>NW_010729093.1:6400188-6480856 GCF_000365185.1 Nelumbo nucifera | reverse complement strand
TCACTTTGCTGCACTAGAAGAAAAATAGGGATAAGGGTTCAGAGGATCGAACGCCTAGCTAGAACGACTTTCTCTCATTTCTTTCACTTTGCTGCTAAGTATCAATTATCAACCAAACCTCAATTGGGATCACAGGATATTCTCCAAATCGTCCTTATAAAGAATCATTCAACAACTATCGATTTTCACAAGATTTGAAACTCAAATAAGCTTTTTGTTTCAATTGTTTTTTTTACCTCTTGGATTTCCATCGCCTTAAGGTTCAGATAATCAAACGTTTGGCTGAGATAATTCTCTCTCACATCTCACTCAATGCTGTTAACTAAACCAAACACCATCTAGGATCAACAAAATACAAGGATCTATCAACAAAATACAGAGCATATGTCATCGCTCTTAATTTTCTGTTCAATTCAATACCTTACCTCGATTGTTGATCCCAATTGGTAATCAAGTGAAGGTTAAAGAATCATCTCAGCCTCAAGCATTCAATACTCGGAAGTCAAAACTCTTATTTGTGGTTTTTTCTTATTAGTGATATTCAACTCTATAAACTCTTGTTTTTTATTTGAACGAAATAGGAATAAGTTCAGTTTTTTATTTGTTTTAAAATTTTAATATATTAAAAATAGGATGGAAGGACGTATGAAACGTCTGTTACTATTCCTAATCATACATGTAAGATTTAAGCATGAAAAGGTGCTAACATGGCACCCTCTAATTTGATGCATAGAAGGTTCTAGAGGGACGAATGTAAAAGAGATCTAGACTCATTTTAATTGTTGTTGATATAACGATTTTTGGTCATGTATCAATTTTTTCGTGATGTATCAATTTTTTGTCTAAGCACCTCGTCATCTCGTCTGCTCCCATGGGGTCGGTGACTCAGGGGCTGAAGTGGAGCTCCTTGGTGGCGAGCTGCCTGGAGGCGTTGCCTGGTGGCGAGCTGCCTAGTGGTGAGCCACCTTGATGTCGAGCTCCCTAGTGGTGAGTTACCTTGATGAGCTGCTTGGAGGTGAGCTACCTTGATGAGTTGCCTGGTGGTGAGCTAGCTTGATGAGCTGCTTGGAGGTGAGCTACCTTGATGAGCTTTGTTGCTCTTTTAGAGGCCTGCAAGGAACCAAATGTCAGAGGACCCAGCATGGCTAACCCAGCGAAGTCACTCCGATGGCTAAGTCAGCACTTAATGGAGAGTTGAGAATGATATTAGAGAATGAGAGAGTAGAGGTTACCCATCCTTCTTTTCCCGCCTCATGCCTTCGCCCCTAGGGGGTGAGGTCCTTATATACTAGAGTCCTTGTGGGTTAGGTGGAGCAGTTCCTGGATTCCCAGTGTGATGGGATCTGCTTTCGTGTTAGGTGGGGATAAAGCCACCAACTGATAAGGTTGCCCATTTCCGCCTGACTCGAGGAGTGGGTGAGCTAATATAGCCGTTACAAGTCACAATCCCGTAAAATGCAGGGTACGGTGGTGAGCTCCCCAGGGTTGTCAGGTTGGCACCTGTGTCAGGCCGCTAGCTTGTGCTAGGGCTAGGCTGCCAGCTCGTGCCAAGGCCAAGCTGCCAGCTCGTGCCAGGGCCAAGTTGCCAGCTCGTGCCAGGGCCAGGTCGCGCCAGGGCCAGGTTGCCAGCTCGTGCCAGGGGCCAGGTCACGCCAGGGCCAGGCTGCCAGCTCGTGCCAAGGCCAAGTCACGCCAGTGCCAGGCTGCCTGGTGGGACACCATCAACTTAGCAAAGGCAAGTTATTGTCAAAGTGGTCTCGGGTGTCATCTAGTTGTTCTGAGGTGCCAAGCTACATGAGGGTGAGTTGCTTGTGGCGAGCTGCCTAGTTGTCAAGAGGTTGCACTTAGTTGTCAAGAAGTTGCACTTAGTTGTCAAGAGGTTGCCAGGTGTCATAGTGTCATTGGAGGGCCAAATCCGCCCTCATCAGTTGTATTTGATGAGCATTGGAATCAATCTTTGGATTGCCCAAAAAAGAGAAGAAACAACAACTAGTTGATAAAGACAACTTTTGGAGTCTATTATCAATAAAAATAATCTTTTTAATATAATTTATAAAATATGTTAACTTTTTAAAAAATATACGAGGACAAAATCACTATTCATCTTTTCCTCCTCCAAATCACTTCCGCCCAGCCCAGAAACCTCAATGACCATCATCCATCAGCACTGCCGCTGCCACCTCCGTCCACCTCAGTCAACGCCAATCCAACACCCACCTCCGCCTGCCTCTAGGTCAGCCTCTGCCCCAGCCCCGCCACGTCCGCCCATTCAACAGTCCACGAAGAAGAAGGTCGCGGGGCTGGGACGGAGGTTGATCTGGAGATGGGAATAGCACGGGATAAAAATTGAAATTCAATCGATAGACTTGACGTGCCCCCCATTTTCCATCTCCAAACTCCCCATCACTGCATCATTGGGGATATACTTACTCCAGAACCCATGTTGCTTCCAAACGCGCATTATCTCTTCGATGGGCTCTCCCTTTGTCTCCGGCAACAAGAATAATACGAAGATGGTCATTACCACCACCCAACCGGCGAAGAAGAAGAAGAGCCCAAACTTGAAGTGGCACAACATCGTCAGGAACACCTGAGCTATGGCGAAGGTGAACAACATGTTCACCGCCACGTTGATGCTCTGGGCCGTCGACTGTATCTCAAGTGGGAATATCTCACTGGGCACCAGCTATCCCAATGGCCCCCATGACCACGCAAAACCCGCCACGTACACACAGATGAAGAACACCACCACTCCGGCGTATCCCTTGGATATACCATCCGCCTAACCGTCCGTCCCGAATTTCAGGGCGATTTGAATTGCCACCACGATCTGCCCCACCAACCCAACGCAAACGATCAATACATCCATTGCCATTATTTTCCTGGAGGTGGGGGGGCGATTTGAATTGCCACCATGATCTGNTATTTTCCTGGAGGTGGGGGGGCGATTTGAATTGCCACCATGATCTGCCCCACCAACCCAACGCAAACGATCAATACATCCATTGCCATTATTTTGCTGGAGGTGGGGGGAGGCGGCCGCTGATGGATGGTGGTTGCAAAAGTGGTTTAGAGGAGGAAGAAGATAAATTTGATATATTTTTAAAAAAATTAATCTATTTTGAAAACTATATTAAAAACATTATTTTTATTGATATTAGAGCTTAAAAGTTGTTCATATCAACTATAATCCCAATAATTTAGTGTACAATTCAATGTGCCAGTGGTTCTCAGTCAGAATTAAAATTGGACTCGGAATCAGAATAGTTTATTTTCAAAATTAGTATCAGAATAGTCTGTTTGGTTCAGATGGAATCGGAATCAAGATTCCAATCATCTGTTTAGTTCATTTGGAATTGAAATTTCTTTTATTATTATTATTATTATTATGTGAGGTTTTTATGTCAAGAATTTTTATTTCTTCATAGAGTCTACAATAGGGGAGCCTAAAATGGCAATTCCCTATCCTATTCCACGAAGAGAATTGGAATCAAAATCTCATTCCAACCAAGCAAATGATTGGAAGCAAATCCAAATTATGGAAATGGAAAGATTGAAAGCTTTAATAATTTCCCCACCAGCACTGACCTTACGTAAGGCAACAGCAGGGAAATCAGAAATTGAAGCTAAAACGCTAGGGTGTGCTAGTCCGTCCACGGTCCAACAACAAATGCTGGATTGAGGGAGGCATTCGCTTGTGTACGAAAAACAAAATCTGCTACATCAGCATCAATACAGATCATGGCCAAGTCGCAGTTGCTTTTGTTTAAAAACAAAAAAACAAAACCATTTTAGTTTTTCAATTTCTTTTTTTTTGGAAAAGAAAATCATACTTGTGGCCTTATGGGCGGACACCTCCCTCGATGCTCAATGCTCAATGCGACTGGTATTTTATTTTGTTTTTGGGGTGAATTTTAACTGCATAAATGATTGGCCATATTTTCTCATGTCAATACCATTTCCTGCGGACGATCAGTTTTTAGCATTCACAACAACTTCATTCTTGCTGTAAAAATCCCAAGTTTATATTATATACACATACCAAAGAAAATAAGCGGTAAAAGAAAAACAAGAAAATAAAAGGACAGACGAATCCTCCATTTATACAACAAGCCGGCCAGAAATACATAGAAGATGCCAATATAACCTCTCTCATTTCTTCCACGCAAGTTTTATCAGTAAGCCAATGTCCTCTCAAAATGCCCAGCACACCAGCCATATTCTATTGCAGTGGTTCCTGATGAGGAGTCACTGCAATCCCTGGAGCTATAGTGAAATGTAAACCTCTGTGTTGTCCAGACTGTAATACAAATGCAACCTCTGTTGCTGCAAGAGCTGCTGCTGCTTCCTAATTTACAAAATAAGTATGGCATTGTTACATGCACTTTGAACTCTTGATAAAAGAGGTAAAACTAAACTTACATCTATTATGAATTTTCTAGCCTAGAAAAAATCTCCTTGCCAAATTACGCATTAACCAGATGAACCCTTACTACAAAGATGCACTAAACAAGTGGTGAAGTGAAGGTTGGAGGACCCACTGACCTGCCTTTGCCTTCGGCGCTGCAAAATACTGATGGCCCAGGCCATTATATAACATGGCAAAAGAAACCCAGCAGCCCGGAGAAGGAAAAGCTGCTCAGGGGGAAACGTTAATTAAAGGATGCAACAATGGAAATATTGAAACGAATGAATCAAACCATGGAAAAACTAATAAAACCATGCAAGATAGAATCAATAGTGAATCCTACTTACAGAGAAGAATGCGGAGGCATCATCTTCCCCATCAGCATTGATAGTCAATGCATGCCTTAAGAGCAGAAGCGCCATCAACTGCAATAAACCAAACCAAATAAAGATTATAATGAAATCTAGTGCCTACATTACCTGCAAGATCAACACATGAACGCAAAACAGTGACATAATAAAGATTGAAATGAACAGACCTATTAAACCAATTAGTAGATACACAGATGTCTCACAAATTTTCCAATAGAGAGGAGGGAGGAGAAACCCCTTTTTTGGGCTTTCAACGCATATTATAGGCACTTATTAATGATAGATGTGTTATTTGTTTTACTTATGTTTAAGGCCAAACTAGAAGCAGAATTGTATATAAACTAGAATTAGTCCACCACTACTACACTGCAGCATAACATTGCTTTCCACTTGAATATAGAAACTTTGGTCTTCTTTATGAAACACAATTCTTGAACATGCAGATGAACAGAAACACTGAACAACTAACATAGCTACTTACAATTAGAGCAGCAGAGCGGCAAAATGCAGCTCCACTAGCATTTGTAGCAGCATACTCGTCATATTCAGCTTCCAGGAAATGGCGTTCAGCTGCAGCCATTGCCAATAGTCGAGGGTCATGCAAATCCAAAGGAGAACCAGAGATTGTCCAGGCACCACTATAAAACAAATCAAATAGTAGTAGTAAGATATAACAGCCACTTCAAGTAAATTCAACATTTAACTTCTAGAATTCAAAGCATCTGAAGCCCATGTGTTTCTTGACAAATGAGAACAGAGATTAATAAACCTCACTAATCCTTTCAAAGAAAGATATCAGGTCACCATCCAAATACAAGAAGATCACCAAAGCCATCGTACTAAGCTTACCTGATGTCAATTGTTGTTTCTAAGGGCCGAGGTGGAGGTGGTGGTGCAGTATACCCCGGTTGATAAGACTATACATGAGGGAAAATTCAATAATTGCAGTCAGTTGACACAATATATACATACATATATATATATATAAAACAAGTATGTTCCAACATAGCTACAAAAATTATGGCAAACAATGAGCTAATGCAACAAACTTAAGGAAAGCACTTCATATGCATCTGACACTCCATTCCCTTAAAAATGGAAATAGATAGATTTTTAACCCATGTTATGACATGGTTAATGTATTTAATAGTTTGATGATTATAGACCTTACAGAA
The DNA here is from genome assembly GCF_000365185.1 of Nelumbo nucifera. Next base: position 6,474,902 of record NW_010729093.1, on the reverse strand, counting down.
AAGGTAAAAATATTAAGATATTATAACATAATACATATCCAGACATACAAAATAATAGAAAACAAAGATGGCATGGCACACCATACTAAGAAAATAAGAACCATCCATATGGTAGTCAGCAAATGTAGGGATGCAAACAGATCAGACCGGATCAGATTCGAATCAGGGTAAGTCAGATCCAATCTGAGACTCGATTTGAATTTGAATCCTAGCAGTAAGTCGGATCTTTGCATCTGATCCGGTCCGACTTATTTTCTTTAAAAATTAATAAACTACTAAAAGAAAAATGAAATATACTAACTTAAAATAAAGTAAAAAACAAAAAATACAAGTATTTTGAATTATTTTTTATGAGGAGAAATTTGGCCTGACCCGCTAGTGCGCGGACACGTGGAGCGACTAGATGATTAGATGACAACTCAGTATTTCCAAGTACCTCAGCAGGCCAGGTCAGCTCGAGCATCTCGGACACCTCGGCTAAGACCGAGGTCCGAGTAGCTTGTGGCGTCCCAGCCTGTTGAGGTGCTATGTAGCCCTCTTCTAGAAGCTAGCCAGCTGTCTCCAATCTCTCTGGGATCACACCGCATGTCAGCGAACCTTATCCTTATCCCACCCGGATCAGACGGACTTGATAAGCCTTATCAGCTCACACGAAGTCCATCTCTGAGTGCGAAACGGACTCCTAATTATGCGGGCCGAAAATCTCAGATATGTTTCGTGAGGCCTACGACAGCTCGCCTATATAAGGGCATCACCTCTAGCCTCGAAAGGTACACGCGATTTAGCTCTCATACTCTTATATTTACAAGCAAACCAGCTCGCTACAACACTCTTCGCTAACTTAAGCATCGGAGTGCCCACACCGGGTAAAGCACCCCGGGACCTCTGATATTGTTCTTCTTGCAGTTCAACTGGCCACATGTTAGTCCAACATGTGTAAAGTATTTATAAAAATATAATATAAAAAAAGTATTTATAAATAAATAAAACATATATATGTATTATATATATTTATATTTATAAATATAATATATATGTCGGATCAGATAGAGGTGATCCGAATCCGATCCGATTTCTGATTGGATCCTATTATCTAATCCGAATAGGGGTGATCCGAATTCGACCAAATAGAATCGGCTCTCAGATCGGATCATGATCTAATCCATTTGCACACCTAAGCAAATGGAAGACCTTGTTGTCTCCCATATACTCCCATATATAACTTAAACTAATTTGAAATGGTAAGAAAGTATGTCATATATTAGCAATAGACTTGTTCATGCGTCGGGCTCGGACGTGGCCTTTGCAAAAATTTGAATGGCCCTACCCAAAGCCCAAGCCCAACATTGTGTAAAGTCAGGCCCGACGCCTGGCCCGTGAATAGGTCTAATTGCCATAAAAAGTTTAGATCATCAATCATTTGCATCAGATATAAGTACAGATTAAGAGATAGTTAAAACAATATTCCAAGAACTTTAGAGTTTTATTTTCTACCTAGCATAAATGGTAAAACCAAAACTCATAGAGAGCAAGCTGAAATGTTGGAAGGTGCATAGTTGGTGGCAACTAAACAAATAAATGTAATCAATAATCAATTATTTTGGACAATAGTCAATAAAAAAATAGGAATTACTGAACTAGTTTCAATCTTGATCTCATATAAACATGCATTGTCTAAGACAACTAGGTCACTACCATCTTGATCTCATATAAACATGCATTGACCTCTTATCCACCTCCGCATAAATCTTCACCAAAGAAAAAACAATATTTTGACAGAAAGGGGACTACAATACAGAAGAAAAGAAGCAAATTTCTCATCACATATAAAAGTTCAATAAGCATTAACATTCTCTTTCAACCAAGAGTCATTATTCCAACCTATTATGATATTTTATATAAGGACTTGTGATTAGAAAATGGCTAAACAAAAGCTTGCTAATCAAGAAAATGGCTAAATAATGGGAGTTCCAACATTACTAACATGAGGTGCTCCCTATGAAATCTGGAGGTTGAGACCTCAAGCCACCTGTTCTAACATTGCAAGTTCACTGCAGCTGTTTGAAACCACTTCTTGAAGGCACCAAACCTACGTTGGTGCCCTCTCATTTCAGTAAAAGCACTATTGGAAGAGTGGCAGATTATTGGAATGTCCAAGAAATGGAAAGCATGCTGGTATTCCATTCTCTTAGCAATTTTGTGGGCGATATTGTTATGAGAGGAATAATAAAATTTTTAAGCGGAGAGAAACATCTGAAGCAGATTTAATCATATTGGTAGTTGAGGATCTTTGAAACTGATTACCTATACACAATGTATTTAAAGGTGACACCTTTTCTGTTTTCTTTTTTGAGGTGGACTTTTTTTGAGGTCCTCTATATGGCATAACTTGTACAGTATCTCGTTGTATAGAAGACCAAACATTTAAGAGTGCAAATATAAAAAGCACATAAATTTTTACCAATAAAAGAAAAAAATAACCCCTTAGGTAAAGTGAAAAAAAAAAAAAACTAGCAGTCATCAATAAATAAGAAGCAATTGACAGCACCTGATGACAGATCTCACAAGTTATATCTCCCTTCTCATTGCACCATCGCTGAACACACTTCCTGTGAGCAAACTGCATAAAACCTTACTCTCAGATCAGTTTCCAATCCAAGTAAAATGACCTAGAAATAAAAACTGAAAGATAAAATGCAAATCTCAAACAGATACTGGAAAACGAAAAAAAAAGGACAAAAAGAATCAATGCATGTAGTCCTCATAACAGTTATACTGAATCAATTCATGATTTTTCCCCTGCTACAGCTACAAGATCATCTAAAATGAGTGCTACTACTTATACATGAAGTAGACCAGCAAACGTTACTGAGAAGCACTGCACCAAAGTGCTCCCTTTTATATAGTCCAAATGTTGACCATATCCTCATCATCATCATCAAGCATTGTCTATAGAGAACTGAAAAGTTGCTTTAATCCAATGGAGAAAGAACTGGCAAAAACATTGTCGATTAAATCTACCACACCGGTTTTAGGTAAAAACAAATATGCCTTCAAATTTGGTTCTCATCTCTACCTGCATGCAAGCATCAAAGAACAAGCTAGACTTCAAACCAAACTGATGATGAGACTGACCAATGAATAGAAAATAACAAGGCAGCATCCACCAACTCAATGAGAAAATACAGAAATATACCATGTCTCCAAAGAACATAGTAGCTCTTGTGAAAGCCTTTTATATCTAAAAGATAATTAATCTTCCCTACGAGATATTTAAGTAGTCCACGTCCAAACAAGAGGTAAATATTAGATATTTACAACATTTTAAGGAAAAAAAAAAAAGGTAATAACTAATTTGGACAAAAACGGCAATATCATCCTAGATCTCTGTTGAACTGGTTGAAGTAATGGTGACTGAGAATATCCTTGACGACACTTTAGGATGTTTCAGTGAGTAGATATCATATCTAGCATGTCCAACACAAGGAACAGAACTTGGTTGGGTACCATGTGACATAATAGAACCTAACATCCAAGAGGCTGTGAGATGCATACGGCACGGGGACTCCTACACCCGAAATTCGGAATATAGAAAGACTTATACGAAAGATACCTTCAAACTGCCGCTGCAGGCACAAGGCGTCTCCAGGTTCTTGATGTGGTCCTCCTCTTGACAAATGCGGCATTCCATAGTCTGAAGAAGAGGTTCTTCCTCATCGGAGACGTCATGTTCCTCAACTCTTTTATCTTCAACGGCAGGACCGGATGGAACTGCAGTCTGAGCGCGAGAGCCTTCTCCAGAAGGTCCCGAAACGTCAGCTCCTTGCATAGATTGTAAAGTTGCAGGCGTGATGAGGCGGTCAACATACAAAATCAAGTGATCCCCCATAGCTCAATGAAATTTCCTTGTTGCTCAAGGAATATTCCTGGTTCACCACAATTCCAATGAGATGCAATTAAAATAAAAAGATATTTTGACCGAATTTGCCCTATTATGAACCAAAGCTTCAGCTTTTTCTTCATGCAAACAAAAAGAAACTTCAAATTTTACAGAAAAAGACCAGGAAAACTCTAAAAATCTAAAACAAAGCATAGAATCTCCTCGACTAAACAGCATTTCCCTTAATCAATCAAAATCATTCTCAATGAACCCTAACAAGACAAATCAAAGGGAAACTAACTTTCTATTTAAACACACCACACTAATCCGTACAAATTCAAGCAAACTTCCTTTGAAAACACAACATTTGAAGGAAAAAAGGTACAGTTTGCACAAACCCAAATGCAAAACGCTCCTGAATATTGAACCCTAGAAATCCACGATGCCGCTGAGAGCTTCAGCGAATCGAAGGATTTCTGCGGAAACAAAAAAAAAAGGATCACGAAAGCATATTAAATGAATCAGAAGCAAGGGCATTAAAGGGGGTGAAAAAGAAAAGAAAAGAACGAAAAAAATAAAGAAAGAAAGAGAGAATGGATAGACGGAGGGAGAGGGGAGAGGCACCTGAAATGTTGTACGTCCGTTGGCGCGTATGGCCGTGGAAATAGCTTCAAGAAAACCTCTCCTCCGCGACCTTGCTTAGAAAATTCTCAAAATCGAGACTTCCATTTATAGCTCCGACATCAGCGTCATAGGCTCGTCCAACCGAACCTCATCTAGGCTCGGTAACGTCCGTCCAACGCTCCAGTGTACATTTGTCAGTCAGTTACATTATTGCTGATTTCGGCCTCATAATTATCATTTATTATTTTCTTTTGCGCATAAAAATACAATAAAAACGTACATTTGTCAGTGGTCGCTTCTTCCTTTTTCACAATAATCAGCGGTCGCATTTGTGTTAATAGACGTCAACCCGGTGACGTTTTCGGCTAGAGTTTCCCGCGAAACGAACGCATAACGGCATAAGTTCCTTGTCAGTGCTCACTCGACCGTGCTAACATCGTTCGCACAGCCTTTTACAGCCGTGCATTGGAAATATCTATATTTTGTATGCCATATTCTCAATGCAAAACTGCAGGGGATTGTGCGAACGTTGTTAGCAGTGAAGCCGATTCCGATTTCCCTTGAATAGGGGTGCAAATTTAGCGGACTGAGTCGGGTTTTTAATTCAATCAGGTACCCAAAAAATTGGGCTTAAAGCCTGCTTAGATTAAGTTCAAAATATTCAATCCGAGTCTAGTTTGTACTAAAATTTGATGCAATTGTATTGGGTTCGGCCAGGTTTGATTTGGATTGGTCATTAGTCTATATTAAAAATTAATATATCTATACGTATATTTATATATGTACAATTTAAAAGCGAATGGGTGTATATACCACTCTTGGAAATCATCCAGGTCAATCTCTACTTCGGCGAAATTGAACTAGCTGACCCCATAGAATTACGGTGAGCTGTCCTAGGAGTCGGTCAAGCTATAGGGACTTAAGGCGACCTGTTAAGGAGAGCTCGTTAACCACTCCCTCCAGTTTCATGTCGGTAAGGCCGAATTGGCAGGCCCGTAAGATTACGGTGACCTGTTCTAGGAGTTGGCTGAGCTGAGAGGACCAAAGGTGACATGCTAGGAAGAGCTCACTAATCGTCCCTAGCAACTCACTACCAAAGGCGCCTAAAATGACTCACCGTGTCATACACCAGATTCTACGTGAACGAATCGTAACTCCCGCAAAAATCTCTCAACCAACACCTTAATCCGCTTGAAAATAAGGAAACAACTCCTTAAAGAGCTGAAGACAGTTACATTAAGCCCCTTGAGTCCAGGGGCATATATAAGACATCTAGATCCACCCAGAAATGTATGCACACTCATACACTCAAGCTCTCTCACACTCTCAAAGAAATCCCCATTCACCTACTGACTTAAGCATCGGAGTGCCTTCCCCGGGTAAAAATTACTCGGGCACTCTCACCCTTCTTCCTTTGCAGCTCATTTCATCTCAGACATCCAAACATCAACTCGGCCCAGCCAGAGTCCGAATCACAGTACACGAGGGAGAGTCCAGATTGCGCGACATCAATTGGCGCTATCTGTGGAAACACGCTACAAAAGCTAAGTTCTCTATTACTGTTTTTTGAAAATTAAGAAATGGCCTCCTCAAGCAACCATCTTGCCAGTAATAGCAACAACAAAAACAGTGATAATGGTCGAATCTCCACTGTTACTATTGGACAGATCGACATTCCTCTGCACCCTGTTACCGTACTAGAGAATATGAATATGCCTCCTCCTACGGTCGAGCCTACATTGGCTTCTGCAGCAGTAGACGTGCACCAGTTCTATGATTTGGTACATTGCATGCAAAGAATGAGCGAGCAACTCAAATCCTAGGAAAACAAACTCACCTCTGAAGCAAGATAGCAGTAACCACAACAACAACAACAGCGGCAACACTAACGCCACAAGTGCCTCTTGAGCAGGTACCTCAGCACAACCAGCAAGTGCCTCGGAACAATCAGCAAGTACCTCTCCAACAGAAGACACTCGAAGTCCGCAACCTGCTTGCTCAACATAGTCCAAAAGCCAAACGAGACGCTGTGAGAATATGTACGGAGATTCAACAAGGAACTTTTGCACCGGATTTGGATCTCGCCATACAGTTGACAACAACAAAAAATGGTGTACAACATCCTAAACTGCGATGGGAAATGGAGCTGAACCCACCAACAACCATGGAAAAGTTTCTCAACATAGCGAACCAGTTCATGAAAGCAAAGGAAGCCGTAAGGACAAAGTCCGAGCTGATTGGAAAGAAAAAGCAAGTTGAGGAAGGGACGAGCAGCAGCAAGAAAAAAAAAAGAGAAGTAAATCTCATAGAAGAAATAGGTCGCCACGGGGGAGGCGTAGTAGCTCACCACAAAGAAAAAGCAAGTCGCCACTTCGAAGCTCAACTCAACGACAAACCACTCCACCTATGTATAGCAACTCGTCTTTGACGAGCTGAAAAGATACCTTAGTTCGCCCCCCTTGTTGACCAAACCTGAGACCATGGACGAGCTCAAACTTTACCTCTCCACAAGTGATGAGGTGGTTAGCTCGGTCCTGGTAAGAGAAGTAGATAAGACACAACAACTAGTATACTACGTGAGCAAGGTCCTGCATGTTGTTGAGACAAGATATCCTAATATAGAAATGCTCGCCTTTGCATTAGTGCTAGCTGCCCGGAAGCTAAGCCCTACTTTCAGGGCCATACCATCATTGTCCTAATCAATCGACCTCTAAGGCAGATTCTTTAGAAGCCCGAGGTCTCGAAGAGACTAACAAAGTGGGCAATAGAGCTCAGCGAGTACGACATCCGTTATGAGCTGCGACTAGCAATAAAAGCATAGGTTCTTGTAGATTTTATTGCCGAGTGCACTTTTAGCTCACCAATCCTTGATGCGGATGAGCTCGCAACAGCATCAGAGGCTTCAACTAGTGTGGCACCACCCTTAGCTTGTAGGATTGTCCAATCACGGTGGGAGCGGAGATAGGGTGATGCTCTGCGGGCCTAGCGAAGTAAAGCTGGAGTACGCGCTCCGGTTTCAGTTCTGAGCTTCAAATAATGAGGCCAAGTACAAGGCACTAATAGTTGGATTGGCACTAGCAAAGGAGGTAGGAGCCAAGCATCTCGTAGCTTGTAGCGACTCACAACTAGTAGTGAACCAAGTAAATGGTGAGTATGAGGCTCGAGAACTTACCATGTCAGCCTATTTGGATAAGGTAAGAGAACTCCTGCCTAGCTCCCATTCTTGGTATCTCCAACAAATTCCGATATAAAAAAATATAGAAGTCGACGCCCTCTCCAGGCTGGCGAGCACGATTGACTCGACCAAAAGAGTAGTTCACATAGAAGAGTTACCTCGCCCATCGATTAAAAAGGGGCAGAAGAGGTCACCAATATAACAACTACAGAGCCGATCTGGATAGATCCAATCTTCGACTACCTAAAGCAAGGTATATTGCCGAAGGAACGAAATGCAGTTCATCTTATAGAATGGCAAGTAGCTTGCTGCGTGAGAGTAGGCGAGCAACTCTATAGAAGATCCTTCACTCTACCATATGTATGATGCCTACATTGAACTGAGGCAGATTGGGTGTTATACGAGATCCACGAAGGTCTTTGTGGAGAACACTTGGGAGGCCAAACCCTAGCTCAGAAAGCCTTATGACAAAGGTACTACTGGCCCACCATGAAAGCAAATGTGGTCGAGCTGGTCCTGAGATGTGATAAATGCTAGCAACACACCAACATTCTACAATAGCCAACGCATGCTCCCTCCTTTCCCCAGATTTGATGTTTGAAGAAGAAAATGCATCCCGCCCGACCTCAGGCCAAGCTAATAAAGCAAGTGACCTATGAACCAGCCATACCAATTACCTTTACTGAGAGTTACTCTCTTCGCCGAGCTCACTGGCTCGAGAGTGGGGGCTAATTTGGTCATCCGAATCGTACAACGACATGTAGCTTCCAGATGACACCTCGGCGCCAAGTCAACGAGCTAGCTTAGAAAAATTAGCTCGAAGCATGTTACCCAGGCCGACCTCTACCTCGGCAAGACTGAACTAGCTAACCCGTAGGATTACGACAAGCTGTCCTAGGAGTCAGTCGAGTTGTAGGGACTTAAGGCGACATGCTAAGGAGAGCTCGCTAACCACCCCCTCCAGTTCCACTTCGGCAAGGCCGAGCTGGCAAGCCCGTAAGATTACGACGACTTGTTCTAGGAGCCAGGTGAGCTAAGAGGACCTAAGGCCACCTACGAGGAAGAGCTCACTAACCGTCCCCAGCAGCTCGCTACCAAAGGCGCCGATAGCGCACCGTGTTGTATGCTAGCTTCTATGCGAACGAATAGTAACTCCCGTGAAAATCTCTCAACTTACACCTTAATCCACCTGAAAATAGGGAAACAGCTCCACAAAGAGCTGAAGACAGTTACCCTGAGCCCCCTGAGTCCATGGGCCTATATAAGACGTCTAGATCCACCCATAAAGGTACGCGCACTCATACACTCAAGCTCTCTCACACTCTCAGAGAAATCCCCATTCACCTATTGACTTAAGCATCGAAGTGCCTTCCCTAGGTAAAAATTACTCGGGCACTCTCACCCTTCTTCCCTTGTAGCTCACTTAAGCTCGGACATCCAGACATCAACTCGGCCATACAACTCGGCCCAACCAGATTGGTATCCAGTCAGAGTCTGAATCATAATACACGAGGGAGTGTCCAGATTGCGCGACATCAGGTTCCGACCAGGTTTGATTTGGATTGGTCAATTAGTCTATATTAAAAATTAATATATGTATATGCATATCTATATATGTATAACTTAAAAGAGAATGGGTGTACATACCACTCTTGGAAGATCAAGAAGGTAGACCTTGGTGGACCATGCATGGGCAGCCTGTTCCCCTCCCAGGTTAGGCCCGGTATGACTCATGGCCTAGTTCCCAATCGTACTAGGCCAGGCCTAAGGAATTGGGCCATGGTAGGGCAGGTTTGGCTTGAGTCTATTTTTTATTTTCCAATTTTCTTACACTAAGAAAGATTAAAAGAATCATATAATATCAGAAACATAACCTCCCAGGTCAGGCCTGGCATAGCCTGTGGCCCAATTCCTAGTTGTATTGGGCCAGACCTAAGGAATTGGGCCATGGCAAGCTGGGCCTTTTTTTATTTTACAATTTTCCTAAACTAAGAAAAATAAAAAAATAATAAACATATAATATTAGAAAATTAACATGAATAATAGACAATAAGTTGGAAAATTTTGTGAAAATTTTCTTTTATTTTGAAGAGTCGGGCCATGGCAAGCTGGACCCAGGCTGGGTCTTTTTTTATTTTCCAATTTTCCTAAACTAAGAAAATTTAAAAAACATATAATATCGGAAAATTAACATGAATAATAGACAATAAGTTGGAAATTTGTGAAAAAATTATTTCATTTCATACACAGAAAATAAAAAATACATTGAAAAATAATACAATGGACTTGAATTAATAAAATGATAAAATTGAAGATAAAAATTACAATTGGATTATTGGAAAATATTACAAATAATTCTCAAATAAAAAATTACAAATGCTGCATGTGTGCAGTGCTAGGCTAGGCTGTTCTTTGGGGGCCTGGTCCCCTCCATAGCCTAGGCCTAGCATGACACGGTCCCTTTCGTGCCGACCTACCACTGGCCCACATTACATCTCTATTTATTTGGAACCAAAAGACGAATAAAATTCAAACGCTTTTAATTTTTTTTTTTATCTTTGTTAAAGTATTATTAATTTAATCAAGTAAACTTAGATTAATTAATTAATTTATATTTGTTAATATTCTTTCTAATATTACTAATAACTTAATTCCTATATTTTTATTATTTTATACATTTTTAATATTATGTTAGCAATCTTCCTTCAAATATTTTTAATTTCATAAGATTGTTCTTGCTTAGGCTTAACAAGAATATGGCTGTACAAGCCCAAAAATTTGTAGGTTGGTACGGCAGACCAAGCTGGATCAGGTCCTAAATGATCACCCTTAAGAAAGAGAAGTGGAGAGAGAAAAGAGGGGGGGTTATGTGGGACCTGATGTCATGAGAGAGAGAGGGAGAGATGGGTTGTGTGGGATCGAGTGCCATAATTGGAGGGAGAGGTCTTGAGGGTGATAGAGAAGGGGTTGTGTGTTAGCTGATGGGGCCCAATGTTAGGAGGGAGAGAGAGAGGTTCATTTTAAAATTTCGGGAGATGTTTCTAATACACGGCGGGGATGTACTGTGGGACGTTATGGGGGGCTGATTTGGTCTCGTTGTATGATACCTGATAGGGCCCGATGTTAGGAGAGAGAGAGAGGTTCATTTTAAAATTTTTTAATATTTTTATTTTAATGAAGAGAATTTATTTTTTTATTTAAAAAGACAAGTAAAAACTAGCAAGCGGACCCTATATAATTCTACCACACTATTCTCTAAAATCACGACCCAATTACATCGTTGATTTCATGGTTTTAGTTGTTTGCCCCTGCGCAAAACAGGGGCCTTCCACTAGTATATATTTATTAAAAAGGAATATTATATGTACTAACAAAATCAAGAAATTATTTTGGATCAGGAGCCGAGTTATATAACTTGTTTTTGGGTTTATGGTAGTGAAAAGGTTATATTAAGTCAATAACATTATAGAACATTGCTATAGAGTTAAAAAAATGCATAAATAATATGACAATTTTTTAACTCTATAGCAATGTTCTATAATAGTTTCATGTTTTAGTCACTCCACTGGCATTCCAAACATTGATGTGGGCTTTTTGAATTTTCACCAAGCATAACTTAAGGGCTTTGTGTGGGACCCACTATGAAATGCTATTAGAAGAGTTTTCAGATGCGACTTCTAGAATTCAGAGCCAGGGCTCTACACGGAAGTGCCAAAAGTTGTGCTTGGTGAAAATACAGTTCAGTCTAGGGTTTGAATTTGTAGGCCCAAAGTACTATTGGGGTAGGTGCCAGCCTGGAATTGATGCTAATTCATGGGCTGACGTTGGTGCATAGAATGTGGTTTAATGACATTTTGAATGTTTATAACTCGGCAATGTAAATCAAAAGTTTGCATTGGGCGTATCCATACTTTTCCATTTTCTAAATGCCAAAGCTGCTATATTAAAAGCTACTCTATATCTAAGTAGCTTCTCTATAACAGTGCTCAATCAAAGTGAATCAATGCAACTTACCCCAAATGTATAAGCCCCTTTTCAAGTTTTTCACCAAATAGGCAAATACAACTTTTGGCATTTGCAAAGTAAGCCCCACAGCCCCCACATGGAAAGCCATGAAGTCATCATTGGTGAAGAGTTTAGAAAGCAAAAAGTTGACGTACCTTGCGTACTAATCATATATATATATATATATATATATATATATATATGTATATATTAAAACAAAGCGGTCAAAAAATTTTCTCATTTTTTTTTAATTTTTAATTTTTTTTATTCTATGTCATTTTTGAAACAACCAATGATATGCACTTCCCAATCACCTAAATAATCTCTTCTCCTAAAATTTCTCCTAAACTACCTCCCAAACTTTCTCCAAAATTATCTCTAATTCCTATTTATATTTTAAATTATCTCTAATTCCTATTTATCCTCTCCCCTACTTTTTATTTATATCTATCTAAAGAAAGTTTTAGATTAAAAATTTTCAAAACTATTTAAATATTCTAACAAAATTATATAATAACTTTAAAATATTTATTGAAAACACAAAAATAATTTTATATATTTACAAAAAATATCACAAAATTATGTTTATCTGGATTATCAATTTAAATGTTTTTCAAATATTTAATAATATGTAATAGCTTTAAATAAATAAAATTCAAATAAAAAAAATTAGATATTTTATAGATTATTTAAATATTTAAATAACTAAATATTTATCATAACTATATTTTAAATAGTTAAAAAACAAAATTAACTAATAAATAATTTTATATTTTTATAAAATAAATCACGAAATTATGTACTAACAATTTAAATCATGTTTTTCTGGATAATTAATTTAAATGTTTTTCGAACATTTAATAACATGTAATAGCTTTAAATAAATAAAATTAAAATAACAAAAAATTTAAATATTTTATAGATTATTTAAATATTTAAATAACTAGATATTTATCATAACTAGATTTTAAATCATTAAAATAACGAAATTATGTAATAAATTTAAAAATTTCTTTAATGCAAAAAAATAATTATAACATAATATTGAAATTAATAATAATTTAATATATTACAAAATTAATAATGAATTTATGTAATAATAGTATAAATTATGATTTTATGGATAATTAAATTCCATAAATAACTAATATTTTAAAATTTAAATATTTTACACATTATTCAAGTATTTAAATAACTAGGTATTTTAAATAACAAAATATTTAACATAACTAGATTTTAAATAGTTAAAATAAAGAAAATATGTAATAAATTTAAAAAAATTCTATAAAGTAGAAAAATAATTATAACATAATATTGAAATTAATAATAATTTAATATTTTACATAATATTGTAAATAACTAATTTCACTTTTATCAAGTAATAAATCGAGAAAATAACTTTCAAAAAAATTAATATTTTATTAATAATAATTTTAAACTCTTAATTTGTATTTATTATATAATTATATATACTAAAATTAATATTTATTGTATTTTAGTAGTTATTTATTGTTTTTGTGATAAATGTATTTTCAATGACTATGTATAAATTTATTTTGTTTTGTTATTTAATAGAAAACTTTCAATAATTATTGGAGATTAAATTAAATTAAATTTATTGTACTTATTGTATTTTTGTTATAACTTATTAATTAATATTTATTAGAGATTAAACTATTATTTGAGACTATACTATTTATTGACTAAGTTAATATATTTTTAGTACTTATTGTATTTTTTCATTATCAATATATTTTTAATAATTGTGTATTTTTGCTATAAATTTTTAATAATTATTGGAGATTAAACTATTGTTATTTATTAGAGATGAAACTATTAATTTAGCTGCACTTATGAGTGTTCATGAGTTGGTTCGGTTCGGTCATAGACTATTTGGCCAACCAAATTGGCCTGGTCAGGTTGGGGAATTGGTTAGTTGAAATCGACTAACATTTTTGTGAAAACTGAACCACTCAGGTTATATCTGTTTGGGTCGATTTTTTGGTTTGGTTAGTCGGTTCAAAATATTTAAACTTAAAAAATTAATTTAATTTTAAAAATTATAGTGAAATCACTAAAAAATAAATTTAAAACTTAGATTTATGATATAAAATATTTTAGACTAAGAAATATGGGAAATTTCCCAATTTTCCATATCAAAATTTATATTTAAAATATAAAATGTTAATATATATCTATGGTTAGGTCGTTCGATTTTGGTTAGTTTACAAATGATCAAAGTGAAATTGATCCAACTTGGTCAAATTGGGAAATTTTTGAACCATAGCCGACCTAAAATACTAGAAAACCGACCAACTTGGGTCGAGTTTATCGGGTTGGCCGATTTCATCAATTTGATGAATAAACCTAATTGAAATTAATTATTGTCATTTTTGTATTATAAAAAAATTATTAAAAGTAGTATATAAAATATGAATAATTATTAATTTTTATTTAAAAAGTTAAAAATATAAAACAATTGTATACTCTTAAGTGATTCTATTAGGGTCATTTACTAGAACACGTCTTATAGTTTTACATATTTACTTAAACATACCTTATAGTTTTCATTTTATTAAAATATCCCATATATTTTACAACTTATTTACTTAATCAACCTTTAATTAAGGAGTGTTTGTTTTGCCATTAAGCCCATGATTTTTTATTCCAAAAATATCCTTAACACGTTTTTTTTGTATAGAAAACAAAATTAACCAAATATAGCCAATAGAGTGGTTGCCCGTGTCTTATAAAGGGCAAAAATGATATATTTACTTTTATTTTTATATTCTTTTGATTAAATTTATTTAAATGAACATTAGGGTCAACATTGTCATTTTCCACTATCATCTAATGGAAGATTGATTAAATCCATTGCAAATTATAAGTGGTGTTTTAGTAAAATTTTAATTATAGGGTAGCTTTTAGTAAACCATGAAACTATAAGGGATATTTTAGTAAATGACCCTTTCTTTTATTTAGGTTTCGCTTAATAAAATCTTGTACATCGCACAGGTCCCCGCTAGTATAATATTATAAAATGTTTAGAAGATAAAATTTATAAACCATTTTTTGTTTATTATGTTTATTATTTACTTGAGAAGACAAGGGGTTTATTTGTCAAAGGAAATTTCTGGTATGCATGGTTTTACTTTTCAAAGATATATAAAAAATCCACATAAATAAAAGTAGTGGATTTAAATCCTTCACTTCATAAAATTTTATAGGTTTGTATGGATGGGTACTGATGAGGGCGGATTTGGCCCTTCAGTGAAATTGTGACACCTGGCACCTCATGCCAACCAAGTGCAACCTCTCGACAACTGGGCAGCTCGGCAGAGCTTGCCACAGGCAGCTTGCCACTTACAGACAGCTCGGTAGAGCTCGCCACAAGTAGCTCGGCATAGCTCTCCCCCAGACAGCTCACCACTTGCAGGGTAGCTCGGTACAAGGTAGAGCAGTTCGGCATATCGCAGGAAGATATCCTGCTTGACAACCGTACCTGACAAATCCGGAGACCTGCGCCAACGTCTCTCGTCAGGTGGCGTTGTGCCTTCCAGCCCTGAGAGTTGTCCCTTGCCTAGCAGAGCCGTACTCTACAACAGCTGCCTGCATCCGCCACCTCAGCTCTGGCAGTAACGACTGCGGCAGAGAGACAGAGGCGGTTATGACCGACTTGACAGAGGCGGTTACGCTTGATTTGATAGGACACTGCTATATAAGGACTTCGACCCCCAAAAGAAAGGGGGAGAGAGAGAAAAAAGGATGGTAATCCCCGCTCTCTAGCTCTCTCATTTCTCTCCAAGCTCTTTGTAATCAGAATGCTAACTTAGGCATCGGAGAGTCCCTGCCGGGTAAACCCCCGGGTCCTTTGATTCAGTTCTCGCAGGTCCCTCAGCTCCCGCCACCTACAAAGGAGAAGAGATCACCTCATGCAGAGGGCAGTCGGGTTGCGCTACACTAGGGAGCTCCACCATCCTTTGAGTTGCAGGCCGCCTAGGAGTAGGTCAAATGACGAGTCCACCAAGGTAGCTCACCATCAGGGAGCTCGACATAATTCTCCCCAGCTTGGCGTAGCTCTCCCCCGGGCAATTCGCCACCAAGGAGCTCGTCACCAGGCAGTTCTCCACCAGGGAGTTCGCCATCTAGCAGCTCTCCACCAGGGAGTTCGTCACCAAGTAGCTCTCCACCAGGCAGTTCTCCACTAGGAAGTTCACCACCAAGTAGCTCTCCACCAGGGAGCTCGCCACCAGGCAATTCTCTACCAAGGAGTTCGCCACCAAGTAACTCATCACCAAGGCACTTCACCACCAGGTCAAATAACGAGGTACTTAGCCAAAAAAAATTGATACATCACAAAAAATTGGTACATGACCAGAAACGGTTACATCAGGTACAATGACAGTTATAGAGGTCTATCATAAAACAAGAGGATAATGTAACTATGGGTGGGTGTTTGGGACAATACATTTAAAAAACCAATAAAAATTTGTGAGGGAGAACAAACTACAAATTTCCCTAAAAACAATTATTGTTGCTTACAAGATAATTTTTGTTTTGAAAAACTAATTCCATGCATATCTGAAAACACCCTATAATTTTACAATTTAAAACAATTTTTTCATTATATGCTATCAATATGTTAAAAATTATTACATATTTGATTATCTTGCCAAAATTAGCAATTTCATTAGTAATGTTATTTTCAGTTAACTAGTAAGTGTGCACGTGCTTTGCACATGAAAATTTTTTACAATGATGATAATAGTAAATAATATGTTTCCAAAGTTCTCTATAATTATTTTATATTTCTATGTCTATAAATATTATTCATATTTGTCATACTTATTTTTGTTTAATATGATGAATATTTGATATTGGAGAAGTTCCCAAAATGTAGTTTTTGCAATTTTTATGTATTTTTATACTTTTGTGTGTTTTTACCTTTTTTTAATCATTATTATTTAATTATGACACCAAGGATTGATACATTTTGACCCCAAAAGTTGAATTGTTAACTCATCACCACCAAATAGGAAAACAACTCCATTTTTGGGTGGGTTTTAAAAATGTATTTTATTGCTGTCATGAATAAAAACAATTATTTTTTGTTACACTTAATACTTAATATGATTAATTAATATAGGTTTCAATAAAAGAACAAGAATTAATACCCTAAATATAAGACTTAATGAGAGGGAATTAAATGAGATGAAATGTAGTAGTTCAAATTATATTTTGTGATCTCACAATTAGAGAGGGACCAAATTCAAAATTTGAGGCATTTTAATCAAACTAAAGCTCCATACTCTCATTCACATTTTTAGTAGTAGTATAGATATAAATATATAGATTAGATAGGGTGTGATGAGGGGCAAATTGAAAAGGACTTGAGTGAAAGTAATAAAATATTATTTTAAATGCCCTTAATTTAAAGATGGATATAATAACAAAATGGTTGGGACAATGCTGAAGATGATGATGATCGCCATGATATAGAATAGGGAGGGTCTATCAGTTGGTTTGTCTGGTGAAAAAGTCTAAGACAGAGGTGAACAGAAGCTAAAATCTGAATTGAATAAATTGAAACTGAATTTCTTATAATATATTGAATTTGGTTTTTAATTAATAGAATTTTCAAATCTGGAATATAAATTGATAATCAATACCCTAAAATTAAATTAATCGAACAAAAAACAAACCAAAACCAAAATTGTTTGTTTGATTTTTAGTTTTAATCAAGTAATGCTCACCCCTAGTTTAATATCTTTTCTTTTTATACATTGGGGAGAAATAACCAAGAAACGACAAAAATAAAAACTACCATGACATGTGGCTAGATGCCCCCATACACCAAAAAAGCAAATCAACACAAGCCTAAAATCATGAATAAAAGGGCATGAAGCCCAAACTGTGTAACCCAAGCTTGCAAATCTATTTTCCTACCAAAAAAAAAAAGCTTGCCAAATCTATCAACAACAAAGTTGGCTTCTCTCTGGATATGCCCATATGACACCGTTAGCTTGTTCTGGAGGCAGACATTGTAGCACTCACTCAGTAAGTCTTTAAAATTTCAAGGAGGGTCTTCTCTACCAATAAGGCCATTAGTGATAATTTTCGGGTCTCCTTCAATAGTTATCTTTGATCTAGTGAACCGAATATCAACTTTGTGAGCTTCATTTATCGAACAAACTCCAATATCCTTGCAAAGTATTCACCAAACTTTCTCTATCGTGTGCGTCCTCCATCTCCTCTCTTTGATGCATCAAAGTTTATTTTCAACTCTTCTGGCTCTGGCCTCATCCAACGCACCTATAAAATATATGAAGTGGAACTAAGGTTCGGGTTTAGATCTCTCAAAGCCTTGGTGTAATCTGAACACTTAAAATTAGCTTTATTAATTAAATGCTGTGGTAGCAAGCTCTTGTTTTTAAAAATTTTATCATTTTTGTTCTTCCAAATGTTCCATAGTATATTGCATATAATTTCAATAAGAGATTGGTGGTTATCTCTTTTAATTTGGCCCTGTGCAGGACCCAATCCCACCAATATTCAGGAATCCTTTCACTTTCTACTGGGGTCAAGGCTCCATTGAATAGATTATTTCAAATCCACCTTACTTCCTCGTAGTGAAGAAAAAGATGTCGGATGTCTTCCTCACCCCCCATAGAAAGGGCAATCCGCATTTCTCCACAATTCCTCACCCCATAGTGTCATTTTTATCAGTCGAGGGGATTGGAATAGTTGTAATTTTCTCCCACATCTTGTTTGATGCATTTTCCAATATTTTCCTTTGGCTTCATTGATCTCGTTTCTTTTAAGATGAATTCACTAACCGGATGAACATTATCATCATTATTGGTTCGGGGCTTGCCACCAACAATGTGTCTCTCCAAAAGTCCATAAACTCTCCATTACCAATTCTACACCCCATCCCTTTCTTTAGAATATTAATTTGTACATCCTATCCCAGGATACTCCTCCAGGCCTAGGATATATTGGTTTTAGGAGTTATCTACCAAGAAATTATCTTTTTTTAGATGTATTTATTTCCAACAACTTGGAGCCTCATATTGTTAGGTTGAGTTGGAATTTTTCAACCTAATTTTGCAATACAAGTTACATTTGTTCTGGAGGTTTTTAATATCTATTACTATTGTCACTCTCACTTCATTGTTTATTGTTCAATTTTTTTCCACAACAATATATCTTGTTATCCTCTTTCTCTCCTTCCTGAGTAAGGATATGTAATGGACTAAGAAACATTGCTTCACTACTTTTGGAACATGTTAATTAACTAGCTAGTTCAGGCAACTGGTAATCAATCTAAGGGGTGTTAGATAACATGGTTTTGTTTTTGAAAATAAAAACAACTATCACATTAGTAAAAATAATATAAATTTATTAGTGCGGTAGTTCTCAAAGTATCATTAAATCATGGTTTCTAGGTCAAACGGTCCAACTGTCCAGTCCAAGCCACGGCCAGATGGTTTTAGGGTCCAAACCAGATCTGGAACCATGACCGGTTCCTAAATCAACTAGTTCGACCATCCAATCTGATCTGATTTTCAAATCCATGCATTAAAAAGATCAATGAGGGAGAGCCTCCAGCTAAAGCATTTTTGCTGTTGTAACATATAGATTGTTGATTAGAAGTGTGATTCAACCGCCATACATTAATGATATGCTCGTGCCAAAGCTAGTAGTTCAAAACCTTCCCATATTGCCCACACACATCCATCTGCCACGATGATCTATTATAAGTATTTCCAATAGACAATCGTCAGAGGAGTATATATACTAGCTAGCTAATTTTTCGGATGGATGGTGTTCTTCAATTTTTTTTTTTTTTTTTTTTTTGGGGGGGGGGTGTTATTGTTCAAAGACTCCAAGTTCTTTCCTATCGTACCTTTCTAGTTAAGTAGCTATAACAGAAACATGAGAATAAATGCATGAAAGTCTTTCCATGATGTGGACATAGTCCACATTGAGGTGAGACTAACTTGCGTTCCCCATCCGATTAAATTAATCCTAATAGGAACTTCTCTTTTCATCCATAACAACTAAAGAAAGCATCTAGTTCGATAAATGCATGGAGATGTCCATTAGAGTTTTGTAAGCATGTGCAACGCTTAATTACCTCCTCCTATCTTCCAATGACAATATAGCACAGCTTTTGTTTTTCTTTTCTTTTTGGATAATCATATCTGGTAACAAACCTATAAACTGTCTAAATTCCAATCTCCTTCGTTAATCAGTTGAGTTACAATTGACTGGGTTGTGAAGGAAAGGTCCAGGTAATCTATATTAATTATTAAGGAAATTCCCCCACGCAAGAGTCTTTCCAAACAAGATAATCCATTTTAAGTAAGGCT
Organism: Nelumbo nucifera; assembly: GCF_000365185.1. Next base: position 6,454,843 of record NW_010729093.1, on the reverse strand, counting down.
ATACTCTTATAGATGCCTTTTCAAGCCAAGGCAATGGAGTCAAATAAATGCCTCCCGTGTAAATACATATGGAGTAAACATTGAGCCCATAGCTGATTTTGGTGTCAATAAAGTCTCCATGATAATTTAATCAGAAAGGCTTTATATATTAAGCATAATAGAATCCTTAATAGTAAACATGTTTATGGCTCAGTTCAATAGAAGTCAGGTTTGGATAGGATTTCAGATCCGTGGGCCTAAAATATTGGGTTTGACATTTTTCAGGCCGGGTTCATTATTTTTTGTTTTGAGGTCTTTTAATATAAATAAAACAGTTTTTTATTGAATAAAAAAAAATCTTATTCAAATTTCTATCTGGGCTCAGGCCTATCAGACTTTAGGATTTATATAAGGGTTGGGCTCAGGTTCAAGACATAGATCTGATGGTTGGGCCAAGCTCAGGCTCGGGCTCGAGCCTAAACATATTCTATTAATACAAAGACAAAACCCAGCCTGACCCAACCCATGAACAGGTCTACCTTACAGTTAGGTCCCCTTTTATTTGGGTTTGGAAAGCACAACCCAATTGTAACAATTGAATTTACTGAACCACGTTATTCCCGCCCCAAACGAAATTACACTATATATAAGAGTATGTCTCCCAGATAAACTCTTAGGCTGCGTTTGGCTGCAGTGCAATTTTATTTGTACTAGTACAAATGCTTGAGTGTAAATGAAAATAATGCAAATTCTTGTTTAATTTTGTTTCGGGTTTTATTTTATTCTACTTTGTATCTTAATTTACTTCATTTATACTACAGTCAAACAAAATAAGCTAAAATTTGAAACAAAAATAGATCAGAATTTTCACTCAAATCATTTGCACGGTCATGGTTTTGCATCAGTGCAAATTTATTTGCATTGCAACCAAACACAGCCTTAGAGATTTAACTTTCCAAGTTTTCTCTTACTAATCTGCCACCCAAATACACAATTGCCAATTTATATGCAGTTTGTAGTTTGTTCTCTTTTTCTCTTGATGTACACGATCCACGTACCTTTTTTTCATTTGCTTTTGATATGCCTAACTTTTTTCTTATCAAGATGAACCAAATAGAACTCACGAGACCGGATCCCTATGTTACGAGAAAGGCACTGTTATGTTTGTGCCTTGAATTCTTTGTTGCAATCGAATTCATGAATCAGCTCTAAATTAAGTTGAGAAAAAAAATCCGAAGGCAAAATTTTGTAATGGTTTGAAGTGGAAGGATAGGGCCGTACAAACCTGATCCATGTGTGAGGTTGTGACTTGTGAGTGCACAATTCTATATTCTTCTCCATTGTTGATTTCATAATGGATTTTTACTCATTCGCCTATAGATGTAGGTTATAAGCCGAATCACATAAATCTGTATATTCTTCCTATATACTTCTCTTTATCTTTGTTTTTCTTTTATTTTTGGGTGTCATTTGAATTTATATTTTGGATTTTATGCAACAGACATGATTGGTCAAAACTCTTCCAATTCCATCCCTATTTATTACATATTACACGTTACAAGGAGATTAAGGGGATGAGGACGAAATAGGGTGAAAATGAATTCCATTGACTTTTTACCACTAAAAGTCTACACTTGTAGAGATTTGATTTCACACTTTCATATTTAAAGGGGGATGTGTGGTGGGACCATAAACATTCAATTCAATCTCTCACCGTGGGCCTCGTGTATTTTATCACTGACATGAAGTAATACAGCCCGCTACACAGCTAAAGCGTTCAACTAGTCCCAATTCTTTAAGGATATGTTTGGTTTGAAGGAAAAATAGGAAAAGGGAAGGAATATCATACCTCCCCCGCATCATAGATTTACAACTTAACACGGAATATGTAATAATAGGCTGGCACATTGTATTGCTAAACATTGAAGTGCTATGTCACTGTCTCATACATAGATTGTTCCAAAGCTTCTGAGCCCTTTGTAACAAAGGAAAGTAACAAATTAAATTCCCAGCCAAACGCAACCCGACCCATTTGGCGTGGCCATTCGTATACAGAGGAAGTACATTGATTGATCAAAAGAAACAAAGAAAGAAAAAGAAAAGAAGTTGTGGTATGATAATGCAACACAGTCAGAATAAACTGGATTGGACGTTAATAAAAAGAGAAAGAGGTTTAAAAAGCAATAGCAATGGCATTGAGAGAGAAGGCAAGGAGGCACCCGGCATTGTGTTCAAAGTTGAAACATGCACATTATTAAAGGGCATCCAGAGGATCATTGTCTGTAAGCTGTCCGTCATCACTCCTCAGACGACGGAGTTTGAATGAAGATGTTGATCTCACTGAAACCTCATGGATTGGTGGTTTATCATCTGTCGCTCGAATCAGGTTGTAGGACCACGCTCCCAATAGTGTTCCTGATATTGGCCCTACCACATACACCCAGATTCCCTTGTAATGATCGCTTGCAATGGCTGGACCTATGGTCCTAGCAGGGTTCATGGATCCACCTGATATTGGCCTGACAATCACTTTACCACAAGTTACTTACATAAACGAAACGTGTCCTGTTTTTTCGTTCTTTCATTTTTTGGGTACCAAAACAAGGAGAATTAATTAATTAATTAATTAGAGCCTTCCAAAGAAGAAAGAACCCCCACTCCCCACTCCCCACTCCCCAGGCGCCTTAGTTTCAAAGAACTCCGTAAAGCTAGTGGGCTTTTGGGCTTGACCTGCCGTAACCCAACTCCTCTGGTTGGGTAGCAAAACCTGGGCTATGAGGCAGGCCTACGAAATTGCATCTGAATAGTGGCTATGTAAGGCCCAGGCCTTGCTGTCTTAGACTCAGGACTCGGGAGCGAATGACTAAAGCCCAACATCAGTCACAGTCTCCTATCAAGTATAGAAGGACTAATTAAGGAGATTTATGGTGAATTTTCTGTGCTTACCCGGCCAAAATGGAAGTTATACAAACTGCGGATCCGACTGCTATCCCTGCTAGCTCTCCTATCTGATGATGAGAAATAAGGAAAATATAGAATTAGAAGGTAAAAGTACAAGTTCCATGCTGAAAAGGAAGCATCTGCATCGATTCGAAGTGCAAGGGAATTCAAATTTCAGAGGAGAGTTTTTACAGCTCTAGTATCGGTTGCAACGGCTGAAGTGACGAACATCATTGAAAATGTAACAACTATCTCCATGACCAAAGCTTGAACATCTGTGCCTGAAGGTGACGTAGTGCCGATGTTCTTCATTGGGTGCAGGAGTTGGTGAAGTGTAAATGAGGCAGCCAGGGATCCTGTCAGTTGAGCTGCAGCATAAAATGGAACCTGCAATTAAACATCCTACTTCAATTCCTTGTTAATTATTTCCTTTAATTAGTATTTTCCTTAGTTTATCTGCAACAATATTATAAGCGCTAGATAATGGCTATGTAAGTGTCAGGCATGAAAGGTTCTGATCTGATATCCGTCTTCAGCTTGATGGGCACTGAGTCTCATCTTAATTAGTGCTCACCAATATTAATTGGGTTCGTCCCAGTTTAAACCCCACCCAACAAAATGTAATTTTCTGTCAAATTGGAGCTGCTTGAAGGCTCAAATTTAAAATGGGCTAATAAATTCGCATCGGACCAACTTGAAACTGAACTGAAAATCAAGAAGCAACCAGAAGTCCAGAAGTATAAGTCAAACAATCAAACTCAATGAGAAGGCGGTCTGAGCGGGACAACGAATTGACCTTGTCAGACCCAACTCAATCAAAACTACTCTCTCTCTTTGCTGACCAAACCCAAACTGAACCATTCAGTCATTATCCTTTGATAAAAACAAACATGAAAGAGCTCTCATTTTCTTTCAACTTTGAAGTGGGCATTGGATAATTAACTGGGATAGGTTGTAGTTGCTTACAGTCTTGCACCGCATGCAGGGGCGTGGGTTCATAAATGATGCACCAACCAAGAACTAATTTACAGTATAGAAAGAAAATAGTTATTTTATGGCTTGACTTGCTAAGTGAATCAAATACAACTATTTATTTATAAAAAAACATTTAGGGGTATATAACTATTTATTTATAAAAAAAATATTTAGTGGGTATTCTTTGTTTGATTTTGAAAGGGGAAAATTGGTTAATGGGATTTTGATTCTTATTGACTAAGAAATTCATATTTTTTTTTTCAAATTTATGTGAGGATTAGAAAAAATTTATTTTCCTAGGTAGTAATATCCATCTCATAGGTGGATAAACAACTTTCCCACCTTGGGAGAAAGTTGTTAAAACTTAATTGAAACAAAATTTTTTATGGTTAAAATGGTCATTGTTTTATTTACTTGAAAAATAAAAAAACATGGATAAATACACTTACCCGAATAATTATTTCCTAAAGATAAGTACATTTACCCGAAAAAATAACTTACTGAATAGTGAACATGGCCTTAGGAGTTAAACCCACTCTAATAATTGAAGTACTACTTCAATTATTTTGATATAATAATAGTATCGTGGGGTTGGGGTTTCAGCTGCAGATTCGTAGATGATCCCATTTCTTACCAATTACATCCTATCAATTATTGAGTCTGCAAACATAAAGTCTACATATATCAATTATTGAGTTTATGAATACAAAGTCAACATATATCTCGGGGTGTAACTTGGGCAGGCCCAGCCCAAAATTTTATAGGGGCTGGGCTTGGATTTTTGGTCCTCGGGCCCATGAAGTTGAGTTTTTTAATTTTTTAGGCCAGGCCCTGGCCTAGCCCTTATGTAGTCAGAACCTGGCCCAAATATACACATTCATACATACATATGTACATATATATAAATTTTGCATGTATTAGAGTGGGTTTAACTCGGGTTGGAAAGGTCGGGCTTGACCTCAAGTTCAAGCCTTAAACCCAAATTTTAGGATTGGGCCCGGGTTGATCATAAACCCAGCCCAACCCTCCGGACTTGCACCCCTACATATATCCACCTTTCTTTTTTTTTTTCAAAAAAACAAAAAAACTTTTATGCTCGTCATTTTCATGATCAAAATGTCCAAATCCTGCGACGGCCTAGATTTTAAAGCCTTCACGCAATGGTTCAATTCTCTCCAGAAAGTAATAAATCTAGGAAATATCCAATGAAAATTCTACAAAAAGAAGGAACCCTTCACTAGTTAGAATGTAATTAAGAATGGAAAAAAAATCTGGCAAAATTATCTGCCTTTAATTTCTAAAGTATCGACACGTATCGATACGTATTGACCTGTTGGCTTCTAGATACGCCTCTACATAAATTGTGTCAGGTCAACCACGCCTTAAACCAGCCCCTCTGAACTGATTTCAACAAAAAAAAAATAAAAAATAAAACATAAAAAAAGCACTAACACAGGCCAATAAGCCAGTAGGCCGACACTGTCATGCATCTATATCATAATATAATTCTATCTCCATCTCTCTATCCCAATTAATACAACTTGAAAATATATTTACTTTATGAACTAGTGTGGGTGTGGAAGGTGATGATATATGGACCACAAAGGAAGTATTTCTTGTTGGCCTCTTCTTATAATAAATGGTAACGTATTTGAACAAAAATTTGACCAAACAAAGTAAAGAGAAGATTAAATTCTAAAGTTTTATTAACGTTTAATTCCAAACACCCCCTTAGTTAATTAATTAATATGCATTTGAATTGGTTTACATAGTTTTGGCTAAATTGAGCTGGTTTAGGTTGCATTGATGAATAGAGAGAGTAATGACGCCTAATTGTCATGTAAGCTCAGGGAAATTAACCGTTGAGAATGAACACCACTCTGTATTTTACACCGAACTAATAGCCACATCCCACCTTATATTGAGAACATCTCTCCTTTAATAATAAATACAAGATATATTCCCATCACTTAGCCAATTGGCCTAAATAATGCCCATGGTCCCACCATAGGCCCTACCCCTCCCCTCGCGAGTACGTTAGAACGGGGCATTTCGACACACGTACCTGTTTCCAAGGAAAGTGCCTCACGGCGGCGAATGCTAACGTGACGGCGGGGTTCATGTGCGCACCCGAAATATGTCCCACACTGTAGATCATCACGGTCACGATGAGTCCACCTGCAACCGAAGCTCCCAGCTTTGACACCTTGTGTTCATCACTTGCACTGAGTGCTGCTGAGCCACAAGTTACGAACACCAACAGAAACGTTGCCATTACCTCTGCAACCACCTGACACAGCAGACACCCCCTTCACAAATTAACAAAAGCCATGTATCGCGCATAACTGAGAAGAAAGTCACGAAGAATCCAAAAAGAATGAAAGATCAAAATACAATCCAAAATTATTAAGGAACACAGCATCCATGGAGAGAGAAACTCAAATAAAGGAAACTCAAATCATGATTACAGAAGTAAATTTCAGAGAATCAAAAGAAAAACGGGTTCTGTTTTTTTCTTTTTCAAATTGGTCATTTGCCGACCTTTCTGAGGAAGCTGGGTGGGTAATGCTCTTCAAATAATCTCCTAAGAAAACTGAAGCTTCGGTTTCTGGGTTGTGAATTTTCCACTGCAACTATGTGATGGGTCTCGTTAACATTGTTGAGATTTGAATCTGTCTTTGACATTTTCCGAAATCCGGTCCGGTCCAACCTACAAATCCTTCAAATATGATGGTTAAGGATTCTGGATTTGGCCTAAGGGTTCAGGAAGACACAGGGATACATGACGATAAAGTTCTCTCTCTCTCTCTCAATGTATGCGACGAGAGGAGAAGCGTTGAAACCTGGTGTCCTAGAGGCAGCAAGCTAGGTTTACGTCTGTGGTCCAAATTCTAATAAGATATATCACTCTCTCTCTCTCAATAATTCAGACAAGCATATATCTATACATTTTTTTTTCCTTTCTTTCTTTCCCTCAAATATATACTGTCACTCATCAAATATAAATCAAAAGGGATGAACCCATTTGAAGATGGTGGGCCAGAGAACAACCCTTCAATCAAGATCAAATGTCTTCACCCACTATGATATTAGATATATGGAAACGTTAAAATTAAAACAGTTGTTAACACACATATAACAACTAAAGAAATGTATACAAGAGCTGCTTTGTATTCATATTAGTGTTGATGGATATATGCCCATCCCAGCTTTCTATTTAATCCTTAATTTTCTTTTTGTCCAACGTTTAAGTTTGGTTGATCTCCTCCCTCGGATAAATCTTTGATCGGCAAGACAGACAAGAAAAAAAAAACTTTTGGAGTTACCGTAAGGTACGGTACAGTCCCTCTGACTAAAAGAAAATTTGGCATCAATAAAAAATTATAAATAAAATTTTATTGGCTATGACTTTTCACGTTTATGATTCCACTTGATTGATCATACATTTTTCAGATAATAGTCGAACCCTAAAAGGATTATTATTTGATTGTTGTACAATAAAATTATCAATTTTTATTTGTCCCCAATAGGAGGGAGCTTTTGATAAATTTGCTAACTAAACCTGAATTATGAGCATGATAGCATAACTTTTCTATGGAACTCCAAACTACTGGATCATCATCAGCTATATCATTGAGAGAAATCAATGATTGAGGCCTGTCCTTTTTATATGGGTTGGGCTTTGCTTGAACGACGAATATCTTAATTAGAAAGACATGGAGGATGCATGTGATAATATTTGAGGTAGAAGTTTCAATGACCTGTGATTGGGGCCACAATTTAAATGGCATCTAAAGAGAGTCATAGATTTCAAGTTTCAGAGAAGTTATATTCAATTTATTTTGTTTATGAAATATAATAATAAAGTTACTTTTAGTTAATGTTATAAATAATATATTAATATTTGATCATTTTAGTTAAATTTATTAATAACATTCAATCCGAATCTGACCTAAACCCAAAGGATAATGGATCAAATTTTAGATCTAAATATATCTGATTCAACCCAATCCTTGTGTAGCCCTGCTGATTAAATCCAAACAACTCAATAAGTAATTACGGCTTGGAGGACTTCCTAATTTGACACACACAAATAGGGATATGCACATAAAAAAACTGGACTCCAATATAATCTCTCTCTCTCCTTCCTTCGATATTCCTTCCCAGCCCGAGATCAAATCAACGCCCCACAAGATTGCCCCCTACAACACCCCACAGCACATTCCCATTATGTATTGGGAACATCTTCCAATGATAATCTCATAAATGATGATGTCATCATTGGGAGATGCTCTCATTACACGGCGAAGATGTGCTGTGGGACGTTATGGGGGGCTGATTTGAACTCACCCAGCCCTGCCGTGTAATTAACTATGTGGCACCCCTTTCTAGTCTCCCCTCACAAAAATCCCAGTTTAATTCTCTTCTATTCTTTCCTCCATTCTCGTAAAAAAAACATTGGTTTTATAAACTGTAACATTGAAAAACTTTTTTCCTAAATTATCTCTAATTTTTATTTATCCTCTCATCCACTTTCTTAATATAAAAATATAGTATATGCATAGACATTTAATTATCAACCATTATCAGTATTATATGATTTTTTTTTCTAAATTTGGAACCATTATAGTGTACGTTTTGATTCTAACAACATGAGTATCATGTTCCACTTCCACAATCACTTATTTTTTTATTTATATTCACTTTTAGTTTTGCTGCATCATTATTATTATTCACTTTTTTGTTTTATAAAAACAATGAATGACAATAATGTAATGTTCTTGAAAATGATTTTTATTTTGGTGGGATTCTATATTCTTTGGGACGATAATTATTTTATAGTTTTAGTAATTGATGATGGCTTGATCGATGCTTGTGGGGTGGGTATGAACTGTCAACTGTATGTAATAGGGTAATTTAATTAAAGCCATATCCACTACTTGCGAGGTAGGTCCATGCAACAAGTAGCAATTAATATATATTGTTTATCTAGACATTAATGTCGGGGCCAATTTGATAATTCAGTATTCGATCATATTGTTTATCTAGAGCCTAAATCCCTCAATCCTAAGGTTATGTTTGGTTTAAAGGAAAAAGTAAGGAAAGGTAGGAAAACTTTTACAAATCTTGTATGGGTTTTCCTATCTTTCCTTTTCTTTCCCTAATTTTTACTTCAAACCAAACACAGCCTAAGGGAGTAAGGGCCTTCTCTACACTACGAAGGCTTTAAATCACAAGAAAACAAAATATACATGTTTATGGGGTGTAGAGGTGCTTACAGTTCGATTAATTGAATTGTGGGTTTTTTTTGTAATCAAATTGGTATTATCGGTTTTTGGAAAATCTGTAATCGAAACCGAACTGAAACCAATCGGTTGATCGGTTTGGTTCATCAGTTTTTCAGTTTTTTTATTTTTACAATATATTTTATAAAAATATAATAAAAAATTATAAATAAATATAAAATATTATATTTTAAATAATAAATAATAAATAATATATCATATTATATATATATATATATAATGCATATTTATTAATTTATAATATATAAAAATATTAAATATATATAATATAAAAATATATGTATACCGATCGGTTCGGTTACCGCTAGTTCTCTATATTGGTTAACCGAAACTGAACCGGTACCTTCGGTTTTTTTAAAACACCGAAACGACGGGTCGGTTAACTGATTTTTCAGTTTGGTTTTGGTCGATTTGGTTTTTCGGTTTTTTTGCTCACCCCTAATGGGGTGTTTACAACTATCAAGCTTTTAAACATTCATATAGTTTGATACATCCGATGGGGGCGTATTGGACTTCGTATCAGGATGCCATTTTTTTCTTTTTTAGTTTTTTTCAATCATTCTTAGGGGGTTGGTATATCCCTAAAACAGGTCAAACCCCAAAAACCTCTTATTTAACATATCAATGACCCACCGATATGATACATATCGCATGATATGTTGTGAAATTTTGATTCTTGCATTTTATATATTGTTCTTTAATTTTGTAATCTATCTATCTATCTATCTATATATATATATATATATATATATATATATATATATATATATAACGGTCAACGCCAGCATTAGGGGTGTCAATTGGGCTGGATTTGGTCCAATTTGATACAGTCCAATCCAATCCAATGAATGTTTTGGACAAATTTGGACTGGTCCAATTCAATGTCTAGGCTATCCAATCTATTCATATTCATTTTGATTTAGATTGGTTTCAACTCAAACCTGGTCCATTGACACATATATTCTTATATTATATCAATGGACTAGATATTGAATTAATCCAACTCAATCCAATATAAATTTGTTATGGACAGACCTGGTCCAATCCAATCTAATAAATATTTTGGACCGGATTGATCCAATCCAATATGTCTTGTGGGTCTGTCCAATCCATTCAAATTGATTTTGGACTAGACAGGGTCTAATCCAAAATTGGTCCATTGACACCCTTAGTCAGCATGCCTCTCCTTTCTCCAAACCCCCTTCCTAATTTCTTGTTTTTTTTTTTGAATTTTTTTTAATTCCACATAATTGCCCATTAAACCAATAAGGAAAGAACATATGCTAAATTATCTCTAACAACCAATAGATAAAGAAATAGAGATTTGATTTTCTAATGTTTAGCCAAGTGGCACCACCATCCCCCACTTTCCCCTAAATTATCTCTAATTCTTATTTATCTTCTCCCCTACTTTGCCAAGTGGCACCATTATCCCCTACTTTCTCCTAAATTATCTCTAATTCCTATTTATCCTCTCCCCCACTTATATCTATCTAAAGAAAGTTTGAATTAACAAATTTAAAATATATTTAAATATTAAAAATAAATTATATAATAACTCCAAAATATTTATTTAAAACACCATAATCATTATAATAGATTTAATAATATTCATGTTATTAATAATTTTCATTTTTACAAAATTATTTATGAAATTATGTACTAACAATATAAATTATAATTTTACAAAAATGTTATTCAAATGATAAAAAATTAGCATAAAAACAAAATATTATTTAAATATTTTAATAACTAAATATCTTAAATAACAACATATTAAAAATAACTAAATAATTATAAAACAAAATATTTAGCATTATGTAATAACTTTAAAATAAATAAAGTTCAAATAAAAAATTAAATATATAAATAACAAAATATTTAAATAACTAAATTTTAAATAGCTAAAATAAAGAAATTATGTAACTAATTTAAAAAAATTCTTAAAAGTATAAAAATAATTATAATAAATTTCATAAATAAATCATTAATATTTTAAAAATTATTAACGAAATTATGTAATAATAGTATAAATTATAATTTTATGGATTATTAAATTCAATAACTAATTAATATTTTAATATTTTAAATAATGAAATTATTTAAATAACAAAATAATATTGTAAAATAATTTTACTTATATCAATTAATAATTCTAGAAAATAAATTTCAAAAAACTAATATTTATTAATAATAATTTTAAAATCTGAATCTATATTTATTTTATACTTATATATATTAAAAATAATATTTATTGTATTTTTAGTAATTATTTATTATTGATGAGGGCGGATTTGGCCCTCTAGTGATATTGTGACACATGACACTTCAGAACAACTAGGTGACACCTAGAACCACTTTGGCAACAACTTGGCCAAGTTGATGGTGTCCCACCTGGCGGCCTGGCCCTGGCGCGACCTGGCAGCCTGGCCCTGGCGCGACCTGGCGGCCTAGCCCTGGCACGACTTGGCAGCCTGGCACAAGCATGAGCAGGCAGCTCGGCACCTCACATGCAGCTTGGCACCTGGTCAGCCCGACACCTCACAGGAAGCTTGACACCTTATAGGCAGCTCGACACTATAGTCAGCTCGCCACCTAGCCTGCCCAGCTTGACTCAGCTCGGTAGCCAAAGTTCTCCACCTTGGCATGAGTCATCGACCACTTGGAAGCAGACCAAATGACAGGGTACTTAACACAAAAAATTGGCCATCACCAAAAATCAATCCATCAATTTTTAGCTCTCTACTTTCAAGAAATTTTAGCTCGCTACTAGCCTACTGACTTAAGCATCGGAGCGACCTCGCTGGGTTAGCCACCCCGGGTCCTTTGACATTTGGTTCCTTGTAGGTCTCTAAAGAGCAACGAAGCTCATCAATCCAGCTCGACACCTAGGCAGCTCGGCACCTGGTTAGCCCGGCACTTCACAGGCAGCTCGGCACCTGGTTAGCACAAAAAATTGATTCATCAATTGCCAGCTCGACTCAACTTGGCAGCCAAAGTTCTCCACTTCGGCATGAATCATCGGGTACTTGGAAGCAGACCAAATGACGAGGTACTTAGCACAAAAAATTGGTCATCACCAAAAAATTGATCAATCAATTATTTTTTGTGATAAAAATATTTTCAATAATTATGTATAATATATTTTTGTTATGTTATTTAACAAAAAGTTTTCAGTAATTGTTGGAGATTAAACTACTACTATTTAACATTTTAACTTTAATTTATTGTATTTATTGTAGTTTTGTTATAAATTTATTTTTAGTAATTATGTATTTTATTTATAATTTATTAAAGATTAAAGTATTATTTGAGACTAAACTATTTATTGACTAATTTAATATAATTTTAGTATTTATTGTATTTTTATTATTTCATTATAAATTTATTTCCAATAATTGTGTATTTTCGCTATAGATTTTCAATAACTATTGGAGATTAAACTATTGTTATTTATTAAAGATTAGACTATTAATTTAGTTGAAATTAGGAGTATTCACTAAGTGGTTCGATTTAGGCTATTTGGCCAACCAAATCGACCATTAGTGAAAACTGACCAACTTGGGTCGTAACTATTTAGGTCAATTTTTAGTTTGGTTGGTTGTTCAAAAGATTTAAACATAAAAATTAAATTTAAAATTTATATTTATATTTAAAAAATTATAGTGGCGTTTTTAAAAAATAAATAAAAATTTAAATTTATGATATAAAATTAAATTTAAAATATTTAAAAAATATGATATATATATATATATGTTAGTTTGGTTTTGGACGATTTACAAATGGCCAAAGCGAAACTTATCCAACTTGGTCGGGTTGGGAAAATGTTGAACCAAAGCCGATTGGAAATATTAGAAACCAACAAATTCAAGTCGAATTGGGTTAGATTGGTCAACTTCTTCAGCTTCACGAACAACCCTAGCTAAAATTAATTATTGTTATTTTTGTATTATAAAAAAAAATTAAAAGTAGTATATAAAATCTAAATAATTATTTATTATTTAAAAAGTTAAAATATAAAACACTTGTATACTCTTATGCATTTCTATTATTTGGCTTTCGCTTAACAAAACCCATGCATCACAGAGATCCCCATTATATATATAGCAAGTTAGTCCACGTTACCTTGCTTCTCCTTGATCCATTACCTCAACATTTTCTTCCTTGGGCAGAGGCAGCAGCTCAACCAACGCGGCGGTTGCAGTAAGAGGACAGATCAGTTGCAGTAGCTGAACCCGCCGTTCTCCCGTTCTCCCTTGAAGGCTTCGCAACAGCAGGGGAGTCACACGTAAAAATGTTTGCACGTGAAATGTAAAATCTACTCGCATGAATAGATTTCGTTTTCTGAATGGGGAAATGGCTCATTCCATAATAATATATAGGCTAAATTATAAAGAGCCCCTGTACTATGGGGTCTGTGACAAAGGCTTGTGGCGGAGTTCGGTTGTAAGCAAAATCTTTGTAATTTGAAGATTTGCTTACTACTGGTTATTTCTTGCTGCCGTCGGCGTTCGGTTGTGCTCTGAAATCGCCGATGGCCTGTATTAGGGTTCGGTTGTGGCGGTATTCATTAGCCGGTGGCCTCTATTACCTGGCTCAGCGTGTTGATACCACCGGCGAAAGGACACTGGCGGTGGTTACTAAACGTGATAAAGCTCCTGAAGGTCTGCTCGAGAAGGTCACTTCCGACGATGTGAATATTGGGTTTGGCTACGTCTGTGTGAGGAATCGCATCAAGGACGAGTCCTACAAGGAGGCCAGGGCTGAGGAGGTGAGACTGTTTCAGTCGGATTCTCTTCTCTCGCAGATCGACAAATCTATCGTGGGCATCCCTGTTTTGGCCAGGAGACTGGTGCAAATCCAAGCTGTTAGTCTCACGAGATGCTTGCTGGACATCGTGAAGAGCATCAACAACAAGCTCAACCTGAACGTTTCTGAGCTCAACAAATTGCCCCAGCGGAAGCCATGACTGCTTTCATGCGGATTCTTGGGTCTGCAAAGGAATCCCTCAAGAAAGTCCTCGTGAGAGGGGAGTTTGACGAGTACCTAGATGACAAATTCATGCACTGTACCGCCCAACTGTCGGACAAGCTCAACAAGTACTCCAAGGAGCTCAATCTGAAGCGCAAGGACTCCAAGGAGAAGTTTTTAATGGAGGAAATCCTAGTGCTGGAGGAATCCAAAGGGATTGAACTTCCCAACTTCCTCCCTCGCACTACTTTCCTCGCTATATTACAGAGAAAAGTGAAGGAAGTATCGACCGCTCCCATCAAATTCGTTCAAGAGGTGTGGAATTACGTAGAGGAGGTGGTCGTACGTGTACTGATACAACATTCAGAGAGTTACCCAAAGCTTCAATCTTGCACCAGAAGAGCAGCGCAGAATCTGATTGGCAAGATGAAGGATCAATCGATTAATCGAGTAACAGAGATCGTGGAAATGGAGAAGATGACGGATTATACATGCAACCTAGATTACATGTCAACTTGGCGAGGGCTCATGGCGAAACAAGAGATCTTCATGCAGAGTTTCAATGACCCCTACCAATATTCCTCTACAAATATTGAATTGCGGCATCTAAGGGAATATGGGGGGATGGTGCAACAAGCGTTTGACCTGAGAATGAGGATCAGAGCTTACTGGACGATTATGTTGCAGAGGCCAGAGGCTGGCCACTGCAACGAGTTTCTAGCCACTGCAACGAGTTGTGGCAGTTATGGCCAAGAGGAACGGAAAATAGTGGAAAGCAGGAAGAAGAAAGGGGAAGAGGAAGAAGAGAAATGTGAAGGAATCTAAGGTATTACAGTCGCTGCTGTTCATGTATCCTGAGGTAGGGGAAGATGAACAGTGTTTTTCTACAAGGGTAGTATGAGAATTAAAAAATATTGAAACAGTGGATTTCAACTGAAAGCTAAGGAAATGGGGTCTTTGTCTCATGATCATAGTATAAGGGGGGTCTTTTTAATTTACCCTATATATATATATATAGATTGGGTCAGTTGTGGTTCTTGTCTGTTCCGAATTAATTTAGACCTAGAACTAGTTATTTTATTAAAAAAATATTTTCTTTTAATTTTTATCATATTTGATGTTTAAAATGATAAATTGGATAGATGATAAATAAGATAGTATTAGTTAAAATTGTTTACTTTATTAATATATAAATAATTTAGTATTTTTCATAATTTTTAATTAAGGATGTAGTATCAAAATTTAGATCTTAAGTTATTATTTAAGTAAACAAATATATTTTTCAATATAATTGGGTCTAGACCCGATTATTAATCGGAACAATTCTGGATCTATGATTTTGTCCTAATTAATAATTGGTCCGGGACTGATTATACTTGGATTGGACCCAAATCCAACTTGTTGACAACACTAATGTACGGGCATAAACCATGCTGGAATCTTTTGAAAGGGATTTTAGTTAGGAGGAGATCTGGTCTCCAATCAAGTCTAGAGTTCCAAAGGTTTGATTATGAAAATTACCAAGGAAAAGGTTTTCCAATACAGATTACCAAAAGGTGGGAGATTCAGAGTGGCATCCTTAGGGCATACCTTAAAAATACATGGACGAGAGGTTGTTTCTAGAACTATTTTGTTAAATATTTTAAAACCAGAAGCTACACTTAATTTATATTATGATACCATTATGCCCTTGACTTAGTCTTTCTAAAGTGCTAACTCATATTTCTCAAAGCCTTATTTCAATAAGTTTCATCTTTATTTATTACCATTGAATTTATAGAATTTTGAATGGACAATTTAGTAACTTTACTCTCACAGTCAACTCCGTTAGTGGGTCAGGGGCTGGGCAAAGTGCTCTTGAATCTTGTAGAAGCTCAAGGGGTCTTTGTAACAAAGCGAAATTGAAGGGAGCTAAGTATTAACATCTCATAAATACAGGATGGTTATATGCAATTTACTCTACGTACACCCAATGCCTTTTCAACTTTCCAATAACTAATTAGGAAGAACAACCACACCAGACGAGGAGTATACCATTAATTATAGTGTATTCACAAATCTACCACTAGAAGGATGAGATTGAGGACTGCTTTTGCGGCATTAGGAGTCAAAACTATGGGGACTAATTCTTTGTTGAATTTTGATGGAAGTGTCAAACTCTCCAAGGCAGGTAGAACAGTGTTGATGAAGTCTAACCCTTGAGAGTTGAGACCATCCTTATGCAAACTCGATCAATTAATGCCAAAGGTGGTGTGTTCAGAGATTAATTCTTTAATTATTTATGTAGAGATTAATTCCTTTGATGGAAAGGTAAAAGGTACTACTTCTGAATCAAAGAAACGCAATCTCAAGTCGTGGAAAAATAAGGCTTTGTTTGTTGTTGGGAACCTTGTGTTGGCGGTTATGCACGAAAGAGAAGTCTGTTTGGGTTTGGGTCAGGCTTCTCAAAGTCAAATATCTCACAAATTATTCCTTTTTGGTGTATTAGTTGCAAGGGCCAAGGGATCTAATTTTGAAGGGGCCGTGGGTGTACGGTAGATGGTTGGAAATTGGAAAATTAATTCCTAACCACACCCTTTGCCATGTAATGAAAATAGAGCTTTTGTGAGAAATAAATGGTGCCGCGTGCCCGGGGATTGTTAGTTGTTACTGACATGGCGCTGATGGGGTTGGCTAATTTTGGGTATGGCTCTAGCTAGGCCATGCATTAGACAGACCCCGGCCTTCTTAATATACAAGTGTCAAAGGATCGATCTCTCAGCAGCTGGCTACTTGACCTACTGATTATACAATGCAACCTTTTCTTTTCATCTCTTGCGTAAAACTCACAAATGCAGATTTAAATGAAAAAGAAAAATAGAAATAAAGAGAAACAAGTCAAGAGATGGAATGTACAAATTTACCTGATTTGATTTATAGTGTACATCCACAAACTTAACAACAACAGAAATTCACTATGTAATCCATAATGGAGAGAGGAATACAGAAATCCACCAGGTCCGGCCAGCTTTCTTATTTCATCTACCTACAAGTGCCCCATCTACACTCTACACTACAGTAAGGCGGCATAACCTTGTGCCTATGTGATCCTCCCTCTACTCTAGAGCCCTTAAAAAGGATGTCCTACATGGAATAAATCTAGTACCATGATAATTCTCCAGCCCAAACAAACACAAGTGGTAATTAAGCTGATTCTCAAGTAATTTTGGTTTAATATACAAAATAAGAGATCAGAAACACAAGGTTAAGAGAGCTTTTTCAAGGAATTATGTTAATTTATTTCCAACCTGTTTTAGTTGCATACACCAATTAAATAACTAATAATGTAAATTAAACGCTATTAATCCGATAAGATACTTTTAGCATGTAAGAAGTAGCCTTAGTGTCCGGCCGTTTGGGTGAGCTTCATTACATCGATCGGCTTCTTATGGTGCATGGTAGGCTCCACAGTCCACACAAAAGAAAGCAGCTGTGAAAGCCATTATTGTTCGGTGAAAAACCTGAAAAGTTAAAAAGAGGAGGTTTACAGTTTACACCAACCCAAAAATCAAATTTGAGTAGCTTCTCCCAAGCACTAGAGGCTCCCCCAAGACATATACAGCTCAATCAACGCTGAAATCCTCTCAAACGGGATAAGCTGATCGATTATAGTTAAGTAGCTAGAGTTTTTCCTGATGTGCAAACTTCAGAGCTAGATTTATTTATTTATTTATTTTGTTTTCCATATATCTGCAGGGGTTTTTTACCCCATGTGTTATGTAGGGTTACAACTTACGCAGTTTAATATTATTGTCGCTGGACCTCACAAGCACCCTGCTCTGTCCCACCCAAGTCCCCCTGTAATGTTTAATATAAAAAAGAAAATCCTGACAAAATGTCTAAATGATCCTGTATTGTTTGGTTTCTGCAAATCATTGCATGAAGGATGAAAAAGGAGTAAGTTATAAGTAGATAGGGAGAAGAGTGAAGAGGATATGAAGGTGGATCCCAGATATTATTATCGCACATTTCATTTACACAGATACATCTAGAAAACAGAGTTGAGCTGTGTCGGTTAAACAGCTGGAAACTTGCCAGCTCTACTCTCCCAGCTGTAATTCAGTTAGCCAGCCGTAATTAAGTTATTTACCTTGTATAAATTCCCCCTGTGATTGTTTTTTTCATTTTTATGGTATCAGAGCAACGTTGACCCTGTCTCTCTGCTACTTGCATGGCGACTGAAAGTGACCCTTCCTCTCCTTATTTCTTGCACCCGTCGGATAATCCAAAAGCGATGCTCGTTTCGAGTCCTCTCACCGGCGAAAACTATTTGACATGGCGATAAACAATGCACAACGCCCTGCAAGCGAAGAACAAATACGCTTTTGTTGATGGTTCGTTGCCAAGACTAGAGGATTCTGAGAAGGAGTAGGCTTGGGTGAAGTGTAATTCCATGGTGATCTCTTTGATCTTTAATTCTTTGGCAAGAGATCTCCATGAAAGTGTTGTTTACATCAAAACTGCGCAAGAAATTTGGAAGGATCTTGAAGATCGCTTCTCTCAGAGCAATGCACCACGCATACACCAACTGAAGCGGGGCATTGCTCTATTACAGCAAGCCGGACAATATGTGGTGCTACAAAGGAATTTGCAGTTGAGCGTGAATGAGAGCGGCTTCATCAGTTCCTCATGGGACCGAATAAAAGCTTCAATACCATCCGGACTAACATTCTCAGTTCAGATCCGCTGCCTGGAATCAATACAGCCTACAATCTAGTTGTTCAAGAGGAACAACATCAATCACTTGTTGGTGTACGATCAATTCCCGCCACAGATGCAACGACCTTGAATACTGTCACAAAACCAAACACAAAAGCAGGGGAACCATCATGGAGATCAAAGCTCAAATGCGACTATTGCAAGAAAGGTGGATACACAAAGGATCGTTGTTACGAGCTTCATGGCTACCCTATTAACTGGGAAAGGGGGCACAATTCACAATCCAAGAAATCCAGTGACACTCAGATTGCAGCACAGACGTCTGTTGAGACAGAAGAAGTTAAGCAATCTCTTTCTGATAATGCATCTCCGATCATCGGAGTAACATATGAACAATACCAAAAGCTGATCAACGATCTTGGACCCGAGAAGACCTCATCAACAAATCCTATGACTTCATCTAACTTTGCTGGTATGATCATTGAATCTTCGTCCCATGCATCATCTTGGATACTAGATGCAGGTGCATCGGATCATATGACACCATATCTTGATCATATGATTCCGCTGAAATCATCTCATCCTGTGAAATTATCGGACGATACAGTCTTGCCAATTACTCATCACGGATCAGTATCTCTTACACCTTCTCTCACCATTGATAAAGTGTTGTGCATCCCACAATTTCAATGCAATCTCTTATCTGTGAGCAATTTGACCTCACAACTTCACTATTGTGCTATATTTCTTTTGGAATTTTGCATATTGCAGGACTTAGTCTCGAACAAAGTGATTGGAGTGGGTAGAATGCACAACAGAATTTATCACCTACATACTCCCAAATCCATGCCATCCCCAACCTCCCCACTATCGATAGCTGATGCTGATTCTTTGACTTCACCTACCATAAATAATTGCACTACTATTGATTACCAATTGTGGCATAGATGGTTAGGACATGCATCCTCCAACTGAATTACTTCATTGTTTGGCAGTTCCCTTGCTGAAGATCATTGTTGTGAAGCTTGTCACCGAGAAAAATTCACTCGGCTCCCCTTTCATCTCAGCACCTCTAGGGCTGTTGCACCTTTTGATTTACTAGATCGTGACACTTGGGGTGGGTACCAAACCCCATCCATTACTGATATTCATTTTTCTTAACCATTGTAGATATCCATTCTCAGTGCACCTAGGTGTATTTGGTGAAAAATAAATCAGAGACGTTTTCTCTTTTGACTGGTTTTTGTGTTATGATCAAAAATCAATTTGGAATCTCAGTTAAGGTTATCCATTCTGATAATGGGTCCAAATTCACATCTGGACCAATGATGAAGTTTTATACGACAAACAGCTTTATTCATCAGCGTTCATGTGTTGACACTCCTCAACAAAATGGAATTGTTGAGCAAAAGTATTGACATGTCCTAGAAGTGGCACGGGCTCTTTGGTTTCAGGCATCATTGCCCTTGTGTTTTTGGGGTGAATGTGTTCTAACAGCTACCTATCTCATCAACTATACGCCCACATCTACATTGAATGGGCGCACACCTTATGAGACTCTATTTCACAAAGCCCCTTCATATGATCATATTCATGTTTTCGGATGCTTGAGCTTTGGTAGAGTCACTCCAAAACCACATGAAAAGTTTGCTGCAAGGGCACGAAGATGCATCTTTGTTGGTTATTCTTTTGCGCAAAAGGCTTACCGTTTGTGTGATTTTGACACACATCAAATATTCGTCTCACGAGATGTTACCTTCCATGAATCTGTCTTCCCTTTCGCCGCCACCACAGATCAGAACAGTCAAGTACAATTTTCGGTTGTGCCATTACCTAGTGCTGATGATAGCCTACCTATGGTTGCTCACCCCCTATCCGAGCCAATGACCAATTCCAAAATGGAACCCTCAGTAGCACCAGCACTCACTTCCAATCTTGCCCCTGTCATTAATCAACCTGCTAAACCCAAGCCAACGCGTACCCGATGCACACCCTCTCATCTTCAAGACTATATATGCTCTCTACCTACTTCCTTACATTCTGCCTTCTACACTTGTATTTCATCTCACGTTGAGCCTTAGAACTACCATCAAGCTGCCAAGGACCCAAAATGGCAGCAAGCTATGGCGGATGAAATAAATGGTTTGGTACAAAACAATACTTGGAGTATATTGGATTTACCCCCAAGAAAGCATGCCATTGGCAAAATAGGTGTACAAAGTCAAATTTAAAGTAGATGGTTTAGTTGAGCGGTATAAAGCCTGCCTTGTAGCAAAGGGTTACAACCAAGTTGAAGGGTTAAGCTACCACGACACCTGTGCTCTTGTAGCCAAGCTAGTCACTATACGGGCTCTTATTGTCGTTGCCATAGCAAAACATTAGGATTTGCATCAATTAGATGTAAATAATGCTTTCTTGCATGGTGATTTGCATAAA
The DNA here is from genome assembly GCF_000365185.1 of Nelumbo nucifera. The sequence continues at coordinate 6,433,538 of NW_010729093.1, read as the reverse complement.
GATGTTTACATGACTATTCCTCAAGGGTTCGAACAAGGTCAACCTAATAAGGTTTGCAAACTACATAAATCACTATATGGGCTCACAAGCCTCCTGAATGTGGTTTGAGAAGTTCACCATCGCCTTGAAGTAGTATGATTTTCAACAATCTCTCAATGATTATTCTCTCTTCACTCTTCATCGTGATGGCCATTTCACTAGTGTACTTGTGTATGTGGATGATCTCATTATTATGGTGACTCTTCATCATGTATTGAAGATCTCAAGAACTATCTTCAGTCATGCTTCCCTCTTAAAGATCTCGGTCCGCTGACCTACTTTCTAGGTATTGAAGTCATCACTAATCAGCAGGGTATTTTTCTCTGCCAACAAAAATACATACATGACATTCTTCAAGAAACTAACATGTTGGAGTGCCGGCCCAGTCATATTCCAATGGAGCAACAAAAACATTTCCATGATGACAGCAGCCCATTACTTTCAGATTCAACTCAATATTGACGCCTAGTTGACCACTTAGTGTATCTTACAGTCACATGGCCAGATTTATGCTATTCAGTGAATATCCTAAGTCAATTCATGCATCAACCACGACAAGAACACATGGATGCTGTCATGAAAATTGTTCGCTATCTTCGGGCTACTGCCAACCTAGGCCTCTTTTTCTCTTCTACCAATGATCTATGCCTTACTGGATATAGTGATTTGAATTGGGCAAGCTGTCCCATCACTCGGCGCTCCACCACAGGTTATATTACCATGCTTGGTACATCTGCCATATCCTGGAAAACCAAGAAACAACATTCAGTCTCCCGTTCTTCAGCTGAGGTTGAATACCGAGCTATGGCATCCACAACAGTTGAGTTAATATGGTTAAAGCGCATCTTACAAGAACTTACAGTTTCATTTGATCGGCCCATCGAACTTTGCTGTGATAGTCAATATACTCTACATATTGCGACCAATCTGGTATTTCATGAACGTACCAAACACATTGAGTTAGACTGTCATTTTATCCGTGAGCAAATCACCAACAACACTATTCACACTTCCAATTTGCAAAGCGCAAAACAGCCTGCTGATTTATTCACAAAGGCACTTGGCACTAATCAATTCCATTTCCTAAGAAGCAAGTTGGGCATCTAGTCTCTTCCTGCTCCAACTTGGGGCGTATTATCTCATGTCATTTACACATACATCTAGAAAACAGAGTTGATCTGTGTCGGTTAAACAGCTGGAAACTTGCCAGCTGTGCTCCTAGCCAGCTGTAATTCAGCTATTTACCTTGCATAAATCCCCCCTGTATATTGAATAAACGGTGGTTGTTTCTTTCATTTTTAGATATCCTGCAAGTAAAAATTTTGTTCACACAACATCCAGCGCCACATCGATCTCCCCTACATGTAGATGTATATTAAATTTACAAATAGATGTTCTCAAATGTACAACAAGAGCTCCTGTGCTTTCAGAATGTGCAAAGTTTTTACTTGCAAGAGAAGAGATCCCGGTCACAACATGAACATGCTGATGCTGGGCATGAGATGATCTTGACAATCAAACAAATGATGATTAAAGCGGAGTTACAAAATAAAATCATCCATATTGGCGAGCACGGAGCACCCCTTGAATTCTTCTACAAACTTGCACATTTTCAATCAGCGCTTCAGCATTGTTCATTTGTTCTTATTTTACACGGATGGTGGCCAGATTTCTCGTGCAATTTCCAACCCCAAACTGTTGAAATTCTTTAGTAGGCAAGCAAAGCACAAGCAGATAGATTTGGTAATATACTATATATATGTATAGCTCAACTTTTGAGAGGTTGTTGCAATGGCTATAAATATAACTATGTAATTCTTATAAACTCATTTTATTTTACAAGTCTAAAAAATAACACGAGGTACACGATCAAACTTTCGAAAGCTCCAGCACTATTAACTAGTTCAAATTTCCATTTCACACCATATTGCCCTCTATTTATTTTGGGGGAGCTAATCTGAGGATTTTATTAATATACATATAGAAGAAAAGGAAGTTGCAAACTTTAACTTTACAACAGAACTGTGCAATGAGCCAGCTAGCTCATCCACCCCATTTTATAATTACAGACCCATTACCTGCACTATTAATAGCAGGCTCTAGATACATTTCCCCCTCTTTACCCTTCTCTGGCAAGTTCATCTGCTAGAGTGAACGGCAGATTTCCTAACCAACCTAAAGCACGTAGGCTGCCAGTTAGAAATGTGGCATCCCAAGATAATGTCTGAAAACCCAGTAGAGCCTGACCCCTCCTCTCATTCATCTTCAAACCTTTTTGTACTAATAAACCCCAAATTTACAGATCTCCAGAAGCTATAGTGTTCCGTCAATATGATCATTTCTGAAAGGTTGTCATGGGCCCCTAATGTGATCTTCAGCGAAAAAAGTACTTTCTCCCTCTCTGTCTACGAATCCCAATAGCAATTGTGGTCAACTCTACAACCAATCATCTGCTAACGCATGACACAATATAGCGACCTTTCTCCAGATCATAGATAGTCTTGTATTGGGGTTTTTGCCACTTTGACAGGGACCATGCTGTAAAAATCACCATGATAAAGACAAAAAAGAGGGAAACCAACATGGATGAATCATCACTGACATTGGTAACAATCCAATCAACTTCCATACCCGACTCAGCTGTATTTTGCAAGATGAAAGCTCCCAAAGCCCAGTCAAGTGGCATATTTGCAACCTGATTTGCAACCAGAATCCTGCTCAACAAAAGTAACTATACGATCAAAAGATTTGAAATTGCATGGAATGCTTCGCTAAATAGACTCTGACAAGCATAGATACTTGGTACATTCAACTCGAAACAATTATATTCCAGACTGAGCTTATGTACTATATGAAACACTTATGTATTAGAAATGCTGGATAAAACCTTTGAGAACAATGAAAAGACATTTAAGTTTAGTTGAATTAAGTTGGGAGTTAGATCACAAGACTGTAGTTGATGCAAATTGCCAGTAGTGCTATGACCCCCTATATGGGTAGGTTAAAAAAAAGAGAAGGTAAATGGGGAAAAACTATTAATCTTCATCAGTTGTTAGGCTTTTTGGAACATAATAATTTTCTAGATTAACTTGAGATTTTGATTTTGCATTTTATGGATAGAAAACATGATCTTCCTAGATATGGCTTTTAAGACAATGATAAACAGTGTTTTCTACTAGATAGAACAGTGGCTAAAGAAGGCCACGATGTCTGTGGATAAGGCAGAGTTATACCACATGCAAATTTGACAGCTTTCTGGGGAAGCAAACCAGGAGTAAACTTGTTTTTGATAATTTGTAAACAGGTACCAAGAGTATAACATTCAGTCACCTACTTAAAACCAGGGATGAGGAAATGATAGGTCCAGGATGTACCACATAAACTTGGTTTGTAGATTATCATGTAGCCCACCCCATATAGTTGAGATAAGGCTTAGATGATGATCAAGGTTTTAAAAACTGGCAGGGAAATGGAACCACTTTGGCCTCCGTTTTCCAGGTCAGCAGTTCAACTGTCTGTTAGGTATAACATGAAAAGAGAAGAGGAGAAGAAGAAGAAAAGAGTAGGCAGTTCAACCTCTCTCTCTCTCTCTGAACAGTTCAGCAGTTGGTTAGACTGTCCAGATCAATGGTTTGTTGACCAATTCAATGTTTTTTAAATAATGGGTCAGCGGGTAAATGGAACCAGAATGGTGACCGGTTTCCAGTCTGAACAGCTCAACTGCCTGGGGTCAATGACGTTTTGAAAACATTGATGATGATCATGATATAATCACGGAATAATCTTGGGAGGAAGTGGCAGAAATCATAAAAGGAAATACCTTTGATCATCCAATGAAATTCCAAGAGTATCATGCAGTAGAGCCACAATATAAGATGAAGAGAAGCAATATCGCAGCAAATCATCCTCAGAAAGGCTACTGTATTTCTTTTTGAGTGCTGACCGGTCTTCTTCACAAAACTGTTGTCCAGTSAACATCAGATTGGAGAGAAATGCTGTTTCAGGCAGTCTGAAGAACTGTCAAGCAAAAGCAAAAAAGAAATGGAGGCTTAGAAATCATATAACCAAGTAATAGCACAATACTACWAACAGGAAGAATATATTTTTAGAAGGCATTGAGTCATTRACKATACAYAGCCAATAGGGTAATTCTTACAAACATATTTAAACTCCATATATGAACTTTTATTTTTAAACTCCATATGTGAAATTGTTGATAACCTGCCAGAAGGGTGAGGAATCTGTTTAGAAGCCTAATTTAAAGATCAGGTTCCCCCAATTACTAACTCTGGGATGTGTCTTTAGGCCCGGCATTTACCATTACACTCACTTCTAATCTTCTTTTAGATAAGTTACACCACTTCTAATGTTAATACAGTTTGTTTAGGCTGTTAAAAGAGGAAAAAAAATCAGACTGACATATATGAAAAAATTCATAAAACCTTTGATGTATGATAGAAATTCTCTGTGGCCAAGAATTTTCCCTGCAGCTTTGGTATGAAGGTTGATCCGATGTAACAATGCTGGAAAGGGCATTTCTCTGGAGAAAGATGGTTGTCATTAATTGTCTATAAAGCAACAGATAAGCTCTTGATGAAGAACAAATGTGGGTTTATTACAAATAGAAGATTTCTAAGAGTGTTTGCAACCTTTTCCTTTCTGTAACAGCATTAGAGCAGCAGATCTACATTCTGAGAAGTTACCCCTCGCATGAAGAGTTGGAAGATATTTGCTCTTTTCATCCAGTACAGCAGGTGGGAGACTCTGGAACTGCACTTCATGTGAATACCCTTTAGGAGAACATGGATCTATAGACACTGTCTCTCCAACAGATTGTGCAGCTGCATTAGTAAGAAAGGGATTAGATTTTCAAAATTTCAATACTTCCTACTACTAGTGATTAAAGTTTACAATAAATAAATAGCTTTACAATATGAACATGGATCTATAGCAACTGTTTCTCTAACAGATTGTGCAGCTGCATTAGTAAGAAGGGGATTAGATTTTCAAAATTTCAATACTTCCTACTATTGGTGATAAAAGTTTACAGTAAATAAATTTGCAATATGAAATTCTTTTTGCATCCTGATAATTCTTTATTGTTATCTAACAAGTGAAGAACGTGGAGCACAGTTTTCAGACACTGAGACTTGATACTTGATACTTTATTTTTAAGGAATTTCTATAATTATGTTACTACTTAAATTGATATAAGAACATTCTAACAGCTTTAGTCTAAATACATATTCTTAATATTCCGTAATTGTTAACCAATGTTTTTTCTTTTTTGCTTACTCTTCTTTTGGGCAATAGGAACTTCTATTAAAAAATAATAACAAGACAACAAGACAACCGGAACCAGAAAACACAAACAAGAAAAATATAGAAAGAATCAAAGAAACAAAGACAGAAGGCATCAGATAGCACAATCCCTGACAGTGTCAATCCCTTCCATAAAATCTATCTTTATCCTTGTTCTAAGTATCATACAACCAAGTTGGGGGTGGGGGAACCAGACCAGATTCCTTGAGCCTGAAAAACCATTGGAGGATTTACACAAGGGAACTCTTTATCCTTCTCCTCTTTCTTCTCTTCTTGAAACCCATGGATCTTTTATGCTCTACTGGTAAAACCCTTAAACAAAGCATATTACATAGGTAAAATATACAATATATACAGGACGTTTTACAAATATAGCACTAATATGTAGCCATAGTAATAATATTACAATAAGGTGTCAACCTTGTTATTTTTGCTGCCATAAATTGACACCTTATTGCCTAGGTGGGTGTTTTGTCACCTAGATAGGCACCCTTTTTTTATAAGGCATGGCATTCAGGCAAGGCACCAAACCAAGGCTGCCTTGTTGCCTTGACAACTATACTTTTTTTGATCGGTACTTGACAACCATTCTTTGATGTTAAATAGGTAATTAGCTATATTGTACGCTGTATTTATGCTTTTTAGAACTTAATAGCTTAGCCTATGGGGGGTTTATACAAGGCTATAATGTTCCTGTTAATAGCATGATGCTCTGACCAGTTGAGCTAAGATTTTTTTTTTTTGAAATATCTTATTTTTCAGAATTTAAATTTGTATGCTAATTTTTTTTTCCTTTTGATTTCAAAATTAGCATCTCACTTTGTTCAGGCATACACTTCCACCTCTAACCATAAGAGATCTAAATAAATACAGATAGGTCCAGAGAGGCAAATACTGCTTTTTTTTTCTTTTGATTTCAAAATTTCTCACTTTGTTCAGGCACACACTTCCACCTCTAACCATAAGAGATCTAAATAAATGCAGGTTGATCTAGAGAGGAAAATACTGCTATTAATAAATGCAGGTTGATTTAGAGAGGAAAATACTGCTATTTTTTTTTCCTTTGATTTCAAAATTAGCATCTAACTTTGTTCAGGCACACACTTTCATAAGAGATCTAAATAAATGTAGGTTGGTCCAGAGAGGCAAATACTGTCTCTCTCTAAATTCCTCACAACCTACAGTAACATACACAAAGTGGACACATATTATGGCACTCCATGGAAAACATAACTTTGTTTATCCCATCTAGTCGCTATATATTTTCTACATAATGAATGTATCAAGTAATTGAATAATAAGCCCAAAGATTTAGCATTCCCACTAAGCATCCATCCTCCCAACAGAAGCTGCTTGGTGAAATAACACACTACTATCATTTATTATATGAACTAAGCATGAGGTTGATGGCTTAAAATATCTGCACTCGCTGCTTGTCAAACATCATCTGCTATAGCCTGTATGCTTCATTATTGCCAGTCCTGAATTGTTCTACAAAAGACTCATGACCAAGTCTTACACCAACAGAAACATCTTTTCCTACAACTTTGCTCCCACTGAAAAAGCACCAGTTCTGATATGTATTGTTACCACTAATATCTGCATTGATTTTATTTGTCCAGAATAATCTACCTATAGTCTGTATGTTTTTGTGCAATCAGTCCTGAATTATTCGACAACAGATTTATGCATAGTCTTAGTGCCCTTGAACCAACACAGAAGAATGACAATTTTTCCTGATAAAACACCAGTTCTTATTCTTCTTCCATTCTTTTCCTTTTTGGGAAAATCTATGATACCGGAAAGACAGGTTATCGGAAGAGTTTTGATCAATCAAATAACCCCATGAATTTTGATGAATATTATCTGATAGGTCACCTCTTTTATGATACCCACTGATTGGCTGTAAGTTTTTCCGGTATCATGTCTTTCCGCTATCATAGTCGAACCCTTCCTTTCTTCTTACATAGCTTGCTAAGTAGTTAGCACCTCTTTTCCTACTGCAGTGCATAATCACCTAAAAGGTCAAAGCAAGATGATGAATTCCATGCTCAGAAATTTCACAAGGACAACCTATGTTTTCATGTATTAACTATTAACCTTAGAATTATATATTGTCATCTATATATTTTCAGAACTGGCCTGAGACAATTCTAGAATCTAAAATATCATTTGGATGCCATAGAAGACCTGAGACCATTCATAACCAAATCAAACATCAAAATATCAAAAAACAATATTTCGAGAAACAGATAAGGCCTTTGACATGATTGACTTGTAGCTTCAAAAATATCTTTGTATGACAGTATCTGAAGAAACACCTTATAAAAAATGAATCACTTTATATGCTTGGTAGATGCTTAGGTTCCTGATTTCTGATAGCACACTCCCAAAACACTACCGTACAAAGCAAAAACACAACATGATCCAGAATAGATAGTTTTCAGAAAAGAAGATAGAGATGAAGTTAGTCCATTAACTTTATACCAAAAAGAAATGAGAAAATCAAAGAAAGATGGGAAAAGTATTTTGAAAAATTATTACATGAACATCATGTAGAAGGCACTAATGGAGGAGATAGTAACTAAGTTATTTAATAAGATAATAAAAGAAAAGAAGATGCCTAATGAGTGGAGAAAGAGCAGTATGGTACCTATATTTAAGAACAAAGGTGATATAATTGTAATAGCTATCAAAGGATTAATCTCATGAGGTACATTATGAAACTTTGTGAGAGAATTAACTGAGCAAAGGTTATGACATGAAACAAGTATATTATATTTTATATATATATATATATATATATAAACAATTTTGGGTTTCTGCCAGGGAGATCAACCATGGAAGTTGTCTTCCTTTTGAGATGATTTATAGAAAAGTTTAGAGAGAATAAGAGAGAAAGCATAGAGCCCTAGAGAAAAAATATGGTGAATGGTGGAAAAGAAAGGGGTTCCAAATATGTATATAGACCTAATTAAGGATATTTAGAGGGTTTACCAACCAATGTTAGAACACCTATGGGAGAGATCAGATTTTACAGTTACAATGAATCGTTACCAAGGTTCAATACTTAGCTCTTATTTGCACTGATCATAGATGAATTGACTAAACATATTCAAGATGAGGTCTTCATGGTGCAATTTTTTATTAGCAGAAAAATTATTTTATTATATATAGCATGCACATGTATAGATTATTGGATTGTTAATAGACAAATAACCACTTACAAAATTTCCAATCTCTTGAGGCAAGTAATTCCTGCAACGAGTCATATGCAACATTCTGCAAAAGAAAATGACTTAGGAGCTCTTTAGATAAATATGAATCTCAAAAAAGGAAAAGAAGATGCAAATAAAATCAAAAAGAGGAAAAATTTGGAATCAAGCACCATGTTATAGAGAGATCCTTTTACAAAGTAAGCTTATTGTAATTGAAAGTGAATCAATTACCAATTTCAAACTGGCACAAAAAAGGAGAAAATTTGGATAGTCAAAAAAGGACTACAACAGCAACGAAAGCCACTGTCAAACTGATTTTATAAGCACAAAAGATTTTAACAATGGCTTGCCCACAATTACATAATGGCATATATACTAAAGTTCCCAAAACTCTCAGACATAACTAGTATAGTTAAAACATCACCTAGGTGTTGACTAAGCAACTGTCTAGGCACAATGTTTTCAACAGGATTCCCTGTCAATTTAGCCCCTGAAGTGCTTATTTAAAAAAAATGTTGACCAAGTCAATGACTTGGCAACTTCGAAGGTCCAACAGTCAACCCAATCAACAGGTCAAGGGTTAGACATGAAATCTCTTTTTCTGTTTTTGTTTTTTTTTTTGTATTTTTAACCATTTCTATTGTTAATTAATATATTGTGAATATATAATATTAGAGACAAACCCAATTTTGATCTATGATATGGATTCACCCATTTCACCTGGACAGTCGAACCACTAACCTACCACCTGAAAGGAAAGGCAATTCCATTTCTAGGTAGGCGAAGATATAAGTATCTTAGTGGGTGTAAAGAACTAATCATGCTTCATGCCCCATTTATATATTGATATAAAATGTGTGTAACCCATTTTGGATCACTAGGAGATTATGTAGAGCTAATAGTTGGGGCTCTTAATCCCTATTGTGTTTGTTTTCTTTATATGCAAGGAAGTTAACTAAAAATATTGTCATTTTTCTCTTACTATCAAGTATAACTTGACACTTAATCATTTATCAATTTAATTTGTAGTTTAATGGCTTATAATTAACACGTATATACATAAAAGGATTGGGTCCACATTGGAAGCACTCTATGCTCTTTGTGACTCTCTAAAAATTTTCTCCTTTTTGCATTTTGTTAAAAATAAAAGTAACCAAAAGGCTATGGATTCAATTGTCATTAGTTGAAATGTCCATTAATTATCTCATAATATAATTTACCATTAATTCAATGCTCTATTTATTATATTAGAAAAGTGTACTTAATATAAAAAATTAATATAAGATTAGATGTCTAATAATATTAAAAATAAATAAATGAATTAATTTGGTTGGCCCATTCCTAACTAAACATCCCATATATTAGATTAGAAGTTGTTAATTTGAAGTATTAATTCTTTCCAAATTTAATTTTCAATTAATCCAATATTCTGTGTATTAGATAAGAAATTTAAATTCATAGAAAAATAAATATAGTAAGTAAGAAAAAAAGGATTTGTTGATATGTCTACAAAAAAAGTTTTAAACCATCGAAGTAGACCATATTTTTTTGAAATCTAATATTACATACACTAAAATATTTAATTCAAACAAATAATTATCATAGCATTAAACTATATATAGAAAAGGATTAAGCCCATGTCAGCAATTCAATTGTATGGGCCCGTGACATTATAAATCATATAAGAAAAATTTTTAAAAAGATAAAATGCAAAAATGCAAAAAACCATAGAAAAATAGCCATATCTTTGATATTATATATTCATCATAGTAAACAAAAATAAGTGTAGTAAAAGAGAACTATTGTTATTAATGATGGAAATGACCGAAAAAACAAATAAGAGATCTAATATCTACCATGTGACCCATTAACCAGGTCAAACGGTTTAATGGTTAAACTGAATGGATAACTAGGGCATTAGTTGCACTGATTTTTTTTTTTTTGCAAGTAAACGGTTCATGGACTAAATAGACCTAAAAGCCTAGCTGGCTGATGGGTCATCCAGTCTTACTTGTCAGGTTAATGACAGGTTGAAAACATCGATATTTTGGTAAGATTTTAGTTATAGAGTCAATTGAGTAAAAGCAGATGGGCTTTTATTTGGATCTAACCCATATAAATGTATTTATAGGATAAAAGAGTTGGATTTAGTTTAGGTTATATTAAAATGGATGGATATGGATCCTATTCATGGAACCACTCAATTCCAAATCAGATCTGGTAAGGCAACAAGGCCTAGAGGCCAGAACTTTTCAAATCTGGAATTCTGGATTCAGATTTTATTGGATGTCACAACTCCTCTACGGTCTCTATGACTCCTCTAAATTTTTGTGTTATATTTTACTATTTGAAAAAAAGAAAAACAAAGAAAAAGCATCAAATTCAAGGCTACTTAAACTCGCCCACAACCAACTGAGTGTCCTTTTGTATTAGGAAACTAAGTCTAATCGTGTAAGCATGTTTACACCAATCTGCACATCACAAGGTCTCTTCCGGTATACTTGTAATTTATTCATTTTTGCCATCTAGGTGATCTCTAGTTTTTGCCTAGGCATCAACTCACCAAATCAGGCCAAAAACACCTCTCTGCCTTAACTACACTGTATGATCTATTTCTAGGTTTCTAACATAAATATGAATTCATGTGGTTCACATGCAGAGGATTGGGTATCCACTAATGCTAAGCTTAGTCTAAATGTTTCTTTTTCCTGCACCTTTTGGTAAGATATAAGAATATTTGAATTTCTGGCATAGGGCATTTGATTCATGGCCTCTAAGAGGCTATTTGGATAGCATACTAGAATTTGGATTCTGTGCAAAACCAAATTCTACAATCAATTCTAAAATCTAGCCTTATTCTAGAATCTATGTGCAACCTGTTTCAACTTCTGGACTGATTCTGGCAAAGTTATTAGAATTCCAAAATTCCAAATTATTTGAAATTTTACAGTGCCATGTTTCATAATCTGGATAATTCCAAATTCTAATTGATTCTAGTATGCAACCAAATGCCCCTCAAGTGTCATTACATATTTTAAAATATGGTTACAATTATCATGGACAAGATGAAGCACAACTAAACTATTTACGATATTTAATAATAACAAATTATATTTACAATTGAATCAATTTAAACAGTTTGACATTATAATTACCTGGCCAAAATGAAGCAAACTATGACTATAGAGATTGTAAGTGAAGTTCCCAAATTTAAGAGTATGTGAAAACTCAGGAGGCAGAGGCTCACTTGAAACAAATGTGACCTGAAATAAAAGTACAGCACCGAATAAAAATGCCAATTCGATATCTCATACTTCTGAACTTTGCTCTACATAGTATACAAAATTGTAGTAACTTGTCTGCAAAACTGGAACTGAAAAATGTAAGAAATTCTGCATTGATCATTTTATCTTTTTCTTGTTCCTTTTTGGATTAGTTGATCATTTGATGAATAGACAACAGTTTTTCATACATTCAAAACAGCATACATCTTTGTATATAGTAGTCACCTTCCTATTTAAGAGAATTTCCAGTACTTTGAAATGTCTTTGGATTCTTTAACGCGAAGGAAAAAAGGACAGCTCAACCAGCCATCTAAGAACAAGCAATGGCTAAATGACTGTAAAATGAATAAAGTAAACATGAGGATGTTGAAATGGATGAGTGACAGGATTACTGGATTAGGAAGGATAAGAATTACTACATCCAATAGAGAGTAAAAACATAGTAGACCTAACAGGTGACAAATGAGAAAGTACTGGAACTATGTTACTCTACCCAAATGCATGTTCTTGCTTTCTATTGCAAAAAGCGTGTTGTGAAAGCACATTAATAAAACCCATTTCACAGCACAAAGCCTACAGTAAAAGCCCAAAAGCAGCGTTCTGCTTTTCTACTTTTAAAAACATAATAGCAGAAGTCTATCCAAACAGCACCCTATTCAAGTTGAAATCTCCACAACTGTTTTGAAGAAACTGAAAAAGAATATGATTCAAATCTACTACAGGACAAGGACCCTGATAGAGTGGACTGATGAAGCAGATTGCGGAACCAACCCCAAATAGTTGGAAAAAGCTTATTTAAGTTAAATTGAGAAACTAATCTTAAATACTATGAACAAAAGGAATAGAAGTGAAGGAAAGAAAGCTAAACCTGAGCAGAAGCCCCACCAAGTTCAATTATCCCAGTTGTATTCTGAGGATCACCACCAAGTGTGCCAAGGGCATAATTTGCCGCAACCCAGGCATATAAACCTTCATCAGAACCTACATGAGATATATCATCTGATATTAGGGTTCTAGAATGTGAATTCAGGGTCTAGTTATAAATTGCAAAAACAATGAAGATAGGGAAAAAATTCAACAAGGTATCAAGTACAAAGAAATAGATTTTCCCATCTTCACAAAGCAAGACAGTAATTGATTAGCACATAGGAGTCAATTATAACATAAGCAAACCATAAATCTCTTTAGGTCTGTAATAACAGAGAATGAAAGTTAGAGTTGTGTTCAAAAATTTCTGCAAGGCCTTTGAAAGATTTCAAAATTTGCTAAGTAGAAAGATAAAAACATTTAAAAAGAGCAAGCTATCAAGATAAAGAACTAGGGTTCATGCTTCATGGTTTTACCTTGAACCCTATTGTATTTAAAAAATAACAACAAACAAACAAACTGATTAAAGGGATAATAGCTGTGTTACTCAGCCGAAAGCAGCATATAAGCCACACCTCTGGCCGAATCGGGATTTGCTCCTGACAGAGCGCACCTCACACCGACATCACAGCCCCATCCCACCGTGTATTGGGAACATCTCCCAATGAATAAAACATAAAATACAGGAGATGTTCCCGATGTGCGGCTAGGACACGTTGAGGTTGGCGTGAGAAGCCCTCTGTGACAGTGAGAAGAGCAGATCCAGACTCTCTCTGGCCCAAGTTTGCTTCACTGCATGACTTACTAGGGGAAGAATCGCTTAGTTGGCCTGTAGATAAACCACAAGCAGGAGGATCGAGCATTTACAAGTAGAGTTGAAACTTGACATCGAGGTCCAAACATGATAACCAACTGAAATGCCTCCTATTCACGATTCACCTAATCAGCCAACAAGAGACTGGTTTTCTCCGCATACCCCCTTCATCACTTCCCTCTACCTCGATAGAACACAGGCCTGTTTATCAGTCAGCGAAGCTAATAACCTATTAACCTCCCACGTTCAAAGCAATAAATTCTGACACGCAGATTAAAATACCAAGTACAGTGTTGCCTGTGTAAATTGCAACTGGTCTTGCCTAGGTTGCAGGACGAATTAGATAAAAGAGTAAAGTTTCAATTGCATGAAATCGCAAGGAGGTCGAAAGCCCAAACCATTACCTGTGATAACAGAAGCCCAGTGATCCCGAAATAGGAAATCTGAGTCACTAAGAACCTTCCTGCAGGAGTCCAATATCCGCTCCTGAATATCTAAATCAAGCCTCCGCAAACCCGCAGTCGCCATTAGCCTAATTTCAGTCTCTCCCCAATGATCCTTCGGAATTCTCTCCTTGGCAAATTTCAAAAGCTTCAACAGGGAACTCGCGGCATTTTCTGGGTTCGCCGAATACGAAGATAGACCCGGATTCACCCTCATGGACGCCAATCCATCCTTCCCAAAATCAAAGAGAGGCACTCCTTTCCCGTTGATAGAGAACCGAAACACGTGAATTCGAGTACCGGTGCTCCCACCGTCCAAAACAATGGCAAACTTTCTCTTTGAAAATGGAGAATTTCGAGAACCTCTTGCATTGACGAATAGATAACAGAACAGGGTGATACTTACAACAACCGCAACGAAGATCCAGAGATCTCCTCGTGGCGTGCATTTTGTATTGGATGTAGAAATTCGAGAAAAGAATTTGTTGGAACGAGGGGGGTTGGGCCGAAAGTGGAGCTTTACTGTGTCCATCTTCTTTTGAGTTTGTACCGCCGGAGTTGGAATATTCGATCGTCGCATCGAAGAAGAAGAAGAAGAGAAAGCTAGAGTGAAAGAAGAATCATGAGAACATTAGGGGTTTCTGAAACCCTGGGATTTTGCAGAGAAGGGTGAACGGATAATTGGATAAGGAGGAGGAGGAGGAGGAGAGGACTGTGAAAGCTCCGCCCTCTCTCTCTCCTTCTTCGTCTAGTCGCGCGCCATTTTGGTTTCTGCATGAGGAGATTATAAGCTTTTGCCTCTGAGCGAATTTTCGGGGGCCGGTCCAGTGCAATTTGTGGACCGGGCTTTTTGACCATGTAATAGAGTCATGCACGTGAGGTGAGTTGGCTGCTTTGTGAGTCGTCAGATCTTCCGGAGAGCACCCCACAGTGGTCCGAAGATTGCAAACTCTTGCAACATAATCGGGAACAAGGAACAGAATAAATTCACGTCAACGTCGGTTAACGACTGGCGGTGGCGGGAAAACGAACGAACATCGAAACGATACAGGTTACGGGTTACCATTTACCAACCACAGCGTCTCCGCTTGTCCGGTGAGGAAAAGCCTGCTAACACTATTCTAATTTCTAACACAGCAATTCAGCCCCATATCGGGAACATCTCCCCAGTTATTCTGTCGTAGCAAATCGAATCTGTCCATGGTTCAGGTCTGGCACTCTGGCCGCTCCTACTTTTTTTTTTAAAAGGTAAAAGTATGGGAAATTGTCTAAAACTCATCATCAGCAATTTTCTTAAATTCACCATAATCTTTCAAAACGTCCAAGAAACCTCATGTGGCTATGTCAGTTGTTTTTATTTTTCAAAACTCAACTTTGTTAGTATATTTTAATAATGTTTCTTAACAAAAATGGCCATGTCAGCATAAATAATAATTTTCATGACAAAATTATCCTTAAATGACGAATTAGGGGAAAAGGGTCATTTAGGTTAGGATTAGACTGAAATTCTCTCTCTCTGGTTTGAAGGTCATTGTCGCACATATCTACTATTTAAAGATCTACTAGTTTGAAGATTTGAAAGAAGGCAATCAGAAATTTCAAAGACTTTTGATGTTTTGAAACATTTGTAATGTATTATTTTGAATCTGGAATGTAAATCCCCATTGAGGGTTCTACAGATTCATGCAAAAAATATATATTTTTTTTGTAAATTTTTATTTGATTGTCTAAAATATTTTTTGAAAATTTGTTGCAATAATCTTTAGATTCAATGTCTAGTTTTTGTTTATTTTTTGAAAATATTTATCATTTTATTAGTTTGTTTGTAATTTTTTATATTTTCTAAAATATATAATTTAAAAATATCATTTTTTTTAATTTTTGCTTTTTTAGTTGATATTTTTAAATTTTTATCATTTTATGTATTTTTTTGTAGGTTTTTATTATCTTTTTGAAAATTTTATCACTTTCTTGTGTTTTTTACAATTTTTTACTTTTTTCTATAATATATAATTTTTGAATTTTTATCATTTTATGTATATTTGCAATTTATGTTTTTATCCAATCTTTATAATTTTTGAGTTTTTGTCTTTTTCAGTTTTCAATTTTCTTGTTTTTTCTTGCATTTTTAGTGTTATGCTATAATTTCAATGTTTTTATAATTTCTGTTTTTTCAGATTTTTTTATTTTCTATAATCTATAAATTTTCTGTATTTTTTGTTATTTATTTGTAATTTCTATGTTTTTCTATAATTTTAGATGCTTTTTTCTAAAATTTTCATTTTTCGATTTTGCTTTTCAATTTCTATAGTTTTTTATATTTTTTGTAATTTCTGTGTTTTTATGTATTTTAAATTTGAAAATAGTTTTTGAACATTTTCTTTTTTTTCATGTTTTCTTAGTTAAAATATTAAAATATATAGGTATATATTTTATATTTTTCTATGAGGAATAAAATGGTAATACATTAACTCTTGTTAGTCTGTTTAACGTCAAACTAGTGACATGGTGAATTTTAGACATTTTAAAAAGTTATAGTGAATTTAAGAGATAGATTGAAAACTCATGAATTTTAGACAATTTCCATAAAGATATACAACCAATATAAACACCAATAGATGATTTTTAAGACAACATTTGACCCATGCATGCATTATAAATTTACAATAGCAAACCTCTGCAATCCGGCAATCTACATCAAAAACGAGGATTTCCCAATCTACATCAAATATTGGTCTACAACCAACATTTGACCCATGCATGCATTAGGGAAAAGCACCCTCTTTCTGTTGTTTGCCTCCACTACCATTAGTATTAATCGGGTAAACGTCCTCTATCTTCTCCGTTTCAATTTCTGGATATACATTCTGTGATCCAGTCTTGCATCTCCAAGAACTGAATTATCTTCTCTGATTCATCCCAATCATCTTCGATTCTTGATATCTCCATTACAGCTTCACATGTTGCATGCCTTGACACACAAACCAAAGAAGAGCAATATTCTAAGAAGAATGAAAAGTTGCAACAACAACAAGAAAAGTAATAGCCCATTTAAGAATTCTTAGAGGATTCATTGCCAATAATTTCTTCTCCATGGAGGAAGATCTTGAGCTCAGTTTGAGTTTGATTCATTCCTTGAAAATGCTTTCGGGCAGGCATTAGCTCAATATATGTTTTATCCTCTCCTTCACTTCTATCTCTAATTCCCCTCTATTCTCTCCACTTTCTCATAAAAATAAGGTCATAATGTATTAAGTTTTGGTTTTCCAAATCAAACAATATTTATATCTATAGATGTGATTTCAAGCAAATAAAGAGAGGGGAATAAGGGGGATTGGATAATGTTTCCTATATATTTGTGGCATCCTCCATTATTGTTAAAAATTTATTCTTAGATAATAATCTATTATTGTAAATAATTAAATTACTATATATTACTACTAATCAATAGCAATTTCAATATTTTTTTGAAAACTATTATAAAATATTATAATTTATAGTTATTTAATTTACTGTTAATTAATTATAGAAAATTATTAGAATTGTAGGGATGGCAATTTTCCTTGTAAAACTAGGGCCCTATCTTGCCCTGCCCCAAACGGGGCAAGTTTTCTTAGATCTTGAACGGGGATGGAGCAGAGAAGGGGTGGGGACAAGAAAAATATTTTTTCCCCAAATTAGGGATGGGGTTTGCATATAATTCCATGAATCCAATGGTAAATTAGTAAAATATCTATATATTTAATATTGATTTCTAAAATATCTCTAAGTTTTCCTCATATTCTTATAATCTTAGGATCCCATAATTTCGTTTATAAAATACCCCTAAATTGTCATAATCCAAATCCTAAAATACCCCCAAATTCCCATAATCCTATTTGTTAAATATCCATAAATTAGATTTTTTAGATGATTGACTTAAGGGGGTGAGGGACAAGGAGGGATGCCCCATCCTGTGCATCACATGGCCCCCGCTATTGTCATTTAGATAATAGCTACCTAGTTTTTCCCTTTCATTTCAAACTAAAACACTTTTTCTTTTTAATCTTGACAAATCGTATTTTTAAAAACCATGTTCCTTGTTATCCAAGTTATTTTTTTCTTATTTTAGTCAATACAACTCAATCTTGATCCCTTAACTATTTGGGGTTACCTAAAATAATCTAGTTTTACAATTGTTAACGATCAAGGGTGATTTCTTTTTATAAATTTATTAACTCTCTAGATCATTTCTTACCACTTCCAAACACATCTCATTGAATCTTCCTCCTTGACCTTTTAAAAGCTCTTACTTGCACCAAGACATCTGACCAACTATCTCAGTTGATGCTTCCCTCATTTTATCTTTGATGATTGGAACCACTCGTAAGTTCTCTTTAGTATACTGGCATTGTAGTCTTGTCATTCATTCTTCTTTCATTTATGGTGTGCCAAAAAGATATGATACAAGAAAACTTATAGGGTAGAAGACTTAAATATACCTTAAATTTTGACTTAAACATACCTTATTAAGTGGCCCCAATGGGACTTAAACGTACCCTCCCATGGTAAAACGCTTAGAACTGTTAACATTAACATCCCATGACCCATCTGAATTTTTAAAAACCTTGTTTTGCCTTTTGAAATGCTTCTCCCATCTGGTTCAGTATTTCATCCAGAAAATTGTGCAATAGAGAATCTGAGAGACTTGTCACCACGGAGGCTTGAGCAATGCACAAAATCCATACCTGTGCTTGAAGGAGTGTTCAATGGGATCAAATGTTGGTGCCAAAGTAATACTCCATGACTGAATTCACTCATGCTCATGGAGACTGTCCGAAGTTAAAAGTGAGGATTCAAAGGGAACTTTAAGCAGTGAAGGGATCACTATGGATGAACAAATCTTAGAGTGTGACTTACAAATAGCTATCCAGGAGGACTATGCTCAAGCAACCAAAATAAGAGATAGCCTTCAGCTTCTCCATGAAGATAGCAAAAGGCTTCAGTTCTAGCGGCAAATGCACCATTCTACAATTCCTTCAGATTGGAGATCTGGCTATAACACAATCCCTCTAGGCAAGAGGGGAACATGTCAGTTGTGTGCACCCTGGTGTGGCTAGAATATTTGGTTATTATATTATCACGAGGAGTTGTGAATTTGTGTGGATAGAATATGAACTCCCACTTGAGCTTTATGTTAGTCCGGCAATGTTGGGTAAGTATAATATGCACAGAAGTAGTTAAGTAGCATTTGGGGGGGAAGGGAGGGCAGCTTGCTTTTAAGCTCTTTTCTTTGTTTAAAGTTTTGACTACATTTGGTTTCCATTTTGTTGCATTCTAAGCTCTCTTCTATTGTGCAATGCTTAATTATTTATTTAAAATTTACATTATATGCATTCTGTTGGCTAAGAGAGGAGGAGGGGGTTGATGGAGTTGAAAGTGGGGCTTTGATTTTTCTTTAATTTTGTTTTATCACTTATTTTCTTTAAAAAATTGAAGTATTACGAAGGGCAAAATAGTCTTTCCATTGATACTGTAAAATCTAACCATCAGAAGATATGCTTAAGTCCATCCAAAAATCTAAGGGTATGTTTAATCAATCAGGTGGGTTATCATCAAAGTTCATGATAGTTGATTGGTCAATATTTTCTGGTATCATATCTTTTTAGCATCATAGCTTCTCCTTTAAATCCATGTATTGGTTACATTCATTTTTTGAATATTATTGTTTTATCATAACAATACTAATTTTAAAACTTTAACTTTTTTTAATATCATTGCTATATTTCAATTATACATAGTATAACAGACATTGTGTGTATGTGTGTGGGAAACATCTCGTTTAGTTTCTCACTCATTATGAATGATTGATATAAAATTCTAAAAGTTTTAGTTTGGGGTATCGTTTGATCATTAATTTTAATAGAGTTCGATTTTACTTTTTTTTTTATTCATCCACCATAGAGAGATTAAGGCTATGTTTGGATAGGCTTCTATTTTTGTACTTTTAATAGTGTCAAAGTACAAAGTACATAAACTGCTATTACTTTAGTATTTTTGCTGTGAAAATCGTTTGAGTAAAAAGATTTTATAAAGTATGCTTTCTAAAACAAAAGAACCATTTACTGATTGGTAAAAGTACATTAGCAGTCATGTGATTTAGTTGATTTTGCAAATGGAAAATACCACAATACCCATGATTAGCCACCTGTATGCATTCAAGGCACACACAAGCCATGTGTTCATATAATGTACACAAAAAACTGCACAAAAACCATGATCTTATTCACTGTGTAGGAAAGGAAATGCCATAGGAAAATATCAGATAGTATAACAATGCAGCTGTTAACTAATGAGATTTCATCCAAAAACCATCACAAGGTATGTTTAAGTCCACCCAAAAACCTCAGGGTATGCTTAGTCAATCAGGTGGGTTTTGATCAAAATTCATGACGGTTGATTGGTCAATATTTTTTGGTATCATATATTTTTAGCATCATAGGTTTCTCCTTAAAATCCAGTATCAGTCACATTCATTCTTTGAATATTGTTGTTTTATTCATTACCCAATACCCACAATATTGGGGTAATCAATACTGTTAAGTAATGGGAAATGCCCGTTAATAATGGGAATGCCATAAAATAGGGGAATCATAGTTCGTTGACAGAGTTACATCAAGGAAGCCATTCAACATATGGAGCGGGTTCCTTCCAGATCAGAGATCAAATAGGTAGAGTGCATAGCTATAACAGTCCATTAAACAAGCAATAAACAAGCTTCGTGATTAGTTTTGAGCAGTGGTCAACAATGGTGATTCCGGTGAAGATAGGTCGTTGAATAGTGGAGAAAATGGAGAAAAAACATTCAAAAAGGGAGAACATGAAACCGGGAACCCATACCCGCAAGTTTTTTGTTGTTAAAGGTGATTCTGGCGAAGTAGTAGTGCTGCCAACAGACCGTGCTTCTGGTGACGATACCCAGTGGGTTGGTGGTCAGAGATAGGTGACGGCGGAGAAAAAACTCACGGTGGCAGGAAGGTCTAGGGCTTGAAGACGACAAGCAAATGAGGAGTCTTCGGTCGAGGGATTCTATCGAAGGGTGGTTACACGTGATCACCCGCACGAAATTAAGCATAATTTTGCCAAAAGCACAAAGTAATAAAAGTGGACTTCGTGCTTTTAAAATGTATAAAAGCACAAATAGAAAGTATGCTATCCAAATGATATGTAATGCTTTCCATATTTTTGTACTTTCAAAAATACGAAAGTACTTTGTAAAAGCCTATCCAAATAAGGCCTTAACTTTGCTGATGGAAAGAAACTTGGTGGAAGTCTAGTGGCATGCATGCGAAATCTAATAACAACAACATAGTAACTTTCAACCTTCAATTTCCGAAGAGAATAGATTATGAAAATGTGAAATACGGATAAAAGATTTTGTAAGGAAGCATTTTATAAGCTATAAGCAAGGTTCTAAATATCGATACAGGTTGATATGTCCGGCGTCAGCCTGTATCGGTTTAGAGGGGTCGATTTAAGTCCCAAATACCCTTTAATCATGGCCTGACCCGATACACCCCCTGTAGGGACATATCGAGAAGGCCCCAATACAATTCATATTGACCGATACGGATTGATACGTAACGATATTTTAAACATTGGCTATAAGCTTCAATCATATTAAGGGCCTGTTTGAGAGTGTTGAAGTTTTGGTTGAGCTGCTTTGCAAAAGCTTCAGTACAAAGCCTTATTCTTGGCTGAAAAAAAAAATAGCCATTTTTGATTTCTCAGGATTTTCACCAAACATAGCTTATGGACTATTTGGATGGGCCCAGCTCAGAAGCCGCTACCTGAAAGTTAGGGATGATCATGGGCTGGGCCGGGCATTACCATCTATGGTAAGTGTTATAGACTTATAGCCCGAGCTCCCCATAAAAGACTTATTGGCCAAATCTGGGCTAGGCCTGGATAGATTTTGGGCCTAAGGCATTTAATAATGAAAATTAATTATTTAAAAAATTTTAAATTATATGATACATAATATAAAAAAAAATATTGCATGACCCTAAGCTAGGTTAGGCTTAGCTTGTCTTGTTTTAACTTTGGGCCCTTGACACAAAAAATATGGTATGGGAATCAACACACGGTTGTCTATTCTTTTTTATAGACGAATGTCTTCAATCATACAAGATAGATAACTCTAGAGAAACAAGTTTATTCTCTCCCATGTGAATTGACATAAATATGTATACATATTTCAGAATTTTATATAAATTTTTTATTTAATAGAAAAAGATATGTTTATTCTCCGGGGGATAGCCCATCCCCAACCCTGGGGAAAGTGGAATTCAATCCCAACTCTCCGACCCTCTCCGCTATAACCCGTTGGAGATCTAACAAACTAGCCAATTGGCACCTCAGGCCTCAACACAAACACTAAGGCTGCCCAAGCCTAAAATTTCCGGTGCAGGATGAAAATGATCACTACTAAAGTCCTTCAAAACAAACATTAAGGTTATATTTGGTTTGAAGGAAAAGGTAGGGAAAGGAAGAGAAATATAGGGAAATCTATACAAGATTTGTAAAAGTTTCCTTACATTTTTCTTCTTTTCCCTACTTTTTCCTTCAAACCAAACACAGCCTAAATAATGAATACCCATTAGAAAAACAAAGAAAAAGGGAAAATTGTTTAGAGCCTCAAAGTTCTACTACATTACTCTAAAATATTAAGATACTTTGAATCAGAAACGTAAGATGTATTGTAAAGATAATTTTAAGAGACATTTTAGGATACACTTTAGATACGTATAGATACATACGAAAAATCAAGATACGCATGGATACACTAAGAAACTTATATAAATATTAAAAAATACATTAATAATAATAAATATAAATTTTATATGACCTTAAATAAGCTATTTAAACACTTATAAAGAAAACAAGTTATTTAAATATACAAACCCATACCTCAATAGTTTATATAAAATGTGAGATATAGGGACAAATTGGTAATCGTAGAAAATAATGGAAGGAGTAAAATGTGTATTAATTTTCAGAAAATCAATATAATTTATATTAATGTTTATTAGTATATAAATTTTAATAATCAATTTTAACATTAATTAATCAATCCATTAAAAAGAAAAAAATTTGCTTAAAAATAATAATACATACAATTATAATCACAATTGAATATGGTATAGTGGTTTGTTTATGTTTATTACAATCAAATTACTAGGGTTTAATTCTCCTTACCTTTTTTTTTGTAGTTTTAAATATGTTGGTTTAATGACAAGTCAACTTCGAATTTATTGCTTTAATGGCAGGTCAAATTGAAATTTGAATTTGAATATTGTCATAAATATAGTAATTAATTATTAATTAAGAGAGAAAAGGAGTTATTATTTATTAAGAGAGGTAACAGTTATAAGGGATTAGGAGTTATTAGAGAGACAAAATTATTAAATAGGCTTATTTATGAGAGAGAGAGAGAGAGAGGGAGATAATCTAATATTACAATATGTATCGACTGATACATTCAAAATATCGATCCGTATCAATTGATACAAACCCGAAATGACCCGATACGGGTCCGTATCGATCCGAGACAAACGAAAAGGAACGAAACTATTGGATTTGTAGCGCTCCATGTATCGGGATGTAATTGGAACGATACGTATCGACCTGTATCAACCGATACATTGCGATTTTTTAAACCTTGGATACTTTTATCAGATTCTAGCTTAGTGTACTTGGCCATAGTAAGTTTCATGCATATAACAACTACTTAAAGGGAACTTGGATTTGCTACCACAGGGACCCTACCCACAACTACTCATAAGACACTATAGCTATACATTGTGAATATCTAATACATATATATTAAAGGAAGGTCTTCAGGCTACAACCCCCCACCATTCAGACACATGGCTTTCTTATTTTTTTGGAAATGTAGACATGTGGCATTTTCTAAGTAGTTGTTAAAGCCTATAACCCACTACCACCATTCAAACAACTAGCCTTCTCATTTTTTGGAAAGCTAGACACGTGACAATTTTTGAGAAATTTCTATTAAAGCACCCCGCCCACTACCAGTCTACCCCCCACCATTCAGACATGTGGCCTTCTCATTTTTCTAGAAAGCTAGACACGTGGCATTTTTCTGAGAAGTTGCTACTAAAGCCCACAACCCACTACCACTATTTTCTGAGAAATGGGTAGTTTCACTCCTAAACATTATCAATTGATAGTTATTTATTAGCTTAACACATGTTTATCCATAGTCCCATTAAAAGATTACCATAAACCCACATTTGTTTTTAAAATGATTTATTTCAAAACAAAATACTTTATTAATTGCAAACTTGATTTAACTTTTAGAAAGCAACCTGATTTGACTTTAAAAATAAATAACTCAAAATAGATTTATCAGATAAATAGTAAATACCAAATAAAGTGGGTTATTGTTTACCAATAAAATCTCATTTAATATCTTAAATCAAATTAAAAAAAATTAATAGTGGGTTTGAAATAAAATAGGTCAGAAAAGATTGTCAATTACAAAGATGTAAGACCCATATTAGTTTTTTTTTAATTTAATATTTGATTACTAAATAGTAAACTTCAAAAACTGATTGTGCATTAAAATTATGTTAATTACCAGAATTTAGTGTAATTAGAAAATCTATTATAACAACAATACTCAGTAATTAAGTACTGAATATTAATAAAAATATAAGAAAATAATTATCACCATTACTAATTAAAATTAATACTATTATTTAATTAAATAATTAAGTAAATATTATATTTTGATTAATCTTTAATTTTTTACAATAAACATTTTAATTATAATAATTATTATGATAATAAAATTATTAATTAAATACTTAATAATAACAATAATAATTAATTAACTAAATATTACAATACAAATAATCTTTAAAAAATGACAAAATAATAATAAAAAGTTAGACATTTTTTGTTTAATCAAAATAAAAATTATCAAAAAATACTAGCCCCATACTTTGTACGGGGTCATTCTCCATAAATGACAACGAAATATTCCTGATGTGCGGCATATTGTGAGTAGATATATATGATTTTGTTTTACAAACAAAAAAAATTCCACATCAACAAAATAATGTTGTAAGAAACAAAATCATATACATTCACAAGGTAAATATTTCCAATTTGCAGATGGGATGTCCCTTGACGAATAGAAAATGACAGGTATATTTGATCTATAAATGTCCAATAAACAAATAAATATTAACCAAAAGTTTTCATTGATCTTAGAATTCATTTTCTTCGTTTAACCTTTTCCAGCCCTAATTTTTAGGTTCATTTACTAAATGGACTGGGTTCAGGTCTAAACAGGCCATGGTGGGCCTAGGGTCATGGTAAGCCTGACATCGTTTATACATAGTTTTAGCAACGTTCTAAAAGATAGATTGGGCTTTAGGCATAAGTTCAGAATGAGCC
The DNA here is from genome assembly GCF_000365185.1 of Nelumbo nucifera. The sequence continues at coordinate 6,408,085 of NW_010729093.1, read as the reverse complement.
TTTCCCGGTTTGATCTACAGTTAACCCCCAAAATCCTGGTTTTCTCAATTTAATTGAACCCAGAAAGTAGGGGTGCAACCTGACTAGCATCCCTACCAGAAAGGTTCAGTATTTTGATTTTTTGTTTAACCTGCTTCAACCAATCAATCCTATTGTGTTATTAAAACCTGGGCTTTTACGGATTTGTAAATGTTTTTTGTTTTTCCACTAATGAAAAGAGGATGGATTTCATTACTAATCAAACTTGACATCGATCATATTAAGATCAACCTTGATGCATCTAAGAATGGGGAGGGATTTTGCTCATTTGCGATCATTGCTAGAGATATCTCGGGAAAGTCTTAGACATCAAGGCTTATAAGCTTGATGATGCGCAATCCAGTCGGTCCTATCTATCGGTTACCTTGCTTCTGACGAGATCGGAGGTGCCTGAAATAAGGAAGAAAATTGAGACTTCCGGGGAGGAACCCGGTTGGAACATTCCGAAGCTCAAGTTAGTGCTCTTTCAGAAGGCAAGAGAAATGGGGAAATCTAAGACCAGAAAACGCAAGAATCACATACCCTCTTCTTTGTGAGATGGGGGCCTTTTATAATCACCCTGTGTGCTCACTTCCATGCCTCTGCCAATTCGGGCATCATTGCCTCTGCCAGATCGGGTCACTTCCTTCTGTCAACTACCAGTTCGGGTGTCATAACCTCCACTGCCAGTTGCCAGGGTCGCCTCTGTCCGTCTGGGGTGGCGGTGGCAGGTGGCCGTTGGATGACGGCTGTCATGTGTTAGCCCTCTGATCGGTCAGGTGCGCTGCCTCCGTGTACGGTCTCCTGGGCGTCAGGTACAATTGCTCAATCAGGCGATTTGGAGCCGAAGTGGTCTTTTAATGTGAAGTCTCGAGTTCGGGTAGGAGTATGGCCCGAACTGCCCCTAGGTGGGTAGTTCGGGCTTTCGGCCTTTGGTGCTCTTTGTAAGGCTCAAGACCTCGAAGGGAGAGCTCGGGACTCCTTAGTTCGGAGCTCAATTTGTAGGTTCCTTCGAGGGAGCTCGGTTCTCTTTAGTTCGGAGCTCAGGCTGTGGGTTCCTTCGAGGGAGCTCGGCTCTTTAGTTCGGAGCTCGGGTTGTGGGCCTACTGCCATGCCGACCTGGCGTTTCTGCCAGGTCACTCTCGGTTGCTTCCACGTGTCGCATGGCCAAGGGGTTGGGTCAAATCTTCCTCCATCAATTGCCCCCCACTCCCCGTGCTCGGGGTCTTGACCTGACGTGGGGAGTTCACGGGATGACATGTGGATTTGCCTCGAGACACTTTGGCCTTGATCAGGAATGCGTGATCCGGTCTGCTTGTGTTCTCGGCTCAACCGGGGTTGGCTTGGCTCGACCAATGGTCAGTCCCGGGCTGCGTGTGGCTCACGCGCGCCAACGATTTTTGAATTTTTAAATTTTTGAACGTGCGCGCCAAACAATTTCAAATTTTTGAATGCGCGCGCCAAAGTGTCTTTTCGTCGGGGAGTGCGCAGCTGACTTTGCGGGGAGCCGTTGGATGGTTTCAATCTTGGCCATTGATGCGCGGGTACAGTGGCTTTAAATAGTGGGAGGACCCCCAGTCACTTTCCTCTGTTATCCTTTAGTGTTTGTTCCTTGAGCTCGCATCCAAGCCGGCCAGCTCGCGTCACTCGTTCGTAGTTCGGTAGCTTTTCCTGGTGAGTCCTCAACCTTTGTTTTCGATGTCTAGCTTTAGTAGCACGGATAGCCCTCTGGGGGGGTCAGACGCTGGTTCTACGAACCGAGCTGCTGCCTCTGACAGCCTTAGTGAGTCCGAGGCGGGGCCCAAGGTAGAGCTCGAGGAAGAGCTCGAGGAAGAGCTCGAGTTCGAGCCCTATACCGAGTCACATCGGGTAGTTTGGCATCTACCTCCCGTTGAGGTTGGGTGCCAGATAAGTTCGGACCTTCCACTATGACGCCTGAACGACTTTGGTCCCTTATTGTCCAGTACAACCTGCCCGGGGAGTATACTTACTTCGTACCTTCGGGCGACTTTCCTTGGGAACACGGTCCGGATGAGATCGTGATATTCCGAGAGCAGCTTGTTGTCGGGTTGCGCCTTCCCTTTCATCCTCTTATCGTCGAAGTCATGAACCACTTCGGCGTTACTATAGGTCAGCTCCACCCGAACTCTGTTCGTAACCTTGTTGGGACTATCTCCCTATGCTGCGAGCACTACCTTCCTTTAGACTTGGAAGTCTTTTCAGCTATCCTCATGCTCAAAAAACAGGCGGGTCCCCTACCCGGGCGTAGGAGGGTGTACTACTTGTCACCTCGCCCAAGCTTCAAGCTTTTACACGACCTTCCAAACAAGGTCCCGGCATGGAAGCGGAACTACTTCGTGGTTCGAAGTGCTACGGGGTGGCCATTTCCTACTGAGTGGGGTTTGGCCGCTCCTGATCCCGGTGTCGTATTAGATGAAGGCACGGTGAAGGGCCTCCAGGACTGGGCCCGGCAAGGGCTCAAATGCGAAGCCTATCTGACGGAGGATAAACTCATTCAGGACGCTCTGAGTTCGGGTAGGTTTCTCGCTCATAAAGATGCTTTTGTTTCTGCTTTTATTCCCGTTTTCTGACGTCGAGCTCCTTTTTGCAGGTGTTATGGAGGCAAGCAAGACTCGAGGTGCGAACTTGTTTGCTGGCATGAAGCAGAAGAAGCGAGCTGCTAAGCGAGTTCGCGCCGATCCTTCCTGGGTGGCGGAGCCCGAGGTATCGAGGACGGAGCCTCCTGAGGAGCCCGAGGTGCCCCCTTCAGTTCAGGAGGCAGCAGGGGCTTCCTATGCCCGGGTTGCGCCTTCGGGCTCGGGGAGCCATAGTGGGATTGGGAGCGTGCTGACGCCGGGCTACGCTCTCCGAAAAAGCAAGGCCGCCACTTGTCTTGAGGAGGTCGCGCAGTGGGCCGATCTCCCTACCAATCACATAGGTGCTTGGGCTGCAACTCACGCCATGGTGGTAAGTCAGAGTGGTTTTTTTTTTTTGCCGAGTTGATTTGTCCTCGTTCTGGCAGGTGAACTCCTCTATCCACGCCTTGGCGATCCAGGCGGAGAGGCGCTTGAGACGGGCAGAAGCTGCCGAGGCTAAGCTATCGAGGTCTTAGAGAGACAAAGAGGCCTTAGGAATGGTGGTGAGGCATATGGCCGATCTGAAGTTGGACCTGGAGCACCAGGTCGAGTACCTTTAGGAAGACATTAGGGAGAAGATGCAGATCTTTTCTCAGGCTGTTGAGGAGGCGAAGGCAAAAGCCGTTGAGGATTATATCGCCTCGCCACGCTTTGATGACATGATGGTGGGCTCGTACAGACGGGGTTTCAAGTTGAGTCAATGGATGATAAGGAACATGTACCCCGACCTTGATACCAGCGCCATAACCACCTCGCACATCACTGAGGAGATGGCTGCCGCAGCTGATGACGATGCGGATTCCGAAGACGAAGCGGGTCCTTCGGGTGTTGTCGAAGTCCCTTATGAAGGCGAGGAAGATTGTCCTCTGGGCTTGTGAGCTCGTTTGTATATATATATATTTAAACACGGCAAAGCAAACATTTAGCAATGAAGTATTTTTTCTTGTTCAAATATGTTGTGCAAATATTCTCCATTTGCCAAAGTGACTATACCCGAGCTGCTAGACTTGTGCCCCGAGGCGAGTTAGCGTAGTAAGGCTATGTGCCCAACTGTTCGCCCCAGATTGCTTTCGTCGATGATGTGCCGAGGTCATCTTTAGCTCGATATTTTGCCCCTTTTGGTGCCGAGGTCCTTGTTAGCTCGACATTCTGGGCCTTGGGGTGCCGAGGTTTTTGCTAACTTGGCAGTTTGTTAACTTATGAGTAAAACCGTCTTAAGTTGACGATGTTCCATGCCTGGGGTATCTGCTTACCTTCCAGGGTTTCGAGCTCGTACGCTCCCCGAGTACTCTCTTCACTCGGTAGGGTCCTTCCCAGTTCGGCTCGAGTTCACCAACGCCAGGCTCAGGTAGCATGATTTTGCGAAGGACCAGGTCTCCAATGCGAAAGTTTCGTTTCTTAACTCTGGCGTTGTAGTACCGAGCTACCCTTTTCTGGTATGCTGCGGTTCTGATGTATGCGAGGTCCCTCACCTCGTCAAGTAGGTCGAGGTTGGTACGTAGCTCATCGTTATTAGTATTGTCGATGTATGCTTCCAAGCGAAGTGAGGGGATTTCGATTTCGGCTGGGATGACTGCTTCCATGCCGTAGGTGAGGTTGAAGGGAGTTTCCCCAGTGGCGGTGTTCTCTGTAGTTCGGTATGCCCATAGGATGTTGGGCAGCTCGTCTTCCCATAACCCTTTAGCTCGGTCTAGCCTGGCTTTTAGTCCGCGGAGGATAGCTCTGTTCGTGACTTCTGCCTGACCGTTTGCTTGTGGGTGCGCAACCGACAAGTTTTGTCGGATCTCCATGCCTTGGCACCACTCTTGGAATTTGATGTCTTCGAACTGCTTTCCGTTATCAGAGATCAGCACTCGAGGTAGCCCGAAGCGGCACACTATGTTATTCCAGAAGAAGTTCTGAACGTTTCGAGTTGTGATGGTTACGAGAGTCTCAGCTTCAACCCACTTGGTGAAGTAGTCTACTGCCACTACTAGGAACATCCTTCCTTCTGTTGCTGGCGGGAATGGCCCGAGTAGGTCGATACCCCATTGTGCGAAGCGTCATGGGCTGGTGAGGTATTTGAGGTCGGCGGCGGGCTAGTGGTGAATATTGGCGTGCTTCTGGCACTTCTCGCACTTCCTGATTAGCCTGACGACGTCTGCTTTCATTGTTGGCCAATAGTACCCCTTTCGTAGTGCCTTCTGAGCGACGGCCCTGCCCCCCCAAGTGTCCACCACATAGACCTTCATGAATGTCGCGGAGTACGAGCTCGACTTCGAGAGGTCGCAAGCAACGCAGGTAGGGGAGCGTGTAGGATCTTCGGTACAACCGTCCGTCTATCATGACGTACTTGGTTGCTTGACACTCTACCCTCCTGGCGGCGTTGCGTTCCGCGGGGAGGGTTCCATGTAGTAGGAAGCTCACGAATGGATCAATCCAGCTCAGTTCTGCTTGGGTGATAGGAGCGATCTCCTCTGCCCTTCGGAGAATGCTAGGCCGAGGTAACTCCTCTATATACACAGTTCTCATGGTGTTGTCACTGGTGCTGGCTAGCCGGGACAGGGCGTCGGCCTTAGTGTTCTCTGACCTCGGGATTTGCTTGACGAAGTGTGACTGGAAGCTAAGCAGTGCCTCTCTTACCTTTGCCAAATAGGCGATCATAGCCGGCTCGCGGGCTTCATATTCCCCTGTAACTTGGTTGACCACGAGCTGGGAATCGCTGTAGATAACTATGTGTTTTGCCTTCACCTCTTGCGCCAGAGCTAGCCCTGCTATCAATGCCTCGTATTTCGCCTCATTGTTGGATGCCGCGAACTCAAAGCACGGTGCGTACTCCAGTTTCATGCCACTCGGACTGCGGAGAACTACACCGGCTCCACTGCCTTGCTGGTTTAAGGAGCCATATACGTGAAGGATCTAGGGCTCTTCATCCCAGTTCACGCTTGGCCTAACCAGGAGAGATACCAAACTGGGTGCGACCTCAAGGGGCTCGGACTCAGCCGACCTGGGAGCACCGAGCTCACCCGAGCTGGGAGCCCTGTGCTCAACCGGGCCAAGGTCCTCGGAGCAAAACATGCATTCTGCAACAAAATCCACCAAGGCTTGGGCTTTGATGGCAGTCCGGGGCTTGTACTGGAGGTCGTACTCACTTAGTTCGATGGCCCACTCTGTCAATCGTCCAGAGACCTCGGGCTTGAGTAATACTTGCCTTAGGGGTTTGTCGGTGAGGACGGTGATGGTATGAGCTTGGAAATATGGGCGGAGTTTACGGGCCGCAATGATTAGCGCATAGGCAAACTTTTTTATGATATGTCGTTTATGCTCCCTGCAATATCTTACTAACATAGTAGATGGGTCGTTGGACCCGATCTGCTTCCTTTATTAGTACCGAACTGACCACTTCGTCGTTTGCCGAAAGGTACAGTTCTAAATCATCGCCCTCTTCGGGCAGGGTCAACACTGGGATACTGGCGAGATATTTCTTGAGCTCGTCAAATGCAAGCTGGCAGTTCGGGTTCCACTCGAACCCTTTGCCTTTTATTGCCTCGAAGAAGGGCAGGCAACGGTCTGTTGATTTAGACATGAAGCGAATTAGGGCAGCTATCCTACCATTTAGCCTCTGAACTTCTTTTACTTTTTGGGGTGGTCTCATATCTAGGATGGCCTTTATTTTGTCCGGGTTGGCCTCAATACCGTGCCGGTTGACGATGTACCCTAGGAACTTACCCGAGGTGACACCGAAGACACACTTGTTTGGGTTTAATTTCATGCTAAATTGACGCAGAATTTRGAAGACAGAGTGCAAGTCTTGTATTAATTCATGCGAAAACTGTGTCTTGACGACCATGTCGTCTACCTAACATTCTATCTTCGTGCCAATTAAGGGCTAAAACAACTTATTCACGAGTCTTTGGAAGGTTGCCCTAGCATTTTTCAGTCTGAAGGGCATGACCTTGTAGCAGTACAGGCCGAACTCGGTTATGAAGGTGGTTTTTTCCTCATCAGATGGGTCCATCCGGATTTAGTTGTAGCCTGAGTAGGCATACAGGAAGCTTAGCAACTCATGTCTCGAGGTCGCATCCACTAGGCGGTCAATCCTAGGGAGGGGGAAGCAATCTTTCGAGCAAGCTCGGTTCAGGTCGGTGTAGTCGACGCACATGCGCCACTTGCCGTTTGCCTTTTTTACCAGAATTGGGTTGGCTACCCAGCTCGGGTAATGAACTTCCCTTATGAAGTCTGCTGCGAGGAGCTTCTCRACCTCCTCATYGACCGCCCTCCAGCGTTCTGGGGCTAAGTTGCGTTTCTTTTGTCTAACGGGTCTGACTACAGGGTCAGTATTGAGCTTGTGAGTTTTGAGCATAGGGTCTATGCTGGGCATTTCTGCCGCGGACCAAGCGAAAATATCTAAGTTAAGAAGTAAGAAGCGTACCAGTTCGGATCGCAGGGGTTCTTCAAGGGATGCTCCGACCTGAAGTAGTCTGGTGGGGTCCTCTGCCGAGACAGAAATGTGAACAGTTTCCTCTGTTGGTGCAGCTCGCTCCTCCTTCTGTTCCGTAGGTCGCTCCAGTTCGAGGTCGCTGGTTATCTTGGCCTTTCCCTTGAGGGCGACAACGTAGCACTTACGGGACTCGAGCTGGTCGCCCCGCACTACCCTGATGCCGAAGTTCGTTGGGAACTTCATGGCCAAATAGTAAGTGGACACCATAGCTTTTAAAGCGTGGGTGATCAGCCGACCTACTATGGCATTCTAAGGGGAGAGGGTCGTGACCACCAGAAAATCGTGACTGAGTCTTACCGTGCTAGGCCACGTGCCGAATTCCACAGGTACTGTGACCTTTCCCAGGGGTCTGACCTCTTCCCCGCTGAAGCCGACCAGCGGGGTGTTCGCGGGCTTTAAGTCACTCTTTTGGAACCGGAGCTTGTCGAAGGCCGCTTTAAAGAGGATGTCTGCCGAACTACCGGAGTCAATGAGTACCCGTCGAACTTCGAAGTCATTGATCTTCATCTTTATGACAAGTGCGTTGTCGTGGGGGTAGTGGACCCCGCACGCATCGTCTTTGGTGAAGAATATAGGGTTTTCCATCCTAGGTCGCTTTGGCGGATTTCGTTCTTCTCTGGCGGCTTCCTGGGTTGACGCGCGAGCTGCCGCCGAGGTGCACCCTACCACGATCGACCCTCCAACGATCACGTGGATCGTTCCCCGAACTGGTCTTTCCTCCGGGGGCTGCTTCTGTGGTTCCGTTGGCCGGCTGCTGGACTCG
>NW_010729093.1:6331597-6399523 GCF_000365185.1 Nelumbo nucifera | reverse complement strand
CACCCCCCTGAAGGTGGTAGTGAAGGCCACGCACATGCATGATTCAGTGGCCCTTGCTAGGTGCATTTGGGACTGGAAGGCATCGACGTGGTTGTTGGGGTCGAATGACCCATCATACTTGTCTAAAGAGGGGAGTTTGAAATCTCTGGGCATGGGGACTGCAAGGAGTTCTGATGAGAGGGGGGAAGGGACTGAGAGAATAGGGGCAGCTTTTACCTCATTCGAGCTTGTCTCTTTTTTACCTCGGAGCTCGGGCAGTACGCGGGTGGTAGTTCGGCGACTTCGCTGGCGCCTTCGTTGCTGCTTAGAGGGCCTGGTACTGGCGCTGCTGGCCTTGGTGTTGCCGAGCTCGATGGGCCCGGACTGTTGGTAGTCTGCCACTAGGACGCTGAATCGGTTCTGTGTGGACGGGAGCTCAGACTTGGAGTGCCGAGGTGCTGACTTGGCTGGCGAGGTTCCCGACCCGCCGGYGAGCTGCGAGGCGGGGGCGATTAGTCTTTCCTTCCGGCAAGGGGATGAGGCCTGGCTCTTGGAGGGGTTCTGAAGTTGGGAGGCTTCTCGGTGAAGGCGTCCGCCCTGAGGTGAGGGCTTAACCGGCTTCGGAGCGGGGTGCCAAGGTGGAAGCTGTGGTTGGTTCAGAGGCAGTTGGGGGAACTGCTACTGATAGTGATACTGAAAGATGTGGTGTAGTACTTGGTGCTGCTGGAGCTGATGCTGCTGGAACTGCTGCATTTGGGCTTGCATTGCCCGCATGCACTGCATCAAGTCATCAAACTGGTTTTGGCTAGTCGCCAGAGGGACAATAGTTGGTTCGAAAAAGGTTGTCTCGATAGGGAGAGGAAGGGGAACATTCACAGGCGCCACCATATTTGGCGCGTTGAGGCAAGGAATTCCGTCCGTCGATAGGGGGACAGTGAACTGTCCTATGCACACAGTGGCACTGGGGGTGTTCCCCTACAGCATTCAGGTTGTGCCTGCTCTTGCTGGGAGAAGCCATGGGAGCTAGGGTTTCCTTGAGAGAGAGAGAGAGAGAGTTAAAGGTTAGGGGAGGCTTTTTGAAGTCTTCCCACAGACGGCGCCAATTGATGATGCGCAATCCGGTCGGTCCTAGCTGCCGGTTACCTCGCTTCTGACGAGATCGGAGGTGCCTGAAACAAGGAAAAAATGGAGACTTCTGGGGAGGAACCCGGTTGGAACACTCCGAAGCTCAAGTTAGTGCTCTTTCAGAAAGCAAGGGAAATGGGGAATTCTAAGACAAAAAATGCAAGAATCACATACCCTCTTCTTTGTGAGATGGGGGCCTTTTATAATCACCCTATGTGCTCACTTCCATCCCTCTACCAGTTCGGGCTTCATTGCCTCTGCCAGATCGGGTCACTTCCTTCTGTCAACTACCAGTTCGGGTGTCATAACCTCCACTGCTAGTTGCCAGGGCCGCCTCTGTCCGTCTGGGGTGGCGGTGGCAGGTGGCCGTTGGATGGCGGCTGTCATGTGTCAGCCCTCTGATCGGTCAGTTGCGCCGCCTCCGTGTACGGTCTCCTGGGCGTCAGGTACAGTTGCTCAGTCAGGCGATTTGGAGTCGAAGTGGTCTTTTAATGTGAAATCTTGAGTTCGGGTAGGAGTATGGCCCGAACTGCCCCTAGGTGGGTAGTTCGGGCTTTCGGCCTTTGGTGCTCTTTGCAAGGCTCAGGACCTCAAAGGGAGAGCTCGGGACTCCTTAGTTCGGAGCTCGGTTTGTAGGTTCCTTTGAGGGAGCTTGACTCTCTTTAGTTCAGAGCTCAGGCTGCGGGTTCCTTTGAGGGAGTTCGGCTCTTTAGTTCAGAGCTCAGGTTGTGGGCCTGCTGCCGTGAAGAGCTGGCGTTTCTGCCAGGTTACTCTCGGTTGCTTCCACGTGTCACATGGCCGAGGGGTCGGGTCAAATCTTCCTCCATCACTTGGCATTGCTTTAATTAACATTGCAGAAACTTGGACGGCATGGGAAACTCATAATTTGGCTTTGAATTTTAGAGGTTATCCTATCATTATTGAAGGTGGTTCCAACCTTGTCATTTCTTGTCTCAAGTAGAAGATCCCAACTCCTTGGAAGATAAGACACATCATCAAGAACTGCATCAAGCTAAAGGACGACTTTCAAAGAGGTCTGGCGTATAGGTATATCTATCGGCAAGCAAACCAGGCCGCTGATTGGCTGGCATAGGAAGCTCTATCTGCTCCAATAGAGTCCGTTAATCTTAGTTTAGCTTCTCTTCCTTCCCCTCTTTTTTCTATTTGTGCTGCTGATATCTGGGGATGTGTTACTCCCGTCTTGTGGTCTTTTTTGGTTCTATAAAAAAAAGGGGGAAATTCTCAATGGGTAAGCCGAATGTCAATTTATTACCCGTACTTTAAATTGTGACAATCTAATATCCGAACTTTCAATTTACGACAATTTAATATCCGAAGTTAAATTTTCGTTAATTAGAAGATGAAAAGGTCCTAAATACCCCCAGCTCTTCTTCTTCCTCCCGCCTACTCCTCGGTGTTTGCACTCCAAGAACAGTTCATCCACCAAACATATGGCTTTATTCTTCAACAACTCCTCTACCACTTCTGCTTCTGCCTTCAATCACCACGTACTCTTTCTTCCTTCACATTCTTTCTCATCCAGTCTGACATCTCCAGTTGGGGCACTGCAGTGTCGGTTGACGGTTCTTCCGTGGACACTTTCTATCTTGTAAATTTCGAAACCCGATTCCTTGTTGGGTAATTCCTCTCAAACCAATCAGGGCTGCCACCGTTTCTCTCCGGCAAGCCAACATCGATGAAGACGCGACATGGGTACCCTTCGAGTGAGTCCCCTGTTAAGTCCGACAGGAATTTGGTCCTCTTCAAGTACTTGTTTGACTCCACTTGAGCTCTTCGCGGTGGTTCCAGGAGCACATCCTCGAGTCCATCCAATGCCGCCTTCTTGGCTTCTGAAGGGAATGCACAGAGGCGCTTCTTATTTGGCCAATTCCCAGATGATAGTTCGGAGGGGCCAATTTTCTTCATTGCTACAATTGTGGATGCATATCGCCGGATGTAGACAATGTAATTTGAGGGCTTCCAGAAAGCATCCGAAGGGTCGTTGCTCAATTGGATAGCTGCAATTCCGCCGGTCTTGAGCGTGCGGTCGGTGAATTTACCAGAGCCAAAGCTGGAAGTGAATGTGAAATCAAATGTTGCATCCAGAACTGAGCTCTAGCATTCGGAATCGAATTCAGAAATGAGATATATCTCGTTATCATTGTAGGAGTTAAATTGGGAAAGTCCGTCAATGACCAACTTTCCAAGCCGTCAACAAGTCGTCTTCTCCGGTGGCGCATTGGCTTGACACCACCGGCATTGGTCAAAATAGATGATGGGTTATTTTCGTAATTTTAATAGATAATTGAAATAGCTGAGGGTATTTAGGACTTTTTCATCTTCTAATTGATAGAAATTTAACACAGGTATCAAATTGTCGCAAATTGAAAGATTACCTATCGAGAATTTTACCCCCAAAAAAAAAAAAAAATACTCCCCCGTATTATCTTGGACTAATTGAAAAAGAAATCAGTTGGGATAGTGCACTAACCAATAAAAAGTTCATCAAAATTCATAAATTCAAATTAACTAAATATGATGACAGTGTTAGGGACCAATAATAATGTCCCCTGCCAGCCATAGGGTGATATACCCCATAACCATGTACATGATTCTCACATGGCATTTCTAATGTTGAATGAAATGGCTATTCAACGGCGGGCTGTGAAATTAATGATAGTATTTTACACCAATAATAAATTTATGGACTCCACTATAAAAGATGTGAATACTATTACTGACATAAGACATTATCATTGGTTCATGTGCATTATGATATATCTAAATCATCATTTAATTCAACAGTCTTTCATCAACACCCATTCGCAGGGACCTCACACACATTTTATTGAACATAAGGGTTCTTTTAGGAGAGACCGGATCTGTCCAGGAACAAGATGAGTTATAAACAAAGGCAATACAACGAAACCACTGTACGTATATTGGTGTGTTTACTCTTCATTAGTTTTTTTGGCCCCGTTGTACAGGCCTTTGTTTGTAGGTCAATTATTCCCTTGATGTGTTCACTCCGTTCCCTATGATTAAGGTCAATGACGCTCTCCCTTTATTAACCTATATTGATCGACATGTTGTAAAATTTTAAATCTTACTAAGTGCTAATCATAAGTTTCTTAGCCAAAAGACTCTAGCCTCACATCGGCAACATCTTTTGTGGCCTAATATGCCAGCATTTTGTGGCCCCACCATACGGCATCACGACATAATTCCAACTGAACCCAACCCAACAAATGAACAATACTTAACCCGTCATACGGCATTACGGCACCGAGGACCTAATTCCGACTCAATCCAACTCAATATATGAACAATACTTTCATTAGCGGAGGTGCCCATGCTTTATAAGGGTTAAATTGAAATTATAATATTGTTATTTGTTATATTAAAAAAGACAATAATTTTTTAATAAAAAAATTACAATTATAAGTATTTAAATCTTAAAATTTATATAAAGACTTAAATGAGAACATCATGTGTTTGTTTTTTAAATCTTGTTCAGCAAAGCATCTCATATAAAAGAACACAATTATAAAGTGATAATTTTGAGTTCTACTTTATACTTGTCTTTTGTTTCACATTGAGAACTCACAGTTGACCCGGACGGTAGGATTATTTGGCCCGGGAACCATCCAGGCAACCAGTTCCGTTTTACCCCAAACTTGGTCCTTGGAAAAAAATTGTTGAATTAATCAACGACTTGTTGATCAGGGCGGTTGACCCGTTCAACGGTTTTTAGCCATTTTTTATTTTTAATTATTTTTTAATTTTTGTTGTCAGAACGAGTCATCCATTTGAATCGGATGGTCGAACCGTCGACCTGGAATGGTGGACATTGTAAGGGATTCCAAAACCTTGAAAGGTAAATCCAAAGTAATCTTAAACACAGAAAAAATATTGGCGATAAATCCACCAAACTGGAACAACCAAGGAAAAAAAAACCAGAAAATTGAATCCAAAGTTCCGCTTTGAAAAGAAGCTAAACATACATGCAATCAAAGAAAGAGACAAAGCAAATCGTCTTGTAAGAAAAAAAAAAACATTGTACAAGAAAACAAAAAAAAAAAAGACACAAGGGAAGAATAAAATAGTGGTAAACCCTAACCGTTTTGCAGGATCTTGAAGAAGAAGACCAAACAAAAAAAAAAGAAACAAAAGCAGAAAATGAAAAAATAAAGAGCATACCACACACATTTGAATAAAGCCCATAGTAGAAGAAATCTTTGAATAGTGAAAATCCAAAGCATAAAAAATCATGGTTTTCGAACCGCCGTTGACCCGGGTGGATGGACATTTCGGCTCGGGAACCATCCAGGAAGCCAATTCTTTTTTACCCCAATCTTGATCCCTGGCAAAAAACTGTTGAATCAGTCAACAACCCATTGACCTGGGCAGTTGAACCGTCGACTCGTTCAATGGTTTTTGGCCATTTTTATTTTTTAATTGGGAACCATCCAGGCAACCGATTCTATTTTATCCCAATCCCGATCCCTGACCAAAAACCGTTGAATTGGTCAACGACCTATTGACCTGGGTGATTAAACCGTTGACCCGTTGACTCATTCAATGGTTTTTGGCCGTTTTTTTTTTATTTTTTTAATTTTTGTTGTCAAAACAGGTCGTCCGTTCAAACGAAACTGTCGAATTATCGACCCAAAAACTGGTAGCCATAACGGTTCTGTTTTCAAGTCGTATGAGTCACACGCTCGAATGACATAACACATATGATACTGCTTAATGGACCTCACACACTCAATTTTTTGTATGTAATTTTTGTTGTCAGAACGGGTCGTCCGTTCAAACCGGATGGTCGAACCACCATTTTTTTATTTTTGTAATTGGGAATCGTCCAGGCAACCGATTTCGTTTTACCCCAATCCCAGTCCCAAGCCAAAAACCATTGAATTGGCCAACGACCCATTGACCCGAGCGGTCGAACCTTCGACCCGTTCAATGGTTTTGTTCATTTTTTATTTTTTTTTATTTTTTGTTGTCAGAACGGGTCATCCGTTCGAACTGGACGGTCGAACTGTCAACCCGAAAACTAGTGGCCAAAATGATTCCGTTTTCAGGTCGTATGAGACACACGCTCGAATGACAAAATGTATGATACTGCTTAATGGACCTCACACACTCAATTTTTTGCCTATAATTTTTGTTGTCAAAATAGGTTGTCCGTTCGAACCGGATGGTCAAACCATCGACCCAAAAATCGGTGGTCAGAACGGTTTCGTAATTTTTTGCTCATAATTTTTGTTCTGAATGATTGAACTATCGACCCAAAAACCGATGGCAGATAAAATATATAAAATTTCTTATGTTTGTTTCTTGTAACTTGAGAATTTTCAATGAAGAATCTTATTTCCCGATTTCCCTTATATATATATATATATTATAAGATTCTTAATAAAGGAAATAATTACAAACTTTTCATTGTCACTATATCACTTATAATATAGAAATTTCAAGAATGTTTTATTGTAAACATTTCAAACTTGTAATGCATGTCTTTCACAAAGGCTTATCACTTTTTTTTTTTTTACTCCAAACTTCACTTCAGGTGGAGGGATGACCATCTTAAAATTTTATTAATCATTCTAAAACAGAAGAAAATTATGGGAAGGACATAGCCTGCATCGCCCCAGACCCAAAGGTTACAATGTGAAACCTTAGGCTCAGTTTGGAAAGACTACAAATATAAATAAGTACAGTATAAATACATACAAAAAAATATAAAGTACATAGTTTTGCACTCTACATTTTTATATTTGTACTCCTTCCAAACCTAGGCTTATGAACATAATTTTATGTCATCTTCAAACAGGAAAAGGGAGAGACATAATGTATATAGGGGTGTCAATTGGGACTGGATTTGGTCTAATCTGGCCCAATCAATCCATTACAAATGGAACAGGTTCAATCTAATCTAATGAATATTATGGACTTATGGATCATTTTGGATCGATTCAATTCAATGTATGAACCATCCAATCCATTCAAATTTGTTTTAATTTATATTAATTCTAACTGAAACCTGGTCCATTGATACCTATATTCTTATATTCTATTAATGAATCAGACATTGGCTCAATCCAACCCAATCTAATATAACTTCATTATGGATGGGCTAGGTCAAATCTAATCCAATAATTACTCTGGACCATTAAGATTAAACTGGTCCAATTCAATATGTCTTGTTGGTTTATCTAATTCATCTAAATTGGTTTTGGTTTGGGCGGATCCATTGACACCTCTATGCTGACTATGACTAAAGTATCAACAACGTACGTGCATTACAACGCCTCTGCCAAATTAACATTAGAAAAAAAAAATAAAAAGGAAATCAAACTATGACTTGGTGTTGCGAATGGGTCTATGGGATCAGTATGGGTTTGCCTTCACCCGAATCCAAATCAGAATAGATTTGGTTGACCGAAACCTGAGCAAGGTTGTCCCAAATCTAATCCAATAGGATTTGTCAAGGTAGGTTTACCATTTAAAATCCCAACTCATTGACATCCCCAGTCTCTTGCAAGTTTTATGGGTTTACCCAACAATTTTTTGGCTAAGTATCTCGTCATTTGGTCTGCTTCCAAGTGTCCGATGGCTCAGGCCGAAGTGGAGAACTTTGGCTGCCGAGCTAAGTCGAGTTGGGCAGGATAGATGGCGAGTTGACTATAGTGCCGAGCTGCTTAGGTGCTGAGCTGCCTGTGAGGTGCTGGGCTGACCAGGTGGTGAGCTGCCTGTGAGGCATCGGGTTGATCAGGTGCAGGGCTACCTGTGAGGTGCCGAACTGCCTATGAGGTGCCAAGCTGACCAGGTGGCGAGCTGCCAGTGAGGCACCAAGCTGACCAGTTGCATGGCTGCCTGTGAGGTGCTAGGCTGACCAGGTGACGAGCTGCCTGTGAGGCGCCGGGATGACAAGGTGGCGAGCTGAATTGATGAGCTTCGTTGCTCTTTAGAGACCTGTAAGGAACCAAATGTCAGAGGACCCGGGGTGGCTAACCCGGCGAGATTGCTCCGATGCTTAAGTCAGTACTCTCATAGTAGACTGCGAGCTAAAAATCACACTGTATGAGAGCTTACTTGCTTACTTGCTATTGGGGTTGGTGCCTTTATATAAGCATTGTTCACGTACCGCCCCCGAGATCTCCGGGAGGTCATGTCTAACTGGTCCGAGATCCTCGGAGGTAACTGCCATGCACGTTGACCATCTTTCGGAACGAGGGCCAACCTCCAATGATCGTGGGGTATGCATGTCGAATTTGTCAACGAACACGTCTCGCAGGTCGCCAGGTCGGCGCATGTACCAGGCTGCCAGGCCGCCAGGTTGGACACCATCAACTTGGTGAGTTGTTTCCTGAGTGGTTCCGGGTGTCACCTAGTTGTTCTGAGGTGCCATGTGTCCCAATGTCATTGGAGCACCAAATCCGCCCTCATCATTTGCCCCCCACTCCCGAGCTGAAAGTAACTCGATGAAGGGAGTAGATTTCTCCTTTTGGCCCGGAATGAATAGTCCGATGAGCTTGTAAGCATTGATTCAATTCCTTAGTCTCTAGGAGCGACTCGCAGTCCGCTCCTTGATTTTGCCCATACCGAAGAGGCGACTGGGTCTTATGTGGTGAGGAGGTCTTCGCTAGTTTGGTATTTTGGCCCTTAGGCTCTAGGAGCGACTCGTAGTCAACTCTCCTTGATCTTGCTCATGCCGAAGAGGCGACTAGGTCTTATGTGGTATCGAGGTCTTTGCCAGTTCGGTACTTTAGTGCTATGGTTGCACTGCATCAGCCTCGTGACGCCAGTCACCCACTCCTACAAGAAGCTACTAGGAGCTCGACCTACGGGGGTAGCACTACCGACTTTAGGTCGCCAGCTCGCACGGGAGCCCTGGAAGGCTCGACCAGCAAGGGTGTCCATATAGTCTGTTGGCCGCCAACTCCCGCAGAAGCCACGAAGAGCTCATCTTTGTAGAGGGGACCTCGTGAAGAGGACTGATGAGGCTTTATCCGAGTTGAAATAAAGTTGGTAGAGCTGCTTAGTCTGTTAGCTATCAACTTCCTGCATAGTCTTTGAGTTCATAAAAAATGGAAACTATAAAGCGAGAGCTTTAGTTTCTAAAAAGTGAGGACTTAGCTTTCTGGAAGAAGAGGACTTGGCCTTTTCTAGGGTGAGAAAGCTTTTTGTAGCGTTTCCTATAGACGGTGCCAATTGAAGAATCGATTTTTGTTGATGGCCAATTTTTTGGCTAAGTACCTCGTCATTTGGTCTACTTCCAAGTGGCCGATGACTCAGGCCGAAGTGGAGAACTTTGGTTGCCGAGCTGAGTCGAGCTGGGCAGGCTAGATGGCGAGCTGACTATAGTGCCGAGCTGCCTGTGAGGTGCTGGGCTGACCAGGTGGCGAGCTGCCTGTGAGTTGCCGTGAACAGGTGCAGGGCTGCCTATGAGGTGTCAGGTTGACCAGGTGGTGAGCTGCCTGTGAGGCGCCGGGTTGACCAGGTGCAGGGCTGCCTGTGAGGTGCCGAGCTGCCTATGAGGTGCTAGGTTGACCAAGTGGCGAGTTGCTTGTGAGGTGCCAGGCTGACGAGGTGCAGGGCTGCCTGTGAGGTGCCAGGCTGACGAGGTGCAAGGCTGCCTGTGAGGTGCCAGGCTGAATAGGTGGCGAGCTGCCTGTGAGGCGCCGGGCTGACCAGGTGCAGGGCTGCTTGTGAGGTGCCAAGCTACCTGTGAGGTGCCAGGCTGCCTGCGAGGCACCGGGCTGACCAGGTGGCGAGCTGAATTGATGAGCTTCGTTGCTCTTTAGAGACCTGCAAGGAACCAAATGTCAGAGGACCCGGGGTGGCTAACTCGGCGAGGCGCTCCGATGCTTAAGTCAGTACTCTCATAGTAGACTGCGAGCTAAAAATCACACAGTATGAGAGCTAGAATTTGCTTACTTGCTTACTTGCCCACTTTTCGCCCTGTCTGTCATTGGGGTTGGTGCCTTTATATAGGCCTTGATCACGTACCACCCCCGAGATCTCTGGGAGATCGTGTCTAATTAGTCTGAGATCCTTGGAGGTAACTGCCATGCACGTTGACCATCTTCCGGAACGAGGGCCAACCTCCAAGGATTGTGGAGTATGCATGTCGAATTTGTCGGCGAGCAAGTCTCGCAGGTCGCCAAGTCGGCGCATGTGCCTGGCTGCCAGGTCGCCAAGTTGGACACCATCAACTTGACGAATTATTGGCTGAATGGTTCTGAATGTCACCTAATTGTTCACATTGGAGGGCCAAATCCGGATGTGCCTTCACCCGAATCCAAATCATAATAGATTTGGTTGACCGAAACCTGAGCAAGGTTGTCCCAAATCTAATCCAATAGGATTTGTCAAGGTAGGTTTACCATTTAAAATCCCAACTCATTGACATCCCCATTCTCTTGCAAGTTTTATGGGTTTACCCAACAAACTCATCTTTGTTTAAAACAAGAAGTTTGTCTTGTCATTCATTAAATGGCAAGAGAGAAAGAGAAATCGTCAACAGAAGAACGTGGGGAACATGGTTGAAGAAGATGCATCGCTCTTGGTCTGCCACAAATAAGGTCCATGTCTAAGATCTATCAGATAGCAACTGATGGAAACCAATTATGCTGGCATGGAAAGAATTGTGAGATCGGATCCTATATGTCAGTCACTCAGATCGAGACTGAAACTTTCAAAGCAGGTATTCGTCTTTCGGAAAAGAGTTGAGGATGACTCGCAGCAGATTATTATTAACTCTTATCGGAGGCATGGAAACAATTATCCTGCACGTTGCTACCAATTGCAGGATTTCGTGTACCAGTTGTGAAGCCTGCGTTTATGTCAATAAATGTTTTTACGTGGTTTATCTCTCCTCCTTTTTTTGAACGCATCATTTACGGGGAGAGAACGTATTTGGTTGATTGATGGATGTAATTTGCTCTTTTAGTTTTCAAAATAAGAAAAGGAAAAACCTCTTGTACCAAACCTTACTAATTTGAAATGAGAATTCCATTTCAAAATTTCAACTAGGGCAGCCAATCGCGTTTATTTGAATTAGATCCATCCACATATGACCTCTGTTACTGAAAAATGAACCCAAATATCATTGTTTATTTTTTGGATTTTTGGGTTCTATTTGCATGCTTTTTTATATCCAAAATAAGGAAAAAAATTGTAAATTATTTAATTATTCTTAAACTTAAATACAATGTTTTAAAAAATGACCCAAAAACGGAATCGTTTTGATCACCGGTTTTTGGGTTAACGGTCTGACCGTCCGATTCGAACGGATGGTTCGTTCTAACAAAAAAATTTAAAAAATAAAAAAAATTAATTAAAAAAAAAAACGGTCAAAAATTATTGAACAGATTGACGGTTCAACGGTTCAACCGCCCAAATCAACTTTTTATTAACTTTTTCGACGGTTTTTTACCAGATTCCGAGTTATGGGGTGTATTAAGTGATGAGATCAACTACTGCAACATGGAGTGTGCACTGTGGAGGCTGGATGTATGGCAATTAGCAAGGGAGGTCGGTTCGTTTTGGAATTTGGTCCCTAACGTTCCACATCCTCTACCTTCTAATCGTTGCCTTTGATATCTAATGAGAACTCCCACATCCATGCAACACGCCACTAGACGGAGACCAAAAGCCATCAACAGGCTTAGCTCATCCTAAAAACCACTACCTCTTCTCAATCCCCTTTCATATTCTTATATATATTCGTATATACATTTTGAAATTTGAATCCTCTCTCTCTCTCATAACTCATAAGATGGAAGTTGAGCCCTGTGATGGGTTCTCTCTTGTTAAACTGCTCCTGCCTGACAAGAAACATCAAGAGAACGAGGTGATCAAGGCTAAGCAGGAAGCTGATGAAGAGATCTACGCTAGCCATCACCACAAAAGCATTGGCACCACTGGCTTCTTTAAGGCTTGCTTCAATGGGCTCAACGCTTTGTCAGGTTCTTCTTCTTGCACAGTTATTGTTACTCTAACGCATATTTGGCTTTGAAATGGTTTGCATTGTACGTACAGGAAAAAGTTCACCCAAGCTTAGGGTGTAATCCTTCCTATTTCCTCATATTAACCAATTAATCCAAATACATATAATTTATCTATGCCTATAGTACCATATCATGCAAGAGTGGATTCCACCTTTAGTGGTGTCCATTACCTTGTAATTAGATTTGTAATTCGCTCATTAAGCTTCCAATATGATTGCTTCCTCTCATTCTGTTCATTATCTGTTGGGGGGCCAACATGAAGCTCTTGGGGGATGTTATTTTTTTGGATTTTGAGAGAGAAAAAGGTGGTTAATGTGATTTTGATTTCCATTGATCAATCCCATGTTCTTTTTTTATATTTATGTAGGGATCAGGAAAAGTTTATTTTCTTAAGTATCACTTACCCACCGTCTTCTAAGTGGGTAAATAACTTTCCCACGTAGGGAAAAATTTGCAAATACTTGAATGAGACAAAAATGTCCATTTTAATATTGGATTTTTATGATTTAAATGGTCATTACCTTGTTTACATGGGAAATAAAAGAACATGAATAAATGCACTTATCCCAATAAGTCTTTCCTCTAAAGCACTAACCTCGGTAAGTGCATTTACCTAGGAAAAAGCGAAGCTTTGAGATTTTAACTCTATAACCGCATTTGGCAAGTCTTTCCGTGTAGGCTTCAGGCTGTTTTGAAGCCCAAAAGCCTGAATTTTGGGCATTTTCCATTTGGCAATAGAAAGATCTATTCGGGAAAGGCTCCAGCCCATAAAAGATGCCAGAAGCCTGAATTTGGGCTCTTTTAGCACCCTGTCTTCATTAAAGGTGTGGTACGATACACACTTGGGAGAAAATAGGTTATCTTTCCACAAAAACTATTTGAATGTGTAAGTGGGGCCCACCTTAGAAAATACCTAATGTGGGGCCCACATTAGGTATTATGTGAAACCCACCTTGTAAAATGTATGTGGGCCCCACATACATGTCCGTACATGGTATGTCGAGCCCACCTTGTAAAATATACGTAGACCCCACATATATGTCCACCAATGGTATGTAGGTCTCACCTTAGAAAATGTATGTGGGTCACACGTGTTAAATGAAATGTTGGCCTACACACAAGACATTCACATTACCAGATAGTCTTCTAGCTTTTATGATATTTTATGAGATCTACGTAAAATATTTTAACCAAACAGTCTTTGGTATTACAAGATCTATTTGCAAAAGCTCACATTCTATTTTAACCATAATGTAGCCGGGAATCCATGGTACTCATTTGTACAGTAGTGGCCCCTCTCAGTACTCTTTCTTTTGTTTTAAAAATAGTCCTATGCCTTCCCTTTTAAAAGTAGTCCTTGCTTTGTTATCAATTAGTAGCTGATTTCAGGGAAATTAATAGTTATCTACGTTTTCTTTTCTTTTTTTTTTATGGGCAGAAAATAATTATCATTCATCATGCTATTTGGTTTCTCAGGAGTAGGGTTAGTATCAGTTCCATACGCACTATCAAAGGGAGGATGGTTGAGCTTGATACTTCTTTTCATTATTTCTGTTGTAACTTGGTACACGGGGTTGCTAATTCGAAGATGTATGGATCTAAATTCAAGTATCAAAACTTATCCTGACATTGCTGAGCATGCATTTGGGTACAAGGGAAGAATGGCGGTATCAATTTTATTGCATTTAGAGCTGTATTTAGTTGCCACAGGATTCTTGATATCGGAAGGGGACAACTTGCACAATCTGTTACCGGACATGGTCGTCTTAGAAGTTGCAGGGCTGAAAATTGGAGGAAGCAAGCAAAGTTTTGTTGTGATCATTGCTCTTATAATATTGCCATCTGTATGGTTAGATGACTTGAGCATTGTTTCCTATATCTCTGTCAGTGGTGTCTTAGCTTCTTTTATTGTAATTGGCTCTACTGCCTGGGCTGGTGCAGTAGACGGAGTTGGATTCCATAGAAGGGGAGTACTTGTAAGTTTGGCCGGATTACCAACCACTGTTAGTTTATACACCTTTTGCTACTGTGCCCATCCAGTCTTTCCTACCCTCTATACTTCCATGAAACACAAACATCAGTTTTCTCAGGTGCTGCTGCTTTGCTTTGTAATCTCTACCATTGGTTATGCATCAATGGCAGTGATGGGGTATCTCATGTTCGGCTCAAGTGTAAAATCTCAGGTAACACTAAACCTTCCCATTGAAAAACTTAGCTCCAGGATAGCAATATGCACTACTCTGATCAATCCAATAACCAAATACGCATTGATGATTACACCAATACGTGCTGCTTTTGAGAATGGTTTGCCACGTCGATACAACAAAGGGCCCATTAGACTCCTGATAAGGACCACTCTGTTGATTAGCACAGTCATTGTGGCCTTGGTCTTTCCCTTTTTCGGCTATTTGATGGCATTAGTCGGAGCTTTTCTAAGTGCCATAGCTTCTATGCTACTACCGTGCATCTGTTACTTGAAGATTTTTGGCAATAATCAGGGATTGGGCTATGAACCAGTGATTATCATGGGGATTCTGTTGTTTGGAATTTCAGTTGTGGTTGTTGGCACTTACACATCTCTGGCGCAAATAATACAACGTTTATGATGAACTTCAGCTAGCTATTCACTCTCACAGTCGGTCGGAGTGCATCTTTTACCATTCAATAGAAATTCTGTACGAGCTGGGATAAATTGTATGGACTACTAGACAATACATTTAGTATATAGTTAATTAATTGCTTTATTAATTAATTAATGGAGCATTGGGAGGTGTGGATTGGATATATATAGGTGATTATATATATCCAAGTGGCTACTCTAAAATTATTCAAACTAATCTTCTTAACACTGCTATTTGACAGCATATCGGCCAGCAGATTGTTCTCGATCGATAATTTTGGCGAAGTTAGGGTTGATCTTTGTATCTGAAACATGGGAAAATTGTATACTTCCCCTACTTTATATAAGATAGTTTTGTTTAAAAACGCTTGATATTGGGATAAGCGTGCTTATGTATACTTCCAGCAAACAAGGCCATCTTTCCAAAAATATAATCACCAGGCCTTGCGGAAGAACCTCTATTATTTTATTATTTTCTTATAAAAAAAAATTGTTCGGAAATTGGGATTATTTAAACTTGGAGGAGAAGTTTTGAGGCGTGTCTGAAGATACTGTCTCCTTGGGCAAGAATTTGTAACCAATAAAGTTGAAGATTCTCCGGAGAAACCTTATGTGAGACAGTAAATAGTGCTTCTTGATCACACCTGATTGAATCATAATCGTTGAAATATCAACAGTCAACCTCGCAAGCAAAGTGCGCCTCATTGTACTGCACACATGCGTGCGTGCGCATTGCGCGGTAGCCTCCATACTCTCCTCTTTATTTCTATGGAGTGTAAATAAGCTCCTATTTAAAATTTCAAAACAAGTTTTGTAATTTTCCAATATGGGACATGTGTTCACGTGTGTTTTTCATGTAATTGATTAATCAAACCCCATTGGATTTAATCTCAAATGGGATTAAAATACAACAATTGTAAATGAGTTCTACCAAACCACCTGCAACCATAGAGCTAGTGATTGTTCTTTCCACCATCATTCTAACAATCGATTCATGATGACAAGAGATTTTATTTTGGACTTCCCTAGCATGGCAGTCAAAACAATTAATGTTCACATATTGTAGTTTTTTTTTTTTCACTTTTTTGCTTGCTCTACCATTTGTATTTGTTCAGGCTTGATTTCAACAACAATAAGGAAACTTGTTATGTCTGCACCTTGTTGATCTTTAACTGATGAGTGGAATTGCAAGCTATTTTTCCTGGCTTTGCTTCTAATGACATAAAAGCCTTATTCATTTTTGGTGAGATCCATAATAGTGACACAAAGTTAAAACACAATAAAATATAGAAAGAAGAAGATAATAAATAGAAGAGAAACTCTAGGATTCAATGTGTCTTTCGACTGATCCTAGGTATGTATTTATATTGACTAGAGTTAGAGTTTGATTACAATTATGACTATACAGGATAAGTGAAATATAACAACAAGTAGGATAAATAAGGACTCTAAGGAGAGTGATTATCCTAGTCTTATCCTAATCCTAATAGAGGTTATCTTAGGATTATCCTAATCTTGATCTAATACGCCCCCTTAAGCTGAATGGGGCAATGTGAAGTTTGGACCGAAGCAACTCAAACTGAGAAAATGATAGTGGCTTTGTGAACACATCAACAACTTGACCAGAAGAAGGAATGTATCGAATTTGAAGTTGCTTCTTGGTGGACAAGTCCCAAAGAAAATGATAATTGACTTCTATGTGTTTAGTGTAAGCATGAAAAATAGCATCCAAATAGGTAGCTCCAATGTTATCACACCAAGCAATAGGAGTTGATATACAATAGCCCAAATCAACAAGGAGAGATCAAAATAACACATCAATGATGGAGTTAGCTAGAGCATGAAATTCAAATTCCGTACTTGAACGGGAAATGGTAGCTTGCTTCTTGGAGCTCCATGAAATGAGATTATAAACCGAATACCCCCTAATAGAACGCTGATCATCAGGGTAGGTTGGCCAATTGATATCAGAATAGCTAGTGAGAACAATATCAGGAGATGGTTGAAACTGAAGACTGAATTCAATGGTGGCTTTGAGATACTGAAGGACCCATTTCATCCACTCCGGTGTTCATCAGTTGGACAATTGAGGAACTGGCATACCTTGTTTACAACAAAGGAGATGTTCGGCCTTGTCAAAGTGACATATTGGAGAGCACCAGCCACACTCCGATATTCTATAGGATTAGAGAAAG
The DNA here is from genome assembly GCF_000365185.1 of Nelumbo nucifera. The sequence goes on along the minus strand of NW_010729093.1, from coordinate 6,382,583 downwards.
GCATGCCAGAGGGACTTTGATAGTTTCATTGAAGTGGCCATAGGAGTGGAGCGAGTTTGATGCCATCAAGATGAGTGCGATGAAGTAATTCAGCAATGTACTTTCATTGGGATAAATGTAAACCAAAAGAATTGTACCGAGTCTCAATGCTAAGAAAACAATGTAAGGTACCCAAATCTTTCAATGGAAAAATACTAGATAAAGAGGCCAAAAAGTGATATCACAGTGGATGAGTTCCTGGTGAGAATAATGTCATCAATGTAAATGAGAATAAGTAATTTAGTGCCACCACAATAAAAAAATAAATAGAGAAGGATCATCAATAGAATTCGGAAAACCCATATGCAAAAGAGTACTACTGAGGCAAGAATACCAAGCTTTGGGAGCCTGCTTGAGACCATACAGAGCCTTGCGAAGTTTGTAGACATGATTAGGGCAAGAAGGATCTTCAAACCCTTTGGGTTATTGAACATAGATGTCCTCATCCAGAAGGCCATGTAAAAAAGCGTTATTGATATCCAATTAGCGAACCAACCAGTTGTGAGAGAGAGCAAGGGCAAGTATGGTATGAATAGTTAATGGTTTGACGATCGGACTAAACATGTCAAAAAAATCAAGACCTAGGATCTAATTAAAGCCTTGTGCCACAAGGCGGGTTTTGTAGTAGTTGAGGGTACCATTTGAATGTCTCTTTGTTTTAAATAACCACTTAGTGCTGACCACATTATACTAGAATTGTAAGGAACAAGTTCCCAAGTCCCGTTACTAATTAGAGCATTATATTCTTTCTACATAGCATCACGCCAATGAGGAGATTTCATGCCCTTAGTGTGAGAATGAGGTTTTGCCTCTCAGGAAGTAAGAAAAGAGATAATGGAGTTGGGGAGAGGGTACCTTGAAACTTGATGAGAATGAACCGGTAATGTGCCATCATGCAACGTTTAATCATAGAATGGGAACGAGTCGGAGCTTGAACCACCGGTGCATTATCAAGAATATCCTGAATGTTGAAAAATCAAACTAGAGTAGTTACAGAAGTAATAGATTGCTGAACCGGAGAGATTTGGCCATGCCGGAAGGAGCTAGAGAGGAATTGGAATGTGTAGTATGTATAGGACTTGATAGACCGATGGCTGCTGGTGAGGGAGAAATATTTGTGGAATCAGAATGCCAGGGTGGTATAGAAATAAAAGTCCTAGTAGTGGAAGAGACCTCTGGGGATGAATACGATGCAAAAATACCTGGAAATAAAGATTCATCTAAAACAACATGTCTTGCAATAAATAATTTTCTAGAAGCCACATGAAAATGGTGATACCCCTTATGAGTGTGACTGTACCCAAGAAATAGACATTGAAGTGATCGAAACATAAGCTTGTGGTTATTGTATGGCTGGAGAAAGTGATAGCAAGCACATTTGGAACATTTTAGCATAGACTAATCGTATGATCATTGAAAGAGGACCTCATATGGAGATCGACCATGAAAAGAAGCAGTAGGAAGTCTATTAATTAGAAAGACTACAATTTCTATTGCATCTATGCCCAGAAGGAAGACGGGAGATTCGAGAAGGCCAATAGAAAGAGGGTCAATTAGATGATGTGTCGGTGCTTCCGTTCAACCATTCCGTTATGTTCATGAGTATGAGGACAGGTGACGCGATGAGTGATACCTTACGAGTCCAAATATGTGGATAATTTGTGATATTCTTCTCCCCATTCAGATTGAAAAGATCAAATTTTGGCATTGAATAACACTTCCACATGCCGCTTAAATTTTAGAAAAATATCAAACACTTATGATTTTTGACTCATAGGATAAATTCACGAAAGTTTTGTATAATCATCAAAAAATAAAACATAATAGCAATGTCCACTATTTGATTTAATTAGGGCCGATCCCCATACATCTAAAAAAAATCAATTCTAAAGGACTCCTAGACTGAAAAGAAGAAGACTGCAAAGATAACCTATGACTCATACCCGTTTGACAAGATTCACAAACTGAGCTCAATGACCTATCTGAATTGTAAGGAAGACCAAACTGAGAAATAACATATCGCACGACCCAAACATCTGCATGTCCTAACCATAAATGTCAACCTTGAACTGTGGTTCACTCTCCAATCAAATCTTGTGGAGATAGTGGTGGAAGACGAGAAGCAGTATAGACCATCTCTATTGACCCCTCACAGAATATTTTTCCCCGTATAATCCTTCACAAAACAACAATCACTATGGAATTCAAAATACACATCATTATCTCTAGTGAAACGACTAACATAAAGAAAATTTTTGCAGATAGCAGGAACATGACAAATATCATTTAAACTGAAAGTAAACTGATTGAATTGTAGAGAAGAATTCCCAGTGTGAAGTATGCGCAAACCTTGCCCATTACCAACTTTATCTTGATCAAAACCCACATACTCTGACTGATTTTGTAACTTTTCAATGTTTGGAGTTATATGGTGAGTAGCACCCGAATCCGAATACCAACTTGGGTCAAACGTCGAGCTCCCATTATGGGGATTAACGAATTGGTACTGAGGAGTCTACAAATCTCCATAGAATGTTGAAGGATCATTAGATGAATTATCATTTTGGAAAACAAATGCATACCTGGATTTCCGACATTGCAATGCACCATGACCATTTTTATTGCAAATTTGACAAACAATATTAGGACTTTTATTGCCATGACCTCCATTGGGAAACTACTGCCACTAATTAAAATTATTTTGATAAAATTGATGATGATTGAATGGAAAGGGTCCTCGACCCCTATCTTTGTCGTGGCCACTATTAAAATTAGGAAGGAACTATTGATTGGGTTTTCCTTGCTGTGAAGAATTTTTTTTATTTATACCAACAAAATTAGCATTAACAGATCCATCATTCAAAGAACGAGATTGTTCCTCGAGCCAATTTTCATGGTCAAGTAATGATCCCATAATGTCTTGGATACCAAGACTATCAACACCAAAGACGATTTGTAAGAGCACTAATCAACGATTCATATTCACTATCAAGACCAACGAGAATAAAAAGAACGAGATCAGATTTGGTTACCAGTTCGAAGATAGTGAAGAGACTATCTGCAATTGATTTCACTCATTGAATGTAGGTAGAGATGGACTGAGATCATTTTTTCAAACTCTGAAGTTGTCTTCTTAATTGTAGAATCCTCGACCTAGAGTAGGTTGAATAGCTTTTTTCCAGTGTTCCCCAAGTTTAGAGTCCGACTACTTGTGCCATTACACCTTCAGTGAGTGATGAAATTAAACAACTCAACACGAGCTAATCAAGATAACACCATAATTCAAATTCTGGATTTGGAATGGTTCCGGTTCCATTTGGATTTTCAATCTCCTGAGGTGGCGGTTTCTTCTAACCTTCTACCATCTCTATTAGATGATGATGTCGGAGAATAGGTAGAAACTCTGCTCGCCAAAGTAGGTAATTATCACTCACAAATTTAATTGGGAGATAATGTAGAACATTCTGAATTGAAGGAACTGAAGAACTTCCACTCGACATAACTTCACTACTACCCATACTGGAAGTCGCGTTGCTTGCTTTTTGGATTGGTGGCCATAGGCTTTGAGACCAAATTAAAACACAATAAAATATAGAAAGAAGATAATAAATAGAAGAGAAACTCTAGGATTCAGTGTGTCTTTCGACTGATAGAGGTATGTATTTATATTGATTAGAGTTAGGTTTTGATTACAATTATAATTATACAGGATTAATGAAATATAACAAGTAGGATAGACAAGGACTCTAAGAAGAGTGATTATCCTAGTCTTATCCTAATCCTGATAGAGGTTGTCTTAGAATTATCCTAATCTTAATCTAATACATAACAAGGCAAATAATTGGTCAATTAATGGATTGACCAACTTCAAAATTAGGCTGGTTTTAGTTATATACTAGCGGGGACCGGTGTGATGCATGGGATTTATTAAGCGAAAGATAAATAATAGGAATGGTCATTTACTAAAATACCCTTATAGTTTCATGGATTTACTAAAATCTATCATATAATTAGCATTTTACTAAAACACCACTTATAATTTGCAACGGATTTAATCAATCTTCCATTAGATGATAGTGGAAAATGATAGTGTTAACACTAATGCTCATTTAAAAAAATTTAATCAAAAGAAAATAGAAATAAAAATATCATTCTTGCCCTTAAGACATAGGCAACCAGTCTATTGGCTATATTTGGCCAATTTTGTTTTCTATATAAAAAAGTGTAAAGAGTATTTTTGGAATAAAAAATCATGGGCTTAATGGCAAAACAAACAATCCTTAGTGAAAGGTTGATTAAGTAAATGAGTTGTAAAATATATGGGATGTTTTAGTAAAATGAAAACTATAAGGTAGGTTTAAGTAAACTATAAGGTGTGTTCCAGTAATGACCCTAATAGAAACACATAAGAGTATTTTATATTTTTCAACTTTTTAAATAATTAATAACTATTCATATTTTATATACTATTTTTAATAAATTTTTTATAATACAAAAATAACATTAATTAATTTCAGTTAGTTTTATCCATCAAACTTATGAAATCGGCCAACCTGATCAACTCGACCTGAGTTTGTCAATTTTCTAGTATTTTAGGTCGAGTTTGGTTCAAAAATTTTCCAATTAAACCAAGTTGGATTAGTTTCACTTTGGCCATTTGTAAACTGACCGAAATTGAACAACCTAACTATGGATATATATTAATATCTTATATTTTAAATATAATTTTTAATATGAAAAAGTGAAAATTTTCCATATTTCTTAGTCTAAAATATTTTATTTCATAAATCTAGTTTTTAAATTTATTTTTTAATAATTGCATTGAAATTTTTAAAATTAAATTTAAATTTTCAGTTTAAACCTTTTGACTGACTGACCTTTTGTGAAAACCGACCCAAATCAATACAACTTGAGTGGATCGATTTTCACAAAAGGTCAATCGGTTTCTGTTGACCAACTCCCCAACCTGACCAGGTCAATTTGGTTGGCCAAATAACCTATAGCCGGACTGAACCAACTCATGAGCACTCACAATTTTAGCTAAATTAAAAGTCTTATCTCTGATAAATAACAGTAGTTTAATTTCCAATAATTATTGAAATTTTATAGTGAATGAAAATACACAATTATTGAAAATATATTGGTAATGAAAAATACAATAATTACAAAAATACAATAAGTACTAAAAATATATTAACTTAGTCAAAAAATAGTATAATATCAAATAATAGTTTAATCTCTAATAAATATTAATTAATCAATAAGTTATAACAAAAATACAATAAGTACAATAAATTAAATTTAAAAAATTCAATAATAGTAGTTTAGTCTCCAATAAGTATTGAAAGTTTTATGTTAAATAACAAAACAAAATAAATTTATACATAATCATTGAAAATACATCTAACAAAAAATAAATAAATAATTACTGAAATACAATAAATATTAATTTTAGTATATATAATTATATAATAAATATAGATTAAGAGTTTAAAATTGTTATTAATAAATATTTTTTTTTTGAAAGTTATTTTCTTGAATTATTGCTTGATATAAGTGAACTTAGTTATTTACAATGTTATGTAAAAATATTAAATTATTATTAATTTCAAAATTATGTTATAATTATTTTTCTACTTTTCAATTTTTTAAATTTATTACATAATTTCTTTATTTTGACTATTTAAAATCTAGTTATGTTAAATAATTAGTTATTTAAATACTTAAATAATATGTAAAATGTATAAATTTTAAAATATTAATTATTTATTGAATTTAATTATCCATAAAATCATAATTTATACTAATATTGCAAAATTTTATATTCTAAATTTAATTTTTAATATTAAAAACTAAAAATTTCCCATGTTTCTTAGTCTAAAATGTTTTATTTCATAAATCTAGTTTTTAATTTATTTTTTTAATAATTGCACTATAATTTTTAAAATTTAATTTAATTTTTAAGTTTAAATCTTTTGAACCGATTGACCTTTTGTGAAAACCGACCCAAACTGTTACAACTTGAGTGGGTCGATTTTCACAAAAGGTCAATTGGTTTCTACTAACCAACTCCCCAACTTGACCAGGTAAATTTGGTTAGCCAAATAGCTTATGGTCGGACTGAACCAAATCATGAACACCCATAATTTTAGATAAATTAATAGTCTTATCTCCGATAATTAACAATAGTTTAATCTCCAATAATTATTGAAAATTTATAGCGAAAATACACCATTATTGAAAATATATTGGTAATGAAAATTACAATAATTTCAAAAATTACAAAAATACAATAAGTACTAAAAATATATTAACTTAGTCAATAAATAGTATAATCGCTAATAACAGTTTAATCTCTAATAATATTAATTAACCAATAAGTTATAACAGAAATACAATAAATTAAATTAAAAAAAATCAATAATAGTAGTTTAATCTCCAAGAATTATTGAAATTTTCTGTTAAATAACAAAACAAAATAAATTTATACATAATCTTTGAAAATACATCTATCACGAAAATAATAAATAATTGCTAAAATACAATAAATATTAATTTTAATATATATAATTATATAATAAATACAGATTAAGAGTTTAAAATTCTTATTAATAAATATTACTTTTTTGAAAGTTATTTTCTTGAATTATTACTTGATATAAGTGAAATTTGTTATTTCAATATTATGTTACAATTATTTTTCTACATTTCAGATTTTTTTAAATTTATTACATAATTTCTTTAAAATCTAGTTATGTTAAATATTTTGTTATTTAAATACTTAAATAATATGTAAAATATTAAAATATTAAAATATTAAAATATTAATTATTTATTGAATTTAATTATCCATAAAATCATAATTTATGCTATTATTACATGATTTCATTTAATTTTGTAATATTAAGTTATTATTAATTTGAATATTATGTTATAATTATTTTTCTACTTTGGAGAATTTTTTTAAATTTATTACATAATTCTGTTGTTTTAACTATTTAAAATCTAGTTATGACAAATATTTAAATAATCTATAAAATATTTAAATTTTTTGTTATTTGAATTTTATTTATTTTACATATTATTAAATATTTGAAAAATATTTAAACTGATAATCCGGAAAAATATAATTTAAATTGTTAGTGCATAATTTCGTTCAAATTATTTTTCGTGTTTTTAATAAATATTTAAAGTTATTATATAATTTTGTTAGAATATTTAAATAATTCTTAAATTTTTTAATCCGAACTTGATATAGATAAAAAATATGGGAGATAGTTTAGGATTAATTTTAGAAGAAGAGATTATTTAGGTTCTTGAAAAGTACATCTCATTAATTTTAGGAGAAGGATTAATTTCTTGACCGCTTTATTTTAATATATATATATATATATATATATATATATATATATATATATAAACCAGTAAAATATGAAAAAAATGCGATATTAATTGAACCGAGAATTAGGTGTTATATCAATCAATTAATGAGACGAGATTTGGCGAATTTCCTATTGGGTGGATAACAGTGGATGATGCCATAGGGCTTCTGAGGACAGGGTTGAAACTTTATCCTGCTTACGTGTTTGTCTACACCGACAGACATGTATTAACCATCCATCTTTTATTAGTGGTTTCTTTCTGATCAGCAACTTGATACAAACACATATATTTTCCATGCAACTTGCATAAAGGCAAAAAAAGCTGATTAAAACGTTTCAATCGTACGAGTAGATGACCGGTCTCTATCAGGTTGGCATACATGATAAGCACATTATATTAAATACTTAAAAAAGTTTCTTTTACACCTCTGTCTCTCGGTCTATGGAAGTGGCAGTGAGGAAAAGGGTGTCAATTGTCAAACCCTTTTTGGTTGAAGTATACAAATACAACTCCCGTTTTTTTCTGGTGGGCGGAGGGAAGACGCACAGCTTTAGGGGGCGTTCGGGATTCGGTATTGTGTTTATGTCGTGGATTGACCCTTTCGGGTGGGTGGCTCGTGCAAAGTGCGGGCCGTTATGAACCCGTCCTCTTTGGTGAAAAATTTTGGGGTTGGCCTGACACAGCCTATAGCTCAGGCCCGTGCAGGCCCATGTCGTGGGCCGAGCCTTGAGTCAAATTGGGTCATGCATCGGATTAAAGCTATTTATTTTTAAAAAATGACAAAAAATTTAAAATTTTAATTTTATATAAATTTTGTATATACAATAATTAAATAAATTAATATAATAAAATTTAAAAATTATTTATTTTATTAATATATTATATATTATATACTATATATTATTATATAATTATAATTATATAAATATATAAGATATATATAAATAATATATATGGGTTGTGCTGACCTGCGAGTTGCGGGTGGCACGACCTATTCGGTTGTGCCGTGTCATGCCGGCCCGTGGACCTAAACTCCCAGGCCCAGCACAACCCGTATGATCATGTCAGGCCTGGCACGGCCCGCGGACGGTCGTACCAGGCCATGCCAGGTCAGTCCAAGTTCTTATCGGACCACAGGCGACACAACCCGATTTACACCTCTAGTTGGTGAACATGCAGTTCAGTTGGGCGTGAATGGGACCAGTCCACACTATATTGTGGATCGGCCCTGTCCACACCCCAAAATATCGACAACGAGTATTTATCGTGAAAGGGCTTTATCCACAGTTTATTTTTGATAATATGTTTCACATACACAGTCGAAACCCTACATCATTTTAGTGTTAACATCACCACCGAAGTGCTCTGCCGCTGTGTTCCTTCACAAAAGGAGGTTTTTTGTTGGATTGGTGGATTTTTGTATGTATTGGTTGGGTTTTTTGTTGCTTTTGGTGGGTTTTTGTTGATTCCTGTTGGGTTTCTGTATGAATTGGTTTTTTTGTATTCAGTAATAGTTTGAGTGTTGTATGCATTGACTTTTTGTATTTCGTTGATTTATATTGGATTTTTGCATGTATTAATTTCGTTGTTTCTTTCTCCGCCATCTTTTTTCTTATGAAAAGAATGAAAAACATGCCATAGACTCATGGCAATTCTAATCTAAGACAAGATGATAAGCAAATATTAAGGTCCTCTAAATTCAACAGTGCACATATACCAAAAACATAGTCCTAATATGCTCTGTGGTGGAAGTTGTAAGCTAGCTGTTGGTAATCTAATTGTCTATCCAAATCCAACTCATCAACCTGGATCATCCAACCAATTGGATAATTTGTAAATCACACTTTCCTTCCATATTATAAGTTTCACAATTTATAATTGTTAGAAAGGGGTTGAGATTTGACAAAACGTTAAGGAGCAGGAAAAACATTTTTGAACTTCACATAAACATCCATGTCAAACAAGTAAAGTAAGCTAAGATTTAATACAATATTAGAAACTATTATAATGTTCATTGCATTCCTGTAATATGTGGATATGATCTTGTAAACTAGGTGATGTGTTGATGGAATCATGGATTTTACCTTTTTAATCAACATCATTATCAATGTTCATATTAAGTTCTATATTCTACTTTCAGGATGTAAGGATCACTCACCTATAACTTAAAGATTATAGCTTTTCTTTTTCCCATTTGGATCCTCACCTGAAGTTAGAACTTGGGCTTTTGATGCCCCCGGCCAAAGCCATGAGGCCCCCGGCCATCTGTCACAGCTCGGCCATGAGGCCCCCGGCCATCTGTCACAGCTCGGCCATGAGGCCCCCGGCTATCTGTCCCAGCTCGGCCATGTCAATACAGTACGGCAGGGCTATGGCATTGCCATGGTCCCGCCGACCACGTTAGCTATGCCCCTCACGGATAAGCCCTTCTAGCGGATAGGGATGAGAAGACAACTCTGCCAAAGATTAGGACTCTACCCCCTGTAACCTCGGTGGGGAACTCTGCCCCGATTTCCCTGGAAACCTACTCCGATCAGGATACAGACCCTTTGGCTATAAAAAGGTACTCCATGCTTGAGGTAAGGGACTCTTGACTTCTAACACCCACACTACTAATTAGCCCGGACCAGCATCCCTATAGCTCGGCCCGACCATCCACCACCTCCTATTGACTTGAGCGTCGGAGTACTCACTTGTGGGTAATTCCTCGGGCCTCTGACTTCTTCCTTGATTGCAGATCTCAAAGTGCGGCCTCGTCCTTGAAGCTCAGCCCCGACCTGCTAGCAAGGACTATCTGATTGCCATCCTCGGTTCGTGTACTACCTCGGATTGAGCAGCATCAAATTGGTGCCATTTGTGGGATCGACACAAAAAGCCTTTCCCAAAAATCTCATTCCTCGCCGCGCAACTAAGAAAGCGATTAAGATGCCTAAAAACCAGTCTGAACAATCAGTTGGCCATTCCCCGTTCAGGAGAACCAAGAAGTCCCACAACCTTCGGCCGTAGTAGATCCAGTGCAATTTGAGCCATGCAGGAAAAGGTTGATAAGATCTTCGAATTCATGCAAACACTAGGGTCTGTTGTGCCACCCAACAGGGCTGTCCCCCCTCACGCCCCGACGCGCATGAAGGACGATCCTCGGATCGAGGACCCCAAAGCGCGTCAGTCAGACGTAAGGAGAGAGCAGTCTGAGCGTGTGAGGTAGGACACGACCCAAAGTCCCGCTACCACCGCCCGTTCCTGTGGACGGGACTACCATAGCCAAACACACCAGTCAGCGCGCATCCCCGCCAAAGAAAGGCTCGGCAAAAGGATGCCGCCCTTCGTAGTCTCAGTCTCCGAGTCAAACTCAGTCAAGGATCACCCCACACGACCCAAAAGGGAGGCCATACACACTGCAGCCCTAGACAACAAAGATGCCAAAATTAAAGAGCTCCGGCAACGTCTGGAAGAGTTAGAGCACACTTTCACCCATAAGAGCGCAGTTCCCGCCGTAGACCAACCTGTGTAGGCCACCGCACATATCACCAAGGAGCCACCCTTCATCCAGGACATAGTGGACGAGATACCCCCCGTCGGATGGTGAGCCTCCTAATTCGATAACTATGACGAGAACTCCGACCCTTTCAACCATGTCACGGTGCTCAAATTCCAGATGATGCTACATGGTGCGTCGGAGGGACTGATGTGCAAAGCCCTTGTAACCACGCTGCAAGGCCTAACCTTGGCATGGTACTTCTCCCTGCCATCGAGGTCTATAGCATCATGGGCCCAACTGGAGACCCAGTTCCTAGCACATTTCACAGCTAGTCAAAAGCATTGGAAAACCTCGGCCAGCCTTATGTAGGTTTGATAGAGAAAGAAGGAGTCCCTTAGAGATTACCTGGCGAGGTTCAACAAAGAAGCACTCCAACTCAGGGACTTAAATCAATACTGAAGAGGCCCAGGCGCAACTCAAAGACGAGGATGAGAAGCCCGACAGAAAAAGGAGAGAGAACGACGAGTGGAAGTCTGAGAGGTCGGACAAAGACCACAAGAGACAAGATCGTCGGACCGACCATAGACCTCGCACCCCTTCGTCGACATATCAGAATTTCACGCCACTTAATATTCTGCAGTCTGAAATTCTGATGCAAATCCGCAATCGCAACTATGTCAGGTGGCCCGAGAAGATGAAGACGCAAAGTAACAAGAGGAACCGAGACAAATATTGCACGTTCCACAAGGACCACGACCATAATACGAAGAACTGTTTCGACCTACACAACCATATCGAAGATCGAACTAGGCTCAATTATCTCAGTGGTTTCATAGACAGAAAGGAGAAGTCTGCCCAAGAGAAATGAAGAGCGGACTAAGCTCGGCAACCCCTGCCCCGAGGCCCCCTAGCCGGCGTCATCCACGTGATATCAGGAGGAATCGCTTCCGGAGAGGAAAGTAGCTCGAGACGGAAAAGATATGCTCGACTGTGTGAGATCGACGACCGAGGTCACAGGAGGAGGCGCGACACATCTATCACCTTCACTAACAACGACCTCCGAGGGGTCCAGACACCGCACGACGATGCCTTGGTCATCACAGCCAAAGTGACCAACTTTGAACTACGGCGGATTCTAATCGACACAGGGAGTTCTGTCGACGTATTGTTTGAAGATGCATTCGAAAAGCTCGGCATTGACAAAGAACGACTCACACTAGTTGTTAGATAGTGCTTTTGGTTAGGAGGAAAAAGCAACCTTGGGTGGTTAGGACTTAATTTGATCTGAAAGATGGCCTTGGTTTAAGAAGTCTTGGAAAGAAAAATGCTTTTATATGAAATTTCTTTGAAACATCTCATGGATGATTTAGGTTAGCTACATTATCCACCCATTGACAGAAACGAGGTAGGAAATAGACTACATGAGCCTAATTGATCTAAACAAAGAATCTAATAGCTTTTGGCCAATTTAGAAATTATTCTACCAGTAATAGAAAAGAGAATCACCATCCATGTCCAATTAAATAAACTGATAGTGCTTGCTCTGCTCTAGTACCCTTGGGTTTTATGGCAGGAGGTATCCTTAGATATCCATCTGTGCATCTACCCTTCTATTAGAAACACTTACAACTGCATTGCAGAAATTTGGGCAATCAGACAATGACCCATCATCTCTAAAGATAATTATTTTCACCAATTACTATAGCTGTGGCTGGTTTATGATGGGAAAACCACCCATTATCCCACTTACAGGAAGACTCTAAGACAATATAGAGACATCATTTCATTGAAATGTTTCTTTATACTTGTGACAGCTCACGACCCTTGATTGCGTGGTGGTCCTCAACACATCCTATTATTTTTGCTTAAGTACTAATTGTAATATTGGTGGTTTATCCATACACCATTTCAAGAAGCCATTTGACCAATATTTTGATGCTATGCTTGTCTTACAACTAGTATGGGAACCAATGGATTTTTAGTTTGTATAAATAGTTTGATGCTATACTTATCTTGCAATAATTTTTTATTTTATTTGTTTAAATATTATTTTTTAAACATTTTTATCAATAAAAAAATATTTTTTAAATTATTTTATTACCATTTTTGTCAAAATTAATGTTTTTTAGTTGTTTATCGTATAAATTATAAAAGTTAGACATTTATGAGCGCTTGTGTAGATTACTTCATGAACTGTATATGAGATACTTGGAATCAAAAAGTGTGGCATGGACTGGTCTACACCACGCCTACAGAACGCCACTATGGGTGTGGACTGGAGCAGTCCACACAGTTTGTCCACAGTTCAGAACCATTATGAATTATGGTGTAGTGTGGATTGGTCTTTGATACAGGGTGTGGTATGGACCGGTTCACACCACCCAATTTCTCATCCATATTACAAAACACCCCCTTAATTTCCTACATATTTCAACCATCAATTACCCCTTTGAGTTTTTTAACTTGCTTTTATAGAAGTTGAGGTTGTGTATTAGGAACAGCTAACCACAATACTCCTTCCGTATATAATTAATGTAGACATTCCTCTCTCAATAAACAAGTGAAAATTAAAAAAAAATGTAAGGAGGTTAATAATTATTTAAAAAAAGAAATAAAAGACGGGCCTAGGAAAATGTTTCCGATGCACGCTTGTGAAGCCAATGAGGGGAGTGCAACTGTGCAAGGACTAATTTTGTGAGAAAAAATAATGAGATTGGATTCAGCCAATGCAGGTATGTGATCACACCGTTCATGCATCCTCTTGCAACCTTACATTGGTAAAATCTCCCTATGAAATAAAATACAGAAATAAGGAGATGTTCCTAATACAAGGCTGTAAAGCCTGTTTGAACGGGCTTTGCATTGACTGAAGATGAATTCAAAAATAATCTAGACATATGGCATGTCTACATAAATCTCGGAACTCATTCACGTGATGTGATGAGTTGGAACAAGCCAATGATTGTATACTTGGTTGAGATTGGCTTCAGTCAGTACAAGGCCCGTTCGTACAACGTTCAAACAGTTTTTACAGCCTTGCATTAGGAATATCTCCACACTTCTGTGCTTTATTTCATGGGAGATATTCTCAATGCAAGGCTATAATGGGTATTCGAACAGACTGAATCCGGTTTCCACTTGGTCCCTGAATTTTCTGGCTTACTAAAATCTCCCCTCAAATTTAATTGTTTAATTGCAATCACTTTCCTTGTAGTATCTTTTGGCACAGCTCAAATTTTCTAATAAGAGTCCTAAAATAATCATGCAGTTATTTTTAGGCTGATTTTAATAAAAATAATACAAATTTTATAAAAAACAAAAAAAAAGAATTTAAAATTATAGTTTTACCTTTCGGGTGAAAGAAAACATTGCCGTATTCAGAAGGGTCGAGTTCGAACAGTCTTTATAGTCCTTTTAAATAAAGTATAAAAGTACAGTTTTCCGCGCAGCCTCCTTTATTTAGGTAGATCTAAGACGATGGCTCTACCACGGTTGACTAATAAAAATAAAAAGCACCACCCACCACCCCAAATAGTTTTGCTTTCAAATTGAAGACTCCCAATATTGTTCCTGTTCTCTGTTCCTGATGAAGATGGGAGGAGTTCAGCCTGCTGGTGGTCATGAGTTCTCTCTTTCCATACCCTTGTTGCCCGACAAAGAACAACTCCAGAACGATCACGATGTGGGTGATGAAGCTCATCATGCGGAGCAGAAGTACACTCACCACCACCACAAAGCTACAGGCACAACTTCCTACTTCAAGACTTGCCTCAATGGCCTCAACGCTTTGTCAGGTTCTTCTTCTTTCTTCTCCTGTTTTCATCTTTGAATTAGTTGTTTTCTGGTACATCGATCATGTGCTGAATTTGTGGCACACACCATCATCACCATTAATCTCGTCGCATCACACAGCTCTTTGACCAAAAATACCTCGGATCTAGTTGAAGGGCAAAATGAGACCTGGAATTCTTGTGCAAGTGCGAGATTAAGAGCTTTGGCTGATATTTTCCCTCGTACTGTGTTCAGTTTGATAGAAATTAAGAGAGAAAGAAATAAGTGAGGGAAAGTTCCTAAGGCTCAGTTTAGAGAGAGTACAAATACAAATATGTGCACTGCAAATACATACAAAATATAAGGTTTTGTATTCTATAAATTTGTATTTCTACTCCTTCCAAACTGAGCCTAAACTTCAGTTTAGAATGAATATCAATACAAATATGTAGACTGCAAAACCTTCTAATTTATATTATTTTGTATATATTATTCCTTTCAAATTGAGCCTAAAGAAATTTTACAAAATGTGTTGTAACTTTTCTTCTTGTGATTTAGGAGCTATGATAAACCATTTTGGGATCTGGTGGCGAATCAATCATTTATCAAAAAAAAAAAGTATCCCAAGGAATGCACCTTCGAGTGTGTAAGTACAGGATGGCAGCACATCTGCTGCCACCACAGTCGCTTATTATGGCATGAACATAGGGTCACCGGTTGGTTATAACATGCCCTGAAACCCCCAACTCCAAAAGAAAAGATGTGAGGGAGAAGAAAGAGAGGATAAAGTAAGAGAGAGCAGAAGAAAGTTTTCTACCAAAACAAGGGGTAAATTTTTTAAATTATCCCTGTTTTTTAGTTAATTGACAAACTCTATTCTTATTGTTTAACTATTGTCTTAAATCACCCCTATTGTTTCTAATAATTGACTAGCTCTACCTTGTCGTTAGCGTACATAAATATTCCGTCAAAATCCGTACATATGTAACACCACGTGACGTATAAATTTTTTTTAAAACCCAATATTACCATTTATTTTTCTTCTGTAAGTCAGGTAAGAATCACCACCCAATTTTCAGATCCAGCGTTTCAGAGGAGGGAGGAAGACACACACACGGGAGAGAGAGAGAGAGAGAGAGAGAGAGAGACAGAGAGGACTTGGTCACTCGCCATCGCTGGCTACCCTTACTAGCCTAGTTCGTCGTTGCCGGAGAATGATAAAAATGACGAGATTGCTGAAGCCTTCCACTGCTAGCTTATGCTCGGCATTGACTTGTCGGAGATTGCTAGTTTGTTGGTGGCGCCGGTGCCTGAGTTCTCCGGAGAAGATAAAGTCAAAAAAAAGGTTGCCACCTGTCGTTGCTAGCTTATGCTTGACGTTGACTTGTCAGAGATTGCTAGCTCGTTGGTGGCGATTGAGCTATAGATAGATTGAGACTCTAAGAGTGACTGAGAAGTATTGATGAAGGAGGGAAAGGGTTAATCGAGTTAGGGACTTAGGGTTTAGAAATTATATAAAAAGTCGGGCTGGGCAGGGCCCACGAACAGGTCTACCAGTCGTTCCCTTACTTGTTCATCCCCAATTTGAAGTAAAAATGTAAAGGTGCGCATCCTTTGAAGCTCACCTAAAGGCTGTTGCAGTGGTTGTTTTTATTCCAACATGTGTATCTAAAACCAATATTTAGCATTCCCTTTGCCAGCCCATTTGTTGTTTGTCATCAGATGCCGTCTATAATTAATTGATGAAATTTGAGTGATTTAGGTGTTAGATATTTGAACGACATAACCGATAAGTATGTAGGAATGGAGAAAGAGATACGGGGGTTGAGAAGGCGACATGCTGTGAAGGTGATGGAGTCGTTTCTGAAGGATGGTAAGAAGGGGAGGGGAAGCTGGAGATAGATCTAAAAGCAAAATAGGGAGCCATTCTGATTTTCATCCGGAGGAAGAGAGTCCATCAAATCCATCAAAGTGGATGTTTTTCGGGAAGAGCTTGTTCGATGAGGAAGACGCCCATGTTTAGGCTCGTCCAACTTGGTTTGTCATAGATCAAATCTGTCCACCCGTGGACCACCATGTTGTGCTCCTTGTACCTCCTCTCCAATGGTAGCTTGAACTCCATGTAAAGGGGAAGGGGTCTTCGAACATAGTATCTGCCATATTGAAGGCTTTAGGGGAATAGCTGATGGAGGGATGGTTCTTATTTGAAAGTCTTATTCTCTGAATTGGAACTCTCACTTATCGATTCACACCACCTAAGACAGGTTAATTCGTCACTCTTCTTTTTCCCAAGTATTAAAGTAGGGATACGTAAAAAGATATTACAGTAGTAAGCATAAGAGTAAAATGAATCAAATTAACTAAAGTTTTAAGATATTTTTGCCTTAAAAAAGAGGGAAATTTAGTGCGGTGGTCGAAGGAAAGGCAGGAAAAGACGAACAGTGAGCACTGTTCGTTTGTTGCGGGATTCACGAGATTACATCCTAGTGTTTTAAAAGCCTTTTGATACTTTTGTAATTATACCTTTTTCTTCTTCAACTCTTAACTTTTTTGGACATCGCAATTCGCAAGTAGATAGATGTTGTTTATTTAGAATCTTCTAACAAGAGAACAAAAATGTATGTCTAAAATAGAGTTGGCCTGCTAGAATTGCTGGTTAGGCAAATAGGCATTAGTTTTTTTATTTTTTTCTTTTTATCTGTCAAAGATATAAATAAAGTGGATCACCTTGTTATTCCTTTCTTAGGACTTGGGATACTATCAATTCCATATGCACTATCAGAGGGAGGGTGGTTGAGCTTGATACTTCTTTTTGCTATTGCAAGTGCAACATTCTACACAGGGTTGCTGCTTAAAAGATGCATGGGTGTAGATTCACATATCAAAACTTATTCTGACATTGGCGAGCGTGCATTTGGTCACCAGGGAAGAATGGTGATCTCAATTTTCATGTATCTGGAGTTGTATTTGGTTGCAACAGGATTCTTGATTCTAGAAGGAGACAACTTACACAATATGTTTCCAGAAATATTATTACAAGTTGCGGGATTAAGAATAATTGGTGGAAGACAAAGTTTTGTTATAATCGTTGCCCTCATAATTTTGCCTTCAGTGTGGTTAGAAGACTTGAGCATTCTTTCATACATCTCTGCCGGTGGGGTCTTGGCATCAGCTATTGTCATTGGCTCTGTTGCCTGGGTCGGTGCAATTGATGGAGTAGGATTTCATGAAAAGGGAAGGCTTCTAAATTTGAGTGGAATCCCCACTGCTGTTAGTTTATATGCTTTCTGTTATTGTGCACATCCAATGTTTCCTACCTTATATACTTCTATGAGACACAAGCATCAATTCTCTAAGGTAAACTAAAACCAATTGGGTCCAGAAGATTTCAGAGCAGCGAAAACATTGATCATTTCTGAATTTTATCTTCCTTCTCCCTATTGCAGGTGATGGTGCTCTGCTTTATTCTCTCTACGATTGGTTATGCATCAATCGCTGTTTTGGGGTATCTCATGTATGGATCAAATGTAGCATCTCAAGTCACACTGAACCTACCAAACGAAAAGCTTAGCTCAAAGATAGCAATATATACCACTCTCCTCAATCCCATTACAAAATATGCATTAGTGATTACTCCTATAAGGGAAGCTGTGGAGAATTCTCTGCCATATGCTTACAAGAGCAGATGCATTAACCTCCTGGTAAGGACTATGTTGTTGATGAGCACCGCAATTGTGGCCTTAATGGTTCCATTTTTCGGGTATTTGATGGCCCTGGTTGGAGCATTTCTAAGTGTCACAGCTTCAATTATACTGCCATGCTTGTGTTACCTAAAGATATCTGGCAATTATCGGAGATGGGGGTATGAGTTTGTCTTTATAATGGGGATTATATTAATTGGTCTGTTAGTTGTAGTCGTAGGTACTTACACATCTCTAAAACAAATAATAGGCCATTTATAAATTTATTAGTAGAGATGTTTTGACAATACTTGTTATGCACTCCTCCATATTCAATTTGTCCAACAAGTATGAAGATATTGCCAAGAAGCAGGATACGTCATGATCAATATATTAGACCATGTGAACTGTGAAGTGGCGTTGGTTTATATGTTACCATCCGGGGTGGTGTTTGGCATTCTGCAATTTATCTTTCCTTGTCTTGGACTATAATATATTAGCAATGCAATGTACCACTTAATTCTTCAAAGTTTTTTTTTTTTTTGGTTATTAATTAAACAAGTTTGGTAAAGATATATTGTCTAGGCATTTAAAGTTTTTATTAACAAATTTTGTTAGGCATTACCCATTAACAAATTTTGGTAAAGATATAGTCTAGGCATAATCCATTAACAAATTCATTACTGAGATAATCATTATCCAATTACAACTCGGATAATCTCGTGTACAGCTAACACCCCCCTCAAGCGAAACTGGGGGAGCTACAGTGATCTTGTCACGAAGAGAACTGAACCGATTAACATGAAGACGTTTGGTGAAAATATCTGTTGTCTGATCGATAGTGGACAAAAAACACACTTGAAGTTGCTTTTGTTGGACCTAGTCTCGTACAAAATGATAATCTAATGCAATGTGTTTGCTGCGGGCATGGTGAGCGGGGTTAGAGGCAAGGTATGTAGCTCTGGTATTGTCACACCACATGATGGGAGGAGAGGAGGGAGGCATGTCCAACCCTTGAAGTAACATCTGAAGCCAAGTTAGTTCCGCAGCAAGATGAGCAAGAGAGCAGTATTTTGCCTCTGTACTAGAGCGGGAAACCGTTGGCTGCTTCTTGGATGCCCAAGACACCAAGTTAGGTCCATAGTAGATGCAATACCCGCCACGAGAATGCCGATCGTCAGGGCAACCAGCCCAGCTGGAGTCACTAAAACCATGTAATTGAAAGGATGAACTCTTGGTAATAGTGAGACCCAAATGAAGGGTGTGTTTGACGTAGCGCAGGATGCGCTTAACAGCGACCCAATGAGATACAGACGGCTGAGACATAAATTGAAATACTTTGTTCATGGAGTACGCTAAATCAGGTCGTGTCACTGTAAGATATTGAAGGGCACCTACAGTGCTACAAAGCAGAGAGGGATCCTCAAAGGGTGAGGAAGGATCTGCAACAAGCTTGGTACTAATGGCCATCGGTGTGGAACATGGCTTGGCTTCGGTCATCTTTGTGCACTTTAGAATCTCATAAGCATATTGAGATTAAGAAAGATGAAGATTAGTAGATGTCTATGTACATTGAATGCCAAGAAAGAAGTAAAGTGGGCCGAGATCACGTAAAGAAAATTCATTGGAGAGGCGATCAATAATGGACTGAATCATTGAAGCATTGGAACCATTAATGATGATGTCGTCCACATACACCAGAATGAGAGTGATATATGAAGAGCGAAGCCTCAGCTTTCGATTCTGTGAATCCCTGAGCAAGAAGAGAATCTCGCAATGTTGTAAACCAGGCTCTTGGAGATTGGCGAAGGCCATAGAGAGAGCGATGAAGCTTACACACATGATTTGGATATGAAGAATAAGCAAAATCCAGCGGTTGGACCATGTAGACTTCTTCGTCAAGGAGACCATGGAGGAAAGCATTACTTACATCCAATTGACGAGTGGTCCAAGAGAGAGAAACAACCATGGCAAGGATTAAGTGCACAGTGATTGGTTTAACAACTGGACTAAAGGTGTCTTCAAAATCAATGCCTTCCTATTGGTGATAGCCTTTAGCAACAAGGCACGCCTTGAAGTGCTCAATAGACCCATTAGACTTGTGTTTGATATTGTAAACCCAGTGGCAGCCAATAGCTTGTTTGTTAGATGGAAGAGGAACCAAAGACCATGTATTATTTTGCAGAAGACATCAAATTCAGCATTCATAGCTCCATGCCATTGAGGATCTCTTGCTGCCTATGTATATGATGTAGGTTCATCATCGTCCATCGTATGAGAAAACATAGCATATTTCAGATTTGGGCGATAAATACCAGATTTGGATCTGGTCTACGTGGCATGGGATGATGTGGCAGTGGACTCGTAATGAAGAGGTGGCTGAGAGAGTGTTGCAATAACCTCATGAGTTAAAGATGATGGACTAGAAGGAAAACCAGATTCTGTATGAGATGGAGATGGCAATTCAGCACCAGATGGAGGAGAAACCAACGAAGACAGATCAGTGGAGCGATTATCAGTAGCATCATTACTGTCATGGTGAGGTGCCGAGGCATGACGGACTATCGGAGGAGGGCCCAATAATGATGGGGATGGTCGTTGTTCCACCTTTGGGGAGGATGCCAATCTTGCATAGGAGAATGAATTTTCATGAAACAACACATCTCTAGAAGTGTAAATGCAGCGAGTGGGAACATGAAGACAGTGATATAGCCCTTATGATCATCTGTATAGCCAATAAAGGTGCACAATTCTGATCAAAAATTGAATTTCTCTTTGTTGTAAGGCTTGAGATTTGGATAGCAATCACAACCGAAAACTCTTAGTAAACAGTAATCTGGGGACTTACCAAATAAGAGCTCAAGTGGGGACGCATGGCCGACATTCCGTGATGGGAGTCAATTGATCAGGGAGACGGCGGTGGTAAAGGCTTCCAACCAAAAGGAACAAGGTAGGTTTGCTTGAGCAAGAAGGGTCAGCCCGATGCCAACAATGTGTCAGGGTTTTCGTTCCACAACACCATTTTTGGCATGAGAGTGAGGGCAACTGAATCGTTGGATGATACCTGAAATTTTGAGGTAGGATTTGAATTTTAGAAATTCACCCCCTTCATCGGATTGAAACATTTTAATGGGTCTATCGAATTGTATTTCAACCATTGTGCGAAATAAAATGAAGGTATGGAGTGCCTCAGATTTCAGGTATAAGGGGTATATCCATGTATATCTACTATGTGCATCTATGAATGAGATATAATATGGTGACCATTAGTAGAAGCAATAGGGGTAGGGCCCTACAAATCTGAATAAATTAACTGAAGTGGTTCAGAAATGACACTTGTAGAAGGAACATAAGGAAGACGATGATGTTTTCCTTTAGAACAAGAAGAACAGAAACTAAATGTGGGTTTGGTAGTGATAGGTTGCAGATGACGTTGAAGTATATCATGCACCAAATAGACGTGTGGATGTCCTAGTCTCCGATTCAAACTATTTGCAATCGTTCGAACTCCTACCAAGGCCATTGGTCCCTTATTTTGAGCTTTATTAGTGGTAGTAGATAAGTGATAAAGACCATCTTTAATTGGTCCAGTGAGAAGAGGTGTCCCCAGCTGTTTGTCCTTCATGGTAAAACCAAAAGCATCAAATTCAAATGAGACGTCATTGTCTTCACAAAATTGCGTAAATTATGTTTAATCTCAGGCACATGTAAGAGTCTATTCAATTTGAAAGTATGAGAATTGGAATGTCAGAGTGAACTTCCAATATGTTGTATATGCAAACCTGTACTGTCCACTTCTGTGACCTTATCATTGCCTTGATATTCAGAATGAAGAGAAAGATTGTTGAGGTTTGATGTCAGATGGTTTGTGGCTCCAGTGTCGGGGTACCAGTTAGTGTCAGAAAAATCTTATGTATTTGAAGCAATCAAAGCTTTGGATTGTGGCAGAGAATTAGAAACTTGATAAGTAAGATCAAATCGGTAATAGCATGAGAAAGCAGAATGACTCAAGCGGCCACAGACCTAACAAGTGATCTTAGGTTGTGACTGAGAAGAGGGATGGCTACCATGACCACGACCGCCACTTCTACCTCCTCGGGATGGAGCACCACCATGTCCCTTGTTTGGAGAGTTGTTATTTTAAGAAGGTTTGTTGGAGGGACGATGTGTGGCAACACTAGCGGCCATGTTGAATTTTGATGAAGTGCAATGTCATTCTAGTCACCATTCGTGTTGAAGGAGCAAACCATGGAGTTCTTCAAGGGAGACGGGATCAGCACGAGTAGTGATGGCTGTTACTAGGAAGTCGTAGTTAGGTCCTAGTCCTCCAGTAGTGTATAAAATGATATCTTCAGTGGATAGTGTTTGTCCAACAACAGAAAGAAAATCTGTGAGCATTTTGATTTTCTACAGGTATTCTGACATTGGCTTTGACCCCTTCTATATATGATGCAAATCATTTTTTAGTTGCATGATGTGAGCCATTGAGGTAGAAGCATACACACGGTGGAGACTGCTCCAGGCTTCATGACAAGATCTGCAACCTACTACTTGAGCAAGAGCACTCTTAGATAGAGTTGCTAGTAACCAGCTCAACAGCAACTTATCATGAGTTTGCCACTGAACATAATCTAGATTCATGGCTGAAGTCCTTACGCCATCTTTTTCTATGGTGATTGTGCGTTCAGGACATCTATTGGAGCCATTGAGATATCCCATCAATCCAAAGCCATCGAGCAATGGCTCACATTGAGCTTTCCAGAACAGAAAGTTGTGTTTATTGAGCTTTATCAAAATGAGGTTGGATAGATTTTCTAAGGGAGAAATAGCTAATGAGAGGGAGAAGGTTTGGGTTGAGGAAGAGGATGAGGCCATGGGGCTTTCAGCTCGGATACCAAGATAGAACTAGGATGATTTGGGGATCAAAAACTAATGATCTGATTGTATCCATTTGGTGTATATATACACAATGATTACAAGAGATAATGATGGAGGTTACAAGAGATAATGAGATAATGATGAGGTTCAGTGAGGGTTACAAGAGTTAATGAGATAATGATGAGGTTCAGTGAGGGCTGAGATAATCATTATCCAATTACAATTCAGATGGATAATCTCGTGTACAGCTAACACTCTTTTGATCTTGACAAACTATGAACTTTGATGAACTTCTTATTGCAGTACGAGGAATGCAAATCTTACTTTCGTGCAATGTTGTTAGGGCTGATTCTAGCTAGTTTGATCTATTTATAATTTGATCGAATATGAACACACCTCTATCCAATTTGATAGGCATCAAAGTATGTTACCCCCTTCCCAAAGTCCGTGGCTGTGGAAATCGAATCCATGCCTATACTAGAGCGAATCAGTTAACAAACCAACTGATTTAGTGGGTCAAAGTCTCCATCCAATATAACTGAATCAATCAAACTTTTCAGCACATTGGTCATGGTGTCATGTTGCTTTATTGAAACCCAAAATTCTTACTCACTTTTTCTACTCACACTCTAGCCTATCTGCCACGAATTGCAGCCACATATCCCCAATTCAAGATGTTGATGTGTGATTGCATTGTACGATAGAAATCGTGGATAGAAGTAGTAGGCAAGAAATCCCCTCATAATATAGAAATTGTTTCTTATTTTTCATATGGGAACTCATCGTTACATTCCTAACCAATCCTACCTCTACTAGATCTTCTTATCCAAGGCTTTAAAAACCAACCCGGAAACGGAACTGTTGTGGCCACCGGTTTTTGGGTCATTGGTTTGACCGTCTAGGTTGAATGGTTTGGACGATTTACATTATTAGGATAAATGTTGGTATTAGTGTTTTAGACTTTTATTTTTATGAGAAAGAGGTTGTGGTTGCCGGCTAAGAAAGAAAGAAAGAAGAAGAAAAGAAGAAAAGAAAGAAAGAATGGAAGAAGAAAAAGAAAAAAAAAAGGAAAGGAAAGAGGGAAGAGAAGGAAGAGGAAGAGGAGGATTCGCCCTTCACCACCGATGAGGATGGCAACGGTGACTACAACGACAATAGAAATGCAGATTTCAGATATGAGATATGAGATATGAGATCTGATTTCTCTCTGGTCTCCAACCTGTGCAATCTTCTTCTTCTTCTTCTTCTTCTTCTTCTTCTTATCTCTGTTGTACCTGGATATCAGATCAGAGATCGTTCTTGTCTCAAACTTAAGATGTTTTTCTCTTTTTTTGTGGTACCCATGAACCGTTGTCCGAGTCAAACGAGTTGATGGTTCAACTGCCCGGGTCAGCAGTTCTCTGACCAAGTCAATGGGTTTTGGCCTAGGAACGGATCAAGGGTGAAACAGAACCAGTTGCCTAGACTGTTTTCAGGTCGAACAGTCCAATCGTCTAGATCAACAACAGTTCAAAATCATTGATCTTATCTATAAACCAGTGTACAGAAGATTATAAGTGATAACCATATTTTTTTATTGCATTCAAACGACAATAGGGAAATGTTTCTTTTGAAATTTGTTTTAGATGGACTTTGAGAGATCAAATCAGCCCCTCACAAGATTGCCCCCCACAACGTCCCACAACACATCCCCGCCGTGTATTGGGAACATCTCTGTGTTAATACCAGAAACAATGATGTCATCATCGGGAGATGTTCCCAATACACAGCGGGGATATGCTGTGGGATGTTGTGGGGGGCTGATTTGAACTCAGCCTTCCATGAACATTGAGAATATGAGACCATCCGTTATTTCAAAACTAATACTCTTCTTTACATGAAAAATCAAAGAATTTGATACTTGACAATTTCATGAAAAAAAAGGTTTGTTACATGGGTTATAGCGAATTGGTATGTATTACCACTTAACTGATTTATTTACGCAAATTCCATCCTTACACATTTCAATTGTAGTTGATTTTAAGATACACACTGCAGGTTGCAGAGTTCTTTTGAGTTTGTGAAGAAAAAATAAAAGAAGTTGAGCCTCCACAAGCTAGAGACAAAGGAAAGAAATCAAACCAACAGATAATGTGTCCCACAAGAATGAACTTTGGATGCCAGATAGAAATCATTTCCACCATCGATTGCTTACACTTAGGTCATGTTTGGTTCAATTCTCATTTTTTTTTTATTCCTACCCAAGATGAAATTCTAAAATGGACAAGAATGGGTAAAAATAGGCAAAATGAGAAAATATTCCTATGAACTAAACACTTTTTTCCTAAGAATGAATTCTCTTTAGACTGACAAGTGCCCTATGTTGCTCATTTTCATTCTTAAAATAATAATAATAATAATAATAATAATAATAAATTGTGCTAGTATTTATAAACCACCAACCTAGGTCTCCAAAATTGTTGGCATAGATATTTACCGGTGGATGGCTAACAGTCAATATTTACCAGTTGGCATAGATGTTTTGTAAATGTACTTCTATAAAATTACTTTACTTTCGCAAAAGTACTTTTCATAAATTTACTTTTATAAAAGTGCTTGTAGAAGTACTTTTATAAAAGTGCTTTCGTAAAAGTATTTTACTCTCACAAAAGTACTTTTCATAAATTTACTTTCATAAAAGTACTTTTCATAAATTTACTTTCATAAAAGTGTTTTTGTGTAAAAGTACTTTTGTAAAAGTGTTTTTATAAAAGTACTTTCATAAAAGTACTTTTGTAAAAGTGGTTTCACAAAATTAAACATCTATTGCAAAAGTTTTGCGGGCAGGGTTTCCTCAAAGAATGAAAATGAGCAAGATGGGACATGATTATTTTTCATGCCACAGGCTATTCAATTTTTGTGCTATGGGGCTAATTTTTCATTCTAAAAAGAATGTGGCCCATGGCAAGAATTTTGTAACCAATCACTCTAATATTATTCATTCTTGCCCATTCTTGCCTAGAATGAACAAGAATTAAAAGAATGAGGTCCAAAGCAATAAACCAAACATAGCCTATTGTTGGAATTTCGAGGAGCCATGTCATTCTTGTCTAGCTAGTCATTGGAATTTTGACAAGATAAAGTGCAATTCTTCAAGGCCATCATACTGATTTTTAGGGAGTAATTCATATATGCTTTTGGCTTGGAATTCATTCCAAGATGCTGATGATTACTTTTAGGGGTGAGCATTCGGTTTATTCGGTTAAAAACTGAACCGAATAAACAGAAATTTAAAAACTGAAATAAAAAATGAAAACCAAACAAAACCAAAATAACCGAAACCAAAATTTTCGGTTCGGTTTTTAGTTATTTCGATTAAAAATCAAATTTAACTAATAATATATATATATATATGATATTATAATATATATTATGAAATTTCATGATAATACAATATATATATATATAAATATATATAGCATATTATATATTATATGTTATATATTTTACATTATGAGGGCATTCTTTTTTCAGATTTTGAGAGAGGGGAAAGTTGATCAATGGGATTTTGGTTCCCATTGACCAAGAATCCCATGTTCTTTTTTTAGATTTATGTGGGGACCAATGAAGTTTATTTTCCTAGGTATCACTTACTCGGGTAAGTGATACCCGAGTAAGTGAGAATGTTGCCAACACTTAGGGAGAATGTTGGGTAAATAACTTTCTCACCTAGGTGGGTAAATAACTTTCTCACCTAGGGAGAATGTTGCCAACACTTGAATGGGACAAAAATGCCTCTTTTAATAATGGATTTTTATGGCTAAAATGGTCATTGCCTTATTTACATGAGAAATAAAAGAACATGGGTAAATGCATTTATCCGGGTAAGTGTTTCCCATGAAAAATTTACCCAAATAACTACATTTACTTGGATAAGTAACTTACCAAAAAGCGAATGAGACCTTTATATTACATATTATATAATGAATTTCGATTAATTCGGTTTTTTCAATTAATCGAATTTCTAACTTTAAAAATCAAAATTCCTAAAAATCGAACTAATCAAACCGAATTACCCAAAAACCGATCCGAAAAAATCGAAACCAAAATTTTTGGTTTTAACCGAATAATGCTCACCCTTAGTTACTTTCATGCTACTTTGGTAAATGACATCAGTTAATTCTTTAAGACCCGGTTTGCTTGGTAATAAGTAACTTGAGAAAATGCATTTATTCGGATAAATGTTACTTGAAAAATTGTTATCAGGTAAGTACATTTATTTATGTTCTTTTTCTAGATGGGTAAGTAAGTGAATTTCCTGAAAGATCCCTAAGTTTTCTTTTTTTTTTTTTTCTTTGTAACTGATATTTTAATCCTATACACTTTGGAAAATTATTTCTCATCTCCATGAATAAGTAACTTAACCACCTCTCCAAGTGGACTTTCAAAAGAAACCACCTCCCAAGTGGGTAAAACTTTCCAAAGTAATTTGCCGAAAACTTATGCAAGTAAAAGTTTTGTTTCCATAGAACTCATACTTCACTAGTAAAAGAACATGACTTTCATGCTGTAAATTATCCAACAATGGCTTGGAATTGATTTCAATATGCTACTAATCCAAAGTCATTTGTGAATTGGTGGAGAGACAACCTAACATTTCAGGTTTGTATGGAGATTTGGCAATTAAAAGGGGGAAATGAAAAAAAAAAACAGCACTAACCTCAACCTCAGTTGCACGATTTTCTCAAGCTTCGATAGATTAACCTCCTCAATAATGTTTCAATGGTGCTACTCTAGAACAAGTTTTGTATGCAGGGAGGGTTTTGTTTCTAAAGTCATAAACTCATAATATGAGAGTTGCAAGGGGTATTTTTGAGATAGAAATTGTGAGACCATGCCCTTTTACGTGTAATGTGGGCCACGGGCTGTTTGCACCGTAGCGGGTCGTGCTTGGCCCAAGGCCCGAGTCAACATGATTTAAAAGAAAAAGAAAAAATAATAATGAAAATTTAAAACAAATTAACAGCATAGGCAATACATTGAAAAAACTTAAAATTTTATTCTATATGAATTTTCACGTATACAACTATTTATATATGAAATAAAAAAATAAAATTGAAATAGATTACAACAATGCCCTGGCCACGAGCCAACATGATTTTTTTAAGAAACATTTAAAATAAATTAACAAGATAAAAATAAATGGTATAATAAAATTTAAAACATATGAAATAATAAAATAATATAATAGTATAATAGTATAATAAAATGAAATTGAAATAAAATAGTATAAAATAAAATTATATATATGTGGATTGTGGGCAACATGGCCCACGGGCCATAAACCCTCGAACCAGCCCAGACCAGGGCATTACCGGGTGCAAACTGCAAGGGTATTTTAGTAATATGCAAACTACAGAGTGTAGTTTAATAAATATGACAAATTACAGGGCGTTTCTTAGTAAATGACACTTTGAAAAAAAAGGAAAATATTCTGTTTGCCACGAAGGGTGGGGTGGGGGAGGCCGGGACGGGACGGGAGGGGGAGTATGAGCTACTCCGTTCTGTGCTCCACGTCCCACGAGGCCATCAGGTCATGTACAACAAATAAAATGAAATGGTAATTAAATTCACCCACAAACAATTAGTTTCCTTTTAATTAGGAAACTGAAATAGTGAAATGTAAGCCACTCTCCGGTTGTGGAACATGGGCGCCACGCCAGGCCGTGCATCGCACGGGTCTTCCCTAATATTTCTAAAACGGGAGATGGCTGAAGTAGCAGAAACCCTCAGAGGTCAGAGCTTTGAACGCAAGACATGACAGACATGCCTTTGGAAATCGGAGCAGTCAATCCAAAGTCTAACGTTTCCGAACAAGAGCCGATGGGCGAAGGCAAAAAACCAGAATTTAATGGAGATCAGTCGTCCACGAAGATCTCAAACGACGATACGAAGCGACCGAGAGAAGGCAGCGAATCAGAAGAAGAGGATGAGATTTCAAAGAAACAGAAGATCGAAAAGTTAGTAGAAGAAGAATGCCTTGACAAATTACAACAAAACGAGGAAGAAGAGGAGGTGAAAGAAGCAGAAAAAGAAGAAGAGAAGAAAACAGAACCTGTTAGTGTCGGTCCTAAGAATTTCAGTTCATCGGAGGAGATTTTTAATTACTTCTACAAGTTCCTTCATTGCTGGCCTCCAAATGTCAACGTCAACCAGGTATTTTTTTTATTAAATTTTCGATTATGGATTTTATGGAGTTTCAGATTTCCTTATCAGTTTTATCACTTTATCTCTGCTTCGATTAGAAATCAATCATCCCAATCAACCACATATGAATATCTTAATGAATGTATATTATTTTGATCCCTGTAAATGCATCTTGGAAATGTTACAACTACACATCAGTGCCATATTTGCGCTTCAACTTTAATTATTATTCAAAAGACGCACTTGGTACAAGAGATTCAGTTTGGAACGTGAGTACCACATTTTGCTTGGGGTTTCTGGAGGGAAGCATATGTGCCTAATAGCACCTACATTAAGTTCCTTAAAGAAGTGTAGTATAAGCTATCCCATTTTTTTTCCTTGACTGCTCCAATGAAGCACGGAAATCCTCTATAAACTCCCACTCTTACAAAGGTGATATAACTAGTACTTTATTTTTCTCTTGTATGTTTTATCTGTTTTACACTAAAAAAGGGAAAAAGGATTTTGGTGAAGTGGAAAAGTTAGAACATTATGGAAAAGAATTTGCATGATGTGATCAGTATGAGGTTTGATCCATGTATATTCAAAATGATCATGACAACCCAGAGGACTGTTATATCTTTGAGTCTCAGAGTAGGCACTAAGGATGACTGATTTGAATCAAGAACACATTTAAGATAACGAAAGATTGTAATTCACCTGAAGACCGAATAACACCTACTGCCACTTGGTGGTATGTATCAGCATGAGCAATGAAAAGTGAATTAAAGCTAGAAAGCTGGAAACTTTGTTGAGGCCACATTATCAATCACATTTTAGAGAATCTACCCAAAAACCAAAATCCTTTTTTTCCTCTGATATCTATAGTTGTTGCCATTGAGTAAGAAATTAGGAATTCGGTTCGATTTCAACCACATCAGGGTTTTTTTTTTTTTTTTCACTTTCATTTCTTTGTTTTTATTAGTATGGCAACACCAAGTAGTTGATTGTCAAGCAATGTAATTTCTGTCGTGCACATAATGTACCCATTTGACGATTCTAATTATATTATTCACTCAATAATAATGGTTCTGCAGTATGAGCACATGATGTTGTTGAACTTGCTAGAGAAGGGCCATGCTGATGCAGAGAGGAAACTAGGAGGAGGAGTCGACGCTTTTCAAGTCCGTTACCATCCATTGTGGAAAAAGCGATGCTTCTTTCTCATAAGGCAGGATGAATCTGTTGATGACTTCAGTTTCAGGAAGTGTATAGATCACATACTCCCATTACCTGAAAGCATGAAAGTGAATTCGGATGTTAACAAGGTTTTGGGTGGAAGTAAGGGTGGACGCCATCAGAAGGTGGGTGGAAGATGTGGGCGTGGCAGTAGAAGAGGAAACTGGTCTAGAAATTGAGATTGAATAATAATTACTAGGTTTTGTATCTTGCTTTAAAACGAAAGACTATGAGAAAAAAGTAGGAATCACTTTTTTATGTTATATTTAGCCGAATGGCTTTGTTTATTTGCAACTTTGCTTGTCCATAGTTCATTTATATAATGCCTTAAATTGTTTGAATATTCTGATCACTGTCATCTTACAACTGAGTTTGGGAGGTGCACTTTTTCACTCTTCATTTAGGTGCACCGGCTAATCTAGGCGGACCAATTGAAGTTGCAAACCTCAACCAAGTCATCCTCTTTCTGTTTATCCATCCAATTTACTCAATCATTCTTTTTATTAACCAATTCTTCTGTTGCAATGCACTGATTACAAGTTTATTGGTCGGATGCTATCCAACAAGGTATTGTCCGAAGAGCTCCAATTGAATGTTGAGGTATCTCACTATCTTCAGAAAACCACATTCTGTAATTGTAATTCTATGCAATTTAATTTTTCATCTAGGACACATTCATGAAATTTACATCAAGGCAGTTGGAAAATGTGGGTTGCATTCTGAATCAATATTAATTAAATACGTAAGCACATGAATAGAGAGTGAAATAGATAGATGTATTATAATATGGTTATATGTGCCAACAGATTTTCTGATAAAATCACCATGAAAGATGGCAGGCTAGAGTTTGTGGATGTTGGGAGGTGCATTTTGCAATTTTTTTTTCTTCTCTTAGAAATGGCATGGATTATATGTCTTTTGTAACTGAAATAGTTCGATTTGCTACCTATTGTTCTTAATTTGTTCAATTTTGATTAAATATTTATATGGTTTAAATCGAATGAGATTATTTTAAATATATATATTCATTATATTAAACAAAAGTTAAGTATATAATAAAATGAGAATTTTATTAAAATATTTAAATAATCCTGAAAGATAAAAAAGAAAATGATACTCTTAATTCAAATGGTTCTACAGTTTTTTTTTTTTTTGCCATACCCAGTTTTATCAATTACTTTCCAACTTTATATTCGAGATTCGGACCCTTGGTACCTTATAGAAGGTATGTTACCATGTAAATAATAATGGAAAATCTATGATATGGGAAAGATATGATATGATAAGATATGATTTGGCTGTTTTCGTTTTGATTTTATAATTTCTTTCTTTAGGGTAGGTGTTAGTAATGATATGAAGCCATAGTGGTGTAATTAAATGTCTCGTTTCTTTTCTTTTATTAATTTGCCTCGCTTATTGTATCGGAGATTTCATGACTGCTTATGGTGAGAGTCATTACCAACATGGTTATAGATTAGTTTTTCATGAGAAGAATTGGATACCATTTTGACAAAGTACCCCAGGATCCACTGAGTTAACAAAAATGGGCCTAAAGATTAGGTTTCTAATGGGGATGGTCTATATCGCGTATCTTTTTATTCCCTATCAGATCAGGCTATCAGTGGATGAATTTGAGCCCAAAAATCTTTGTAATGCAACGATGTAGGGGTTCATGTATTGAATTATTTATGGAGAGAAATAAAGAAGCTCCCCATATAGGGTTTCATTCTTGAAGGCGATGCTCAGTCTGTAGTTCAATTTGGAATCATCAATTCCACCATGGCGGATTCATCACAATATTGAAGCCTGTACGAGTTTAATTCACCGCCTCTCTCCCATCTTGGTTTGATGTGTACCACGTCAAGCTACTATTGCTGCACATACTGTGGTTCATTGTTTCAGTCACCTCCTATTTTTACATGGACAAATCCTCCCCGGTTTTTGGAGGCTATCCTTATTTCAGATGTACTAACCGAGTTTGTTGAATGAATGTTTTTCTACAGGCTTTTCTCAAATAAATAAACAAATTATCTGTTCATGTGCCACAATGGATTTCCTAATGAATTCGGTATGAAAGATACTAGCCTAGCTAGAATTTGTGGATGCTGGCCTGGAGCTGGTGCACTTTACACTTTTTCCCTCTTCAAAAATTTCATGGATTTCATCTTAAACTTTGTTTTATATATACTAACCCGCTTACTAAATTGTTTTTATTCATATATATCAACGCTCTGTCTAGCTTTGAATTTTGATAATTGTACACAATCAGGAGGATCACCCAATATTATATTGGGTCTATATTAGATATAGATACCGATAAATAAGTTTAGTATTTTATAGATTTAAAAAAAAAGAAAAAAAAAAACCCAAATACATATATGCTTGATCTATCGGATGTCAAGTTCACATATGTTTTATGATTTCCCTGAGAGAAATGAAAGTCCCCAGGACTGCAACCAGGGAACCCAATGCTAAAATCCCCACAATGATAATCAACTCTAATCCAAAACTTCGGGAAGACTTTGAAATCTTGAGATAGCAAACACATGGCAACAAAAGAGAAGCCGTGACGCTAAGAAATGCACCTATAAATGCCATTAGGTATCCGAAAAATGGAATAGTCAATGCCACAACGACATTAGTGATAAGTATGGACGTTCTGATAAGGACGCTGATGGGTCTGCTTTTGCGGAAGGGATACCAGTCTTCAATTGCCATTGCAATGGGAATAACCATAATCGCGTACTTAGTTAAAGGATTGATTAATGTAGTATAGATTGCTATATGGGAGCTTACTTTTCCAATTGGTAGATTTAAGGTCACTTGGGATTTCACACCTTGTCCATACATCAGGTACCCCAAAACAGCCATTGATCCATAATTGAAGGTGCAAATAATAAAGCAGACTATCAACACCTACATACATACAGACAGAGAGAGGGAGGGATATGAAATGAGATAATTAAGAGAAATATTTAACTAGAATTGAACAAATTAAGAACAACAGGTAGAAATTCTTACCTTAGGAAATTGGTTCCTGTCTTTCATTGAAGAACATAAAGTGGGAAATACCGCATGACCACAGTAACAGAAGGCATACAAGCTGATAGAAGTAGGCATTCCAATCCAATTAAACAGTTTTCCTCTTTCATTGAACCCAACGCCATCAATCGCACCAGCCCAAAAAACAGAACACACCACAATAATAGAAGCCAAGACCCCACCAGCAGAAACATAGGCAAGGACACCCAAACTCCTTAACCACGTCGTTGGCAAGATTATAAGGGCTGCGACCACAACAAAAGCTTGTTTTCCTCCAATTCTCAATCCTCCAACTTTAAAACTTGTATTGGGAAACAACTTCTCTAAGTTGTCACCTTCCAATATTAAAAATTCAATGGCAACCAGATACAATTCCATATACATGAAGAGGGCTACCAGGGTTCTGCCTTTATAGCCAAAAGCAAGTTCGCCTATTTCGGGATAGGTTCTGATACGTGGGTGTGCTTGCATACATCTATGTAGAAGCAGCCCAGTGTAGAAGCAAATGATTGCCATCAACAAAAGAAGTACAAGGCTCAACCACCCCCCTTCAGCAAGTGCATATGGAATCGACAATATCCCAACTCCTGATAATTAAAAAAACAACCGAGCTTGAGACAAGTCTGCATTTTAATTTGCTCAGCTTATCACAAACTCTCCTAATCAAGTTGGAATTATTTGTGAACACTTCGAGTTCACAAAGGTGGTTTATAAATTACATAAAAACTTACAAAAAAAATAAAGTTGAATCATTAGGAGGGGCGTTTAGCAAATAATATGTATGGTTTTGTTTTTAAAACAAAAACAACTGCCGCATAGGCAAAATTATATTGCTTTTGCTAATGGGGTAGTTGTCTTTTATTTTCAAAATCAAAACCATTCATATTGATATTGTTCATCCAGGTTGATAACATTACTTTGAACTTTTTGAAAGCTGAAATGTTGTAAAAGATATCTGATTACTTTGATTGTTGGTGTAGGTCTTCTTAGTCATTTAGCCTTCTCCAATGAAATAGACAGGGTGGCTATAGCTACTATCGAACAGAGGACCAGACTATGGACACTTTGTATTCGGGCTTCGATGAACCAAGCCTGAGATTGAATGCTTGTTTGGAGGGTTTTAACACAGTGGCTTCTATCCTTGCAAGTTGGGGGGTGCAACTTGGGTGGGATTGGGTTAGCTTTTGTCAAAATTTGAATAGGCCCGACATGAAATCCAAGCCCAAATCAGTATAAAATGTTAAATCTGGCCTCTACTTGCAAGGTGGGCTCGCATGGAAAGCTTAAAAGTTGTGTTTGGTGGAAAACCCAGAAAGCCCAAATATGCCTTTTTTTATTTGAAAGGGCAAATATGCTTTGATTCAGCTAGGAAATCAATATTCTGATGATGCTTGTTTTAATAGCCCTCAATTAAAGTTTAAGCACTCTCAAATGGGTTCTGAGTGCAACTTATTACATGTGGGCTTTAGACAAAGCTAGGCTCAGTTTGGAAGGAGTACAATTTAGCGCAATCTCTCCTAGACGAAAGAGCAGGGAAGACTAGTCTGCTTGCTATCTCAATATGGAACACGTGGGCATGCTATCTAAGGAACCGATGAGATGGTTTCAAATACTTTGAAAAGGAAACTAAAATAGAAAAGAGAGGGAAAAACTAATAGAAATTGGTATCAAACGTTCAAGGAACTAAAACGTAAAAGAAAAATAAAATCTCACAAAAAGTTTAAACCTACAAACAGTTTCCCTTATTTCTTTTCTTTATACCTAAAAACCCTATATAAATTTTGAGGAAAGACCAATGAAAAAATGGACATCTGGGTGATGAGATTTGAAAGCCTAAAAAGAGAGGGAGGTCTGGGTTATAAGGAGGAAAAGGAAAAAGAAGATGTCACAGAGGTTACCAAGAAAATGTTTTGGAGATCCAATCTGGTTCAATATTTTCATCTCCTTTTGAAACTCAAGCTATTCCCTTTTTCTAGTTCTGCACCTTGGACCATACGTAGATAAAGAAAGAAGATGATAAAGGGAGAGCCGACTTGGGTTCTCAAGAAAAAAATATTTGATTTAATTTTTGTAAGCTTTATTTTTCTATTTTAAGTTTCAGTTTTTTTTAATAAAGTATTGAACACTGTTTTCATGGTTCCCAGGTTTTGCAGCAAAGTAGAAACTAAGGTGATGCTTGTTGCTTGACTAGAAAAGGGCGGTATAGTTGCATAACCACACCATTTTCTTTTTGAACCATGCATTGTGTCTGTTCATGGCAAGGTTTTAAAAATCGATCTGGAAATAGAATTATTCTAACCACCAGTTTTCCTTTCAAGGGTTTGACCGTTCAGTTCAAGCGGATGGCCAATTTCGATGAGAATAATTAAAATAAACAATGGCCAAACCTATTGAACGGGTCAATCGGGTCGACGATTTAATTGCAATGATTAATCAATTCAATAAATTTTAGACAGAAACCGAATTTTAGATAAAATAGAATCGGTTGCCTAAACGATTCCTACACAGAATGATCCAACTGTCCGGACCAACGACAGTTTTGAACCATAATATGTGAGAATTGATTGCATGATTCATATCATATATAGATGCACTCACACTATTTACTTTGAACTAACAATCATTACGAATTAAAGACATTACCAGAGATTCATGAGTGAACCATGTTTCTTTCTTTTATAATTTCTTATAGTTATAGCTTCTTCAACTAGGCAACATGGTGCTTACTTTTATGGTCCACTAAAGTAAGCATGACATAGTGGTTATATATAGTATGTCTCACACACAAGATGGAACATCCTAATTTAATTTGCATTTTGTGGTTCAAATAAAAAAATCGTCATATTCAAAAAGAGATTGGTAGGGTTTTCTTTCTTCGTAACCATGAATCAAACAACACCAAAAGGTAACCTTGTATAATTTCCCTACATTTTCCTTCCTTTCCCTACCTTTTTCCTTCAAACCAAACATAGCCGTAACAAAAATCTAAGATTTTCGATGAATACAGAAAAGAATAGAAATACAATAGTAATGATGCTGCCAGAACACAAATATACAATATGGAGGAACAAAACCGCCAAGAAATTAACTAAAAACTAGAAAAAAAGAAAGTACAGAAAAACAAAAAGCTTCAGCAACTAGTCAATCAGCAAGAACATTGAAACAATCTATTATGGTCCTAAAGATTAAATGGTTTGGCTTGATCTATTCGAAGTTCCCAACGGTTCTAGGCATATTGGTTAAAGAACCTAACAATTGGTAGTAGAGTACCAATAACAAAAAAAATATATATATACTACTTAGAATGAAAGCTGTTACAGGGAAAGCTTTAGCTTATTGCATTCCAACAGCTGAGGATTCAAAACCCCAGCAGACGCGACCAAACTCGATCCGAGCTTTTGCGGTGTTTAGTTTTGCTTCAGGCTTGACGATAATATGAATGCAGTCGTCGTCTCAAATCATCATCCCAAATACAACCCAAGTCTGGGATGAAGGAGAAGTAGGGAAGGTTAGTTTTTGAAAATTGGAATAAAGTTTGGCAAGATTGGTGCTGCTACTACACTCCAAGGTGAAATGAGAGCTGTTTTATTTGAAGGGATCCGCTTTGCAAAACTAAGGCTTCAGGGTGAACAACAATTATTTTGGAAGGGGATTGCAAGCAGATCTTAGATATATATGATGATTAAAGGTGAAACAGCCAAAGCAGCATAATTAAGGAGTCTGGTCTTTTGTTCAAGATGCATTAATTTAAATTGATACAGGATTCTGATGTTAGCTCAATATGCAGAAAATAGAGGCTTTTATGCAGGGAAAGAAATTGTTTTAGCTATTCCGGCTTGGATCAGGGATGTAATTGATCTGCTTGAAGGCTGTAGAGTCTATATATAGTTCGAGTCTGTTGTGTTTGTTCTTTTAGTTAAACTGTTTTTCTGCTCTATCTATTGCTGGATGTTATCCTTTTATCGATCTATATTTTTTCCAATGAATTGTCTTTAAAGAAACAAAAAAACTAGCACCATCACCAACCGGTTTAACCGATGGCATGCATCATAAAAACATATCTCATGCAGATTTTGGTTGAGCCAATATGCATGATATACTTGCATGTCATCAGGCATGTTCCTTTTCTAGTTTCTCTTCTTTCGTTTCTTTTTCCTATTGCTGTGTTTGTCTTCAGTATAAATGAGAACCAGGATAAATTTTACACCCTAGCCTGTTCCTATTTGTTTTCGATGTAAGTTTAATTTATATCAAAAATTATGTAAACTCCACTCCACTCACAGTGGAGTTTTTACATCCATAATCAATGTAATTGTTTCCACGCCTGATTACACATTTACACCTTCTTCACTTTAACGGTTCACCACATTAAACCAATCGATATACTTGTACCTTTACACCATAAGCAAAGGCAGCCTATATGTTTTGTTTTTGTATGAGAACTGTTTTCCATCGATAATAATTTTCTAAGAAAAAATTCCTACTTCCAAAGAAGCAAATGACGAGAAATTTAAAGATTAGAAGAAAAATATACTTAAAGAAAAAGTAGGCTATGACCTATGACAACAATGTATGTGGAGATGAGTTAACCAGCTTTACCACCGGCCGTAGGAATAATAACGTGATGCAACCTGAGAATAGGGTTGGTATGTGTATGTGTATGTTGAGAGAGAGAGAGACCTGACAAGGCATTAACTCCATTGAAACAAGTCCGAAGAAAAGACGTCCCGGTCTTTGGTTGCAGCTGGTCGCTCTGGCTTTCCACCGCTCCCATTGTTTTGTGGTACAAAGGATGAACAAGGGTGGCTCCTTAAAATGGGGTATCAGCTCCATTTTGTTTTGGGGAGTAAGATAGTGAAGGTGAGTAGATATCCATTCAACCTAACAAAAAGAAAAAGATAAAAAAAGGAAAATGGGACTTCTCAATCCAAATGGTTGTACACTATTTTGGGATACCCAACTCTGTGGGTCGCTTTCCAGCTTTTTATTTTGAGTGCACTGTACAGTATTTTCTAGCTAGGTTAATAATTGCATTCTAATGTTGGCTTTAGCAAAACAAGATTTATGAATTGGCTGAAATATTGATCAAACTAAAATCATGTTCCGACATCCTGTTATATAAAATACTCAATATTTTTAAGCATTAATGTTCAAAGAGTTGAACATACCAGTCGTGTATTGATATGATATCAGTAAAGCATCAGCTTTTGAATCCACTAATATACACCAATTGAGGGCTGCCTCTTTCTTCCAGCATTTATGCAGAATTATATTGAATCCCGCAACCAGCAAAGAAGGGTTCAAGGGGAAGTTATCAACTGTAGGGCACCAAATACCAAAGGTTAATTCACTCTAATATCTCTTCACTTAATTCCTCAAAACTTAAATAATAATAATCTAAGAGTTTCGTCCCCTTAAACCATGCAACATACAAATACAAATTTGTGTATTGCATGTATCCATACCTTTAACTTTGTTAGGCACCTGTCCCCTTCCAGAGATGGCCAGAATCTACAATAGTTACTCTCATCAGGGATGGATTAAAAGAATCCAGTCTTTTCCATTATGTCAGACTTTTATCCAGTATCCATGAAATAGACTTTTAGGATACACTCGTGCAAAGAATCTCATCTAAACGGAATATATAATTTATCAGGAATAGGCTCAGTTTGGAAGGAGTATAAATATAAATGTATACAGTATAAATACATAAAAAATAATACAAAATATAAGATTTTGCACTCTACATATTTATATTTGTATTTTTTTCTAAATGGAGCCTAAGGTTTATTTTGGAAAGTGTACAATTATAATTACGTAGAGTGTAAAATCTTGTATTTTATAATATTTTGTATGTATTTATATTTATATTTATATATTTTTTCAAATTGAGAGAAAGGCTTAATCTCAAAAGAGTACAAATATGTACAATATAAATACATACAAAATAATTTAAAATACAAGGTAGGTACTTGTATTTCTATTCCTTCCAAACTGAGCCCGAACAGGTTGCAATGGGACGTTGAATAGCATCAAGAAATCAAATTAAATATGATCAAAATACTATATATGATTAATAAAATAAACTAAAAATAACTTTAGAATTGTATCATGAATAAGGAGATAACTCGATTTTGTTGTGTAGTCCAACGAAACAAAAAAAATAAATAAATAAAACATTCAGGTTGGCCTGATTAAGCATTTTACACTGCTTTGGGTCGGGCCTAATCAAATATTGACAAAAACCTAACTTAGATCTGGCCCAAATTGCACCCCTAATCATCAACAACATATATTGATAGCAGGTTCTCTTAAAAACTGTTTAATAAAATCACAACGAACAAAATTAATAGATAAAATTTAAATTTTAAATATGAATTGGATTACAATATTGGATCGTATAGAGACAATTACAATCACCCTTAACCATATCAAGTTGAATTAGAATTTGGCACTCTCAAGGACCCATTAAACCCAGAAGCTTGAGCTGTTCCTGAGGTCCCTGAATAGGTTTTCGTTCTCTAACATGCCTCTTCAGGCAAAATCTCAATGGACTTAAAGTGTAGACAAGAAGAGGTTAACCTATATCATGTGTTGAAATTTAATTATTTTCAATGAGGATGACGAGAATCAAATACTAGACCACTTGATTCCATATTAAGAACCATCCAATCTAAAAACTTAAATTGTTAGATGAATTCTTTGAATAATTTTTCATTTTCCAACATGGACAATTAAATTAATAACATTTGCAATACTATTTAAGACTGTTTATGCTAAGGAGAGCCAGAACGCTTCACCGTGCGGTCCACCTAGAATAACAGAAAACTAAACATGATAAAAGAAAAGTGTATGGACGATGTTATATATTAGATGGTGAATCAAATGGACCTCGTGGTGGAAGCAGTTTAAATCGTGGCCAGGCCAGCTTACACTCGCCGCCAGCATGGTGGGTTTGAATATTCTCTGATGACGACGAACCACCGGATACAAAAATTAAATCGTTCACGGCAGTTCTTTCTGCATTAGAAAAGGAGGTCGGACAAAAAAGAAAGCATTAAAAATTTTTTTCTTTTGTTTGTTAGTAAAAGAA
This sequence comes from Nelumbo nucifera, assembly GCF_000365185.1. Next base: position 6,341,815 of record NW_010729093.1, on the reverse strand, counting down.
ACAGAATAATTTAAAGTTGCCACTAAGTTTTGCATTTCTGGTTTGAATTCAATTGACCAGTACTTTTAGAACGTTAGGTCTCACCTTTTTCCATTTGTATGTCATCTCACCCTTTTATGGGAAATACTAGTTTCTGGGGAGTTAGTTTCTTCCTTGACATTAAATATCCATTTGTGGAGTTTGTACCAATTTTGTTTATTTTTGTCTTTGTGGTTAAATAGTTAACAAGTTTAGGCAAGAAAATTTTGTGAAGTGAGAATTAATTTAACAAGTTAAGGCAAGAAAATTTTGTCCAACTGGCCAATTGGTCCTTCTGGTATGATTACGTCCACCTAACAACCTTTTTTAAGAAAAAGAAGAATTTATTAATAAATAAAAAGAGGAGGGCATAAGACCTAACCCTCCAAACAAAACTATGAGCCACAGCTTGATACAAAAGAAAGCAAACTAAAATCCCAAAAAAAAAAAAATGAGTAACATAAGAATAACAGGGGTTGTAGCCTTTGTTTGGTCTAGAGTATCTATGAACATTTCCTGAATTAAGATGTCTCCTAGATCTTCCTAACTTTAAAATTCTTTTTCTTCCTCTTGCTTTCTATTGTCACACAATCCTAATTTGAATCATTTGTCCTTGGGCATAACAGTTTCAATTGAGTTCTCACTTGTAGGATCAACTTTCATTGCAGGAGTGGATACATGAATAGAGATCATCACGCATATATCATCAAAAACACCCTTAGCTCTTTAATGATGAGATCTATAAAAAAGGAAGTCCACATTGTTATTGTTATGGAGTCCAATCTCCTAATCGTCATGGCTCCTTTGATTTATCATTGGCCAAGGAAAATACAGCTTGCCATCACCACACTCTTTCATCGTTTGCTTGTTCTGTTTCCATCGTCTCTTGTGACTCTTTGTTAAAAAAAAATCTTCTAATTAATTACCTTTCTCTATTTGATCTTCTTGTTCCCTCCCTGTGACCTTATTGACATTTTGTTGAATACGTTTTGTTGATTTCATCTTACATTGTTCTGGGACTTGTGTAGATGTGCCCTAATCAGCACCGGGTCATTTTCCTAAACACCTGACATGTCCCCAAAAGCAGTAGGCTGATCATTAGGAATAGGATCCCGATTAGGACACTTTGGTTGCACCATCGCCTACTTTGCACTCACCACACCCTAAGGAAAATTCAGGTTACTATCAGCGCTTGGAAAATTATTCAGTTCCATGAGGGCGGATTTGGCCCTCCAATGACATTGTGACACATGGCACCTCAGAACAATTAGGTGACACCCGGAACCACTCAGGCAACAACTTGCCAAGTTGATGGTGTCCAACCTGGCGGCTTGGCCCGAGCGCCGACCTGGCGACCTGCGAGATGTGCTCGCCGACAAATTCGGCATGCATACCCCACGATCCTTGGAGGTTGGCTCTCGTTCTGGAAGATAGTCAACGTGCATGGCAGTTACCTCCGAGGATCTCGGACCAGTTAGACACGACCTCCCAGAGATCTCGGGGGCGGTACGTGAGCAAGGCCTATATAAAGGCATCAACCCCAATGACAGGAGGGGCAAGTGAGGAGTAAGCAAGTAAGCAAATTCTAGCTCTCATACTGTGTGATTTTTAGCTCGCAGTCTACTATGAGAGTACTGACTTAAACATCAGAGCGACCTCACCGGGTTAGCCACCCCAGGTCCTTTGACATTTGGTTCCTTGTAGGTCTCTAAAGAGCAATGAATCTCATCAATCCAGCTCGCCACTAGGTCAGCTCGACACCTCACAGGCAGCTCGCCACCAGGTCATCCCGGCACCTCACAAGCAGCTCGCCACCAGGTCAGCCCGGCACCTCACAGGCAGCTAGGTAGCTCGGCACCTCATAAGCAACTCGGCACTATAGCTAACTCACCATCTAGCCTGCCCAGCTTGACTCAGCTCGACAGCCAAAGTTCTCCACATCGGCCTGAGTCATCGGCCACTTGGAAGCAGACCAAATGACGAGGTACTTAGCACAAAAAATCAATACATCAATAAAAATCAATGCATCACAGAGATACTGAGCACCTGGAGGAACTTCCTTCCCTGTTCTCTAATAAATCTATTTCCTCTTAGCCTCTAAGGGTTTAGTTTCCTTATAGTATTCTTAATTGTAGGAACAACTGTACTAGAGTTTTGTTGATGTGCATTCACCTGTTCAACCACAACTTAGTTTCTTTGATGGTCTCCTTCCATTATTCTCCTTCTCTACCTTAACTCGAAAATAAGCCTCCTCATGCCCATGCTTGAAACAAAAAAGGCAATACAGTGAAAGATTTTCATAGGTAATCTTTTGCCAAAAACCATCTCTTTCCATTCCAATCCACGCACTGGAAGGCTTATCTGTCATCAAATCAAATTCAACACAAACCCTTGTAGTAGTGATTCGCATAAGTTTCTAGGCTTAGTTTGGAAAGAGTACAAATACATACAAAATACAAAGTGTTGCACTCTGCATATTTGTATTTCTACTCCTTCCAAACTGAGCCTTGGTTACAATATTGAACAAATAAACATGTAGTTGTAAAGGTTAACTAACAACTAGGGGAAATGGATCCAAATAGGAACAACAGAGGGCTCCCAGTCAATCTCTAATCCTGGTACTTAAGCATACCCAAAAAAAAAAGCCTCTTTCATCCAATTTCTAAGGAACTCAAATTCATCAGGGAAACGTAAAACAACATGACGTTGATTCAAGGCAGACACCACTAGACCTTTCTTTAGGGAAAAAGTACTGATTAAAAACTCCATAACATCAACAAGAGATGATCATCTATAAGAAAATAAAACCCTAGGGGGTTCAAGTTTGGCTTCAGTCAGTGCAAAGCCCGTTCAAACAGCCTTTACATCCTTGCATTGGGAATATCTCTATACTTTTGTACTTTATTTCATGGGAGAGATATTCCCAATTTAAGGTTGCAAGAGGCTGTTCCAACGGTGTGAGAACAGGTTTGCACCGACTGAAGACAATCTCCACAGGTTCTCCTCCCTTCAATGACAATGGTTGCAAATGGATCTCAATCTTGGGTGGATCCAAACTCCAAAGCAGACAGAAATGGGGAAGAGGAAGCACTTAACATTGTAGTGAAAGAGGGTTTTTGCCTTAAGGGATCTCCTGTTAGTGGAAGCTTACTCATTAGGGCGTCCAGAAACATAAGAAAGAGCAATGCTCGTGATAATGTGGGATGATTGATTTAAGGGTGTAAACGGTATTGAAAATACGATTTTATATTTAAAGTTTGACATAATTGAATCAAGTTTTAGATAATTTTAGTATGGTAATTGATCAAATTCAGACTATTGATTTAGGGGTATAAACAGTATTCAAAAGTCGGATTTTATATTGGGATTATAGCTGAGAAGGGCAACTTTTGGGCCCTAATATCAATAAAAGTAATACTTTTAATAAAATTTCAAAAATATGTTAACTTTTTAAAAATAAAATCAAATAAGGGCAAAAATATTGTTCATCTTCTTCCTCTTGCAAACCGCCACCCACCGTCGCCTCCGGCAACCTCCGGCAATGCCTCCACCTCTGCCCAACACCGCTGCCTCCGCCCAAAGTGGCCAACCACCAGTAACAAGCTACCCACAGACATCTACTAGAACTCCTTTTTGGTATTTAATGCACTCAACAGCTTATGCATGCCACCTCTCTCTTGTGGTTATGGGCAAATAAAGAAGGAACAAGTAAACCAGATTACCAGAACCCGTGAAGATAAAAGAAGCCCAACTCATCTTTCCTCGATTGTCAACAACATTTGGTTTGGGTTCTCCTTGAATTCCTCGGGAATCACCCCACCATGTTTGCAATTAAAATGGCTTCACCCATCAGACTTTCTTATCAGAGATTCAGAAATGAAGGTGGGTTTGATGTACAAGAAGAAAAAGAAGAAAGAGATGAGAGAGCATTTGGGAGTAAAACAGAACATAGAAATTAGTAATCTCACCTTGATGATTTCGGTGAGTTCTTGGACTTGAATTTATATTGATTCTTAAGAGTACTATGTGTACAGGAGTCTTCATCATACAGGTATGTACAAGATAAGAATGCAGTAAGTTAGAACAAGATAGAAATTGACAGGTGTACAAGATAGAGTTTGACAGATGTATGACTCTATCATACTCTATCATATTTCAGGCTGCATAGATGCTCTCCATTCTGGATTAGCATTGGCCTCAGCAAATGATGTCGGCTTAGTAGACAAAGAGGATAGTGGATACTTGGAAGCCATATTTGTTTTAGGTTTGAATATCCCACTTTTTCTCCTGCTCTGCATAAGATGACGGTTCAGAAAAGCAGAGGAGGGCAACACCAGAGCATCATTAGTAGAGGAGGGAGAAACAAGCTCACTAGTACTAGTTTCTGGTTCAGGTAAAGGAGATGGAGTAGAATCAATTGGTGAAGGTGAGGTACATGACTATACCAAATCAGGTGATGTAGATGAGGGTGGTAAGGAGAGTGGCGGGTCAGCGGAATGTGCAATAGGAGGAGCATCAGTAGTAGTGGGACATGGCACTGAAGGGACACGACTTACCATAGGAGGCGGTTCAAGAGAAAACCATAAAGGTGAAGACTGTTGTTTGGGTTCATGAGATTCAAATGGAAACACATCTTCATCAAATAGGACATGTCGAGATGTAAAAATGCGTTGAGAGGGCAAATGTAAGCACTGATATCCTTTGTAATCATCATAGTATCCCAAGAACACACAAGCTGATGAACAAAAGTCCAGTTTATTACAAGCATAGGGCCGAAGATATGGGAAGCATAAACACCCAAAAACCTTTAAGAACTCATAATCAGGCTTACGTTTGAACAATAGTTCAAATGGTGATTACATGTTGAGTGTCGACATGGAAAGTCTATTAGCCAGAAACGCTGCTGCATGAAAGGCCTCCCACCAGTAATCTCGAGGCACTAAGGACTTTCCTAATAATGTCAGTCTTGTTTCAACAATTTGGCGATGGCGTCTTTCAGCCATCCCATTTTACTCTTGTGTATGTGGACAAGAGAGTCGATGAGAAATGTCACAGTGCTTGAGGTAAGACTGAAATTTTCTGAACTCTCCCCCACCATCAGTTTGAAGACATTTAATTTTAACATTGAAAAGATTTTCACCCTGTTGTTTAAATTTGACAAATGAAGGAAGTGCATCTGATTTGTGAACAAGAGGAAAAATCCACTGATATCTGCTAAAGCCATCAACAAAGACAATATAGTACCTGAATCCATTAATGGAGTTCACAGAAGAAGGTCCCCATACATCATTAAAAATAAGTTCAAGTGGAGACGTATATGTAGTAGAACTAGAAGAGAATGGTAGTTTATGCGACTTACCAAGAGGACAAGAATGACAAAATGTCATCCGCTTATTAGAAGATAGAGGAAGATTATCAAAGGTGACGACATATCGAACCAGCCTTGCAGCAGGATGCCCAAGCCTTTCATGCCAGCGATCAATAGAAATCCGCACCCCAAGGAATGCAGTAGGAGGAGGGACATTATTTGTAACTCCACTTGAAATCCCCTATAACCCATACAAGTTGTGTTTACTATGACCCTAAAGTAACACTTTGCCTGTCTCCTGGTCCTTCACAAAGAACTCATTGGGGTGAAATTCAAAGAAACAATTGTTGTCTTTAGAAAATTTAGCCACAAAAAGTAAATTCTTAGTAATGTTGGGAACATGGAGTATGTCTTTCAAAATAAAGAAATGTTCAGAACCATGTAATGTAGAGGTACCAGTATGTGCAATAGACAGATCTTCTCCATTTTCAATCGTTATTTGATCTGGTCCAGTATATTCAGATTGAAGATGAAGATTTGCCAAGTCTGCAGTCATATGGTGGCTTGCACCCAAATCTGGGTACCAACTGTTATCAATGACTAGACTAGTTGTAGTAGTATATGAAGAAGGAGATGAATCAGGACGAAAATTCTTATCAAAACGAGCCCTGCACTTGTAAGCTGTATGATTGAATTTTAGACATATCTGGCACCTAACCCCTTGATAGGGATTAGGTTTCTTACCTTTCTACTCACCTGGCTTTGACTTAGACTTGTAGCCATCTGTTTTGAATGACTGAGATTGCTTTTTCATTGCAACATTGGCTTGGGGAGATATTGGATCAAACAGAGATCTAGTGTGCTGCATTCAAATTTCATGATTGAGAAGAATAGCATGTATGTCATCAAATGATAGATCTTCTCCCTTCAGCAAGAGAGTAGTAACAAGAGATTCATAGTCTGGGCCAAGTCCTCCTAGCACAAATTGAATCAGTTCAGAGTCTGTGACTGTTTCACCAACAGAAGTAAGGCTATCAGAGATCAAACAAGCCTTTTCTAGATAATCAGCCATTGACCGATTCATCTTCTTCAAATGGGTCAATTCAAATCTAAGTTGCATCACACGAGCTTTTGATTTTGAAGCAAACAGCCTTGACAAGGCATTCCATACGCTTCTTGAGGTAATGTACCCAATAACCTGGGCCAAAACACCTTCTTGAGGTAATGTACCCAATAACCTGGGCCAAAACAGCCTTGACAAGGCATTCCATACGCTTCATGGTATAAGTACCATCCTTCTCAATGGTCTTAGGTGGGCATTGGATAGTACCATCAACGTAGCCCATAGCTTTAAAACCTTTAAGAGCAGCCACAAACTGAGATTGCCATAGTAAGTAGTTCATGCGATCTAGTTTGATGGAGATTAAATGGCTTGTTGTAGTTGGCAGATTCAGGTTCACAACGGTTGTGACTCCAGCTTCAGTAGCGCCTGAGCTTGCAGATACAGTCGACATGATTGAGTTGCAAAAGAGGCTAACAACTTGAGCTCTGATACCATAAAACAGAACACTATGAACAGTAATATCACGAAACACAGAAATTAGTAATCTCACCTTGATGATTTCGGTGAGTTCTTGGACTTGAATTTATATTGATACTTAAGAGTAGTATGTGTATAGGAGTCTTCAGTGTACAGGAGTCTTCATCATACATGTATGTACAAGATGAGAATGCAATAAGTTAGAACATGATAGAAATTGACAGGTGTACAGGATAGAGTTTGACAGATGTATGATTCTATCATACTCTATCAGGGAGAACAAGAAGTTGGTCCAGGTTTAGAAAGTTGGGCAACAGGAAGAGATCGAGGATCAGAATCCCAGGCTTAAGAAGATTCTTGAGAAGAAAAGCAAGGCTACTAACTGCTGCTAGACTTTCCTGGAATAAGGTTGTGAAGAGGTTGAAGGAAAGCAAAGGTCATATGGGCGACCTTTTTCTGGTAATTATTTGTTCTTGCAAATAAGCCCTTCTCCTTTGAATTGTTCTAACAGTTCTCTAAGGGGCCATCACCTCTATGGTCTGTCTTCAAGGTACTCTCTTGGGAAGATTGCTTGAATGTTAATTTCTTGATACTCTATGCTTATCCACCTCCAGAGGTGGAGGTGGAGGTGGGTGGAGGCATTGTCAGAGATGGGCAAAGGTGGTGGAGGTAGGCAGAAGCATTGTCAGAGGTTGTTAGAGGTGGTGGTGGGTAGCGGTTTGTAAGAGGAAGAAGATGAACAGTATTTTTACCCTTATTTGATATTCTTTTTAAAAATTTAACCTATTTTTTAAATTTTATTAAAAATATTACTTTTATTGATATTAAGGCCCAAAAATTGCCTTTATCAAATATAATCCCTTTATATTTAAAGTTTGACATAATTGAATTGAATTTATGATAATTGGTCAAAGTCAGATATGGCATGATTCGATTTGATAAACATCCCGGAAGGACCACAACATTAATATTTACATATTAAATTACCTAAATACACTTTATTTCTCTCTAATAAAATTGTGTTAGTACTAGCTTTTCCTTTATTTTATATAGGGTATATAAAGCGAAAACAATTCAATTAGATTTGGTTCAGATTTGGATGTTTGAATTCAAATCGAGTTTGAATTTGTCAACAATTAGCCAAAAGCAAATCGTTTTTATGATGCGATAAATGCAAAGTTTCATTAATAAAAGCTCAGAGTACAGCCCGGAATTACAAGTTAGTCCAATAAGGAATCAAGGTAAATGGAGAAATAAACCCGAAAACAGACTACAAAACAATCTGCAATGGAAGAAGAAACTGACTCTGACTCTGAGCCCGGGAGAAACAAGTTGTGAGAGCTCTACAAAACGCTGCAAATCTAAGATACTAGAAGGAGGGTTATGCCTCCAACAGAGCTAAAACTCAACAAGAGACTTCCATAAAAAAACATCCCAACCACCAAAACCAAAGTAAAAGCAAATTCAGTTGGTCTTTTCAGGGGCCTATCGAATATTGAATCAAATTCAGATCATTGGTTTCCTAATCACATTTGAGTTCAGATATTGAATCAAATTCCTTTTTCCTTTTTGAGTTCGCTCCACTTACACCCCAAGACTAATCCCTTCCTTTTAGGAATCAGCTCTAAGAAAACCCAGGCACACCTAACTGTCCAGCTAACTAGAGTCCTTCCCAACATTAAATATGCTCACCGGCAACTGAAATAAATTGTTTTTTTTTTGTTGCTGGTTCTAAAAATAAATCAAAATCAATTTGTTTGAAAATAGCCTGTTTCTCCAAACAAAAACACAGGAAACTTGTTCTCAATTGTGTATGTGTTTCTTGTTTTCAAAAACATGTTTTCATTTGTTTATTCAACATCATGTTCCATAAATCATATAATCTCTATACTAGAAAAAATGTTTTTTGTTTTAAAAACCAATATTTTATTGATTCCAAAAGCATGTATAGTTAAACCAATTTACTTTTTCCTTTGAAAACAAAAACAGAATTCAAAAATGCGTTTTTAATTTTTTCTGATGTGGCAATTCCAAAAGAAAATGAAAACAAAAACTTCATCTCCCATTAAACAGCAAAATGAATTAAACCAAAGATCCTTTACGTCCCAAAACAAGAATGTCTAATATGCCTCTTTCAATCAATGTCACTGGTGCAGCATATCCTGACAATATGCTGTAACCATTAAGCCCTAATTAAGCCATATAACTTGTAGGAGAAATGCAGCATGTCATAAATGAATTTGATAGATAAAACAAAGCTAAGTTTTATTAAAATATATTTTACCAAAAGTATGAGAAACAAAAGGGTATTTAATTAAAGCAACATCTGTTTTGCTTATACGGGGCAAGACAGGAAAACGAAGGTTATTTTATTTGTTCATAAACTATATACTGGCAAAGCAAATACGGGTAATGGTAAGTCTAAGTCTCTAAGAGATGATTAGGTCCAACCAATGAGTTTATTTGTTCATAAACTACTATGGGAAGAATGAATTTATTTTCAATGTCAAACCACAAAGCCTACCATGAGCAGCGGAGGCTACACAAAAAGCATTAATCGAGTTACTAGGACCACACAAATTTAACTAAATAAAAGGAAAATAACAAAAGAAATCAGTAAAACGGAAATCACCTCAAGAACAAAAAAAAATATGGTGCGCTCATAGCAAGGAAGCTAGGAGAGAAAAAAAAAAAAAAAAAAAAAAAAACTACTTCATTTGTAAAGAATAAAAACCCACAACTGTAGACCACATGGCAAGAGATATCAAATCAAAAGAAACACTAAGGGGGTGTTGTACAATATGAATTTTTAATTTGTTTTTGGAATCGCCGCATCAAGAAAACAAAAACATGTTCTTTAACTCTGTTTTGGTTTTTTAAAGGATAAACTAAGTTGGTTTTGTTTCAAAAAAAATACATGTTTTTTAAACCAACAAAATATTGGTTTTGAAAACAAAAACAAAACTTTTAGTATAGAAATTAGACGATTTATGAAACATGATGATGTTGAATAATCAAATGAAATCATTTTTTCTGAAACCAGATTTAAGAACATGATTTTGGTTTCAGTTCTGAAAACAGAAAATACACACATACAACCAAGAACATGTTTTTTGTGTTCATGTTTTAAGAAACAATCTGTTTTTAAACAAGATGGGTTTGATTTCTTTTTGGAACTGACAACAAGAAAAACAATTCACACTGTAAAAGACCCCCTAAATCAAATCAACATGAGAGATTCCCACATATTAATAAAGAATTGTATGGATCGAAATTCAAAGGAATGGCTATTCTGTCTTGTCTTTCAATGGAGGCAATCGCCCCATATATATACAATTACATCATGATCAAA
>NW_010729093.1:6285470-6327992 GCF_000365185.1 Nelumbo nucifera | reverse complement strand
GCTTCTCACCCACACCAATCACTGTCCTCGAAGTGGGGTCCTGCATTACACATAAATTGTCAGAAAACGTGACTGTACATTTTAATTCATCAATAAATTGAGACACAGATATCAAATTGCAATTCAAGTTGGGAACATATAAAACATGTTTTAAGTTCAATCCTTTCCCAAGTTGTACTTCTCCTTCTTGCAACGCCATCATATTCTTTCCATCAGGGAGTCCAACGGCGCACGGAGCGATTTCATGCACATTCTTCAATAGCTCCAAATTCCTGGTCATATTATGAGAACACCCTGAATCAATCAACCACATTTTCTTACCCGTCAATTTTTCTGAAGTGGATTCCTTGTGTGAATTGATCATCGCCATTAATGTTGCCCATTGTTCATCATTAAGTCCGGGAAAGCCAGCTTTATCGCTGGTCCGTACAACCGCAGCAGTGGTGCTGGTGTCGCAATTTCCTGGTGTTTGGACAGCATTGGCCGCCGCTGAACCAGATCCTCCTCGACCTTTTCCGGTTCCCGTGCCTCGACATCCTCGTCCTCCACGACCACCAGAGCGACCTCCTTTGCCTACAAACCACCAATCTGGGTAGCCTACAAGCTGGAAGCATTCGAGTACCTCATGTCCAGTTTTCCCACAGTGAGAGCATGTCTTCTCATCCTTGTTTTGAGATTTGGTTCTATTTCTAGTTGGCACAGCAAATCCTACAGCCTCTACTCGTTCTTCACGTGCTCGAGCCACCATTTTGTGTCGTTCTTCTTGCACAATTATTGCATATATTCGGTTTAAAGAAGGTAAAGGTTCTGTACTCAAAATGTTCGATCTAACAGTACCATAAACTGCACTGTCAAGACCCATGAGGAATTGATGAATTTTCTCCTTTTCCCGCTCCAACGTCAGCTCGGTCGCCGCTCCACACTTGCATCCACCACATGTGCATTGTGGGTTCTTCACATACCCAGCCAATTCCTCCCACATGGTCTTCATCTTCCCATAATATGCGGATACAGTCATACCTTCTTGTTTGCAATTGGCCAAGTCGCTCTTCAATTGAATATCCATGCTACCAACATGGAATTCACACTATACCAATCTTCCAATTCGCCGGCATTATCACCAGGTTTCGTCACATTTCCTTCAAGGAAAGCTAATTTCTTCTTTGCTCGGAATGCGTTTTTCACAGCTTTTGCCCATTCATCATAGTTATCCCCTTTCAAGACGATAGGGGTCACGACCAAGCCGGGGTTGTCTTGCGAACCAAGGTAATAAGGGGATTTCGAATCAGCCATAGTGTAAGTATGGCTCTGATACCATAAAGAATTGTATGGATCAAAATTCAAAGGAATGACTATTCTGTCTTGTCTTTCAATGGAGGCAACCGCCCCATATATATACAATTACATCATGATCAAATTAGCAACTCTAGAAATTAGCAACTTTCTAAAACCATAACTTCCTAAAACTCTATCCACAATATTAGCAACTTCCTAAATACAATATTAGCAACTTCCTAAATAATATCTTTCTAAATATATACAGTATCTACAATATCTCCATTATTAGCAACTTCCTAAATAATATATTTCTAAATATATACAGTATCTACAATATCTCCATTAATTAACACAAAGAAATCAATGTGCACACTTTTACTGAATGTGGGTAACAAAGAAACAGACAAGCCAAACTAACACTAGATTACATAACATTGTGACATTTGTGGGAGGGTTGTACCAAGAATCATGTATTCAACCTCACATTGTAACAAAGAAAAGCAGGGCATTTCTAACGATTCTAGATATTCTGCCCATAAGATCTCTATCCTTGTCTACCCACAATATTCTATCCGGGAACATCTCCCGTGCATAATACTATGTAGGAGGATGAGATGTCCTCCATGTGTGGCTGCGATGTTATATGAGATCCAAATTTTCTAATTACACGTGGCAAGGTGAGATTGTTCAATATTCTTTTCAAAACTCAAAAGTAACAGATTTTAGAGATTGGATCACGAAATGGGTTAGATTTTATAAGAAATGTTTACATGGTGACCATTGGTGAGATCATGAAATGGATCCTATTTTATAACCTCTCGTGGAAGCTCTCTCTCTCAGTCTCAGCCCTAAGTCCTCTAATATTCCTGTCATAACCCGGCCCAGCCTATGATCATCCCTAATGTACTTGCATTATCTTGATTCCTTGTGGACGGTTTTGTGTTATAGGCAATTTTATTTGCAATTAGAATAGTGAACTCTATTTCCGTCGCAGGCGTAGTATCATACTATCATGATTGATTATGTATTCTGTATGACATTATACTATTTCTATTGCCCCTTCACCTTCTATTATTCAACAGTGTGTGTACGTGTGGGTTTAAGGGTTTTGAATTGAGAAGAAAAATGAAATGGGTTGCCCTATAACTCAATCCTAAGCTAACCCATTTTATATCAATTCAGTTGTCATTTCTAATAATAGCCCTATCTTGATGTCTCGAATTTTTTTTATTTTTTATTTTAGGTGGCCTGAGGGGCGATAGTCTTAAAATTTTATTAACTATTGTCAATATTGCTGAAACTTGAAAGACGCACAGGGGAAAATTTAACCCGCCTTGCCCCTAACCCAAGAGAAGAAAAGCTTGGAATTTATTAACTAAGTTTAATTGGGGTTGAATTTAGTCTAATCCAAGTCAAAGCTTTCTTCCAAAAAAAGGAACAAGTTGGAGTTTTGAGTATCTGAGATAGGGTTCTGGTTTTCAGCCAAGAGGCTGAGGATGCCATAACGTAGGCTGTTTAAGGCTGCATTTGGCATTTCTTATTTTTAGGACTTTATTTCTTTTTGGAAAATTGTCTAAAATTCATCATGAGTTTTCAGCATTTCTCTTAAACTCACCACAATTTTTTAAAACGTCTAAAACTCACCTTCCGTTAGTGCACCGTTAATGTTTCTTAACAGAAGTGTTCATATCAACATAAATAACAATTTTTATGACCAAATCACTCTTGAATGGCGAGTTAGAGGAAAAGGGTCTTTTTCATTTTTCAAATTTCTTTTTTTTTAATTTTAGTGTTTTGTTATAATTTCTAATATTTTTTATAATTTCTGTTTCTTAACATTTTTGTATTTTTTTACATTTTCTACTTTTGTTTTTCAATTTCTATAGTTTCTATAATTTGAAAACAATTTTTTATTTTGTGTGCAATTTCTATAATTTTTTATATTTTTTGTAATTTCTGTGTTTTTTGTATTTTATATTTGAAAATATTTTTTGAACTTTTCCTTTTTTCATGTCTAAATATTAAAATATATGTATATATTTTATATATGTATATATTTTATATTTTTTATATGAAGGTTAAAATGGTAATATATTAACAACCCTTAGTCTCTTTAACGTCAAGTTTGTGACATGCTGAATTTTAGACATTTTGAAAAGTTGTGGTGAATTTAAGAGAAATACTGAAAACTCATGGTGAGTTTTTGACAATTTCCCTTTCCTTTTTTACTATTAAAAATTCAATGTAAATAAGGATATTTTAATTGTAAAAAGGAGATAAGTCTTTACAATAAAGAATGTCAAATACAACCTAAAAATCATAAGAAAAAGAATTAAAAGACATAGATCCCATAACATGGAACCAGGGGCCATTATGATAACATCTCAGGCTTACTAGCATGAGAATACGGGTTTCACTTTGTATTAAAAGAATGTCAAAGTTTAGATTTGTATCCAGTCCACCCCTTCCAAGCCCTTAGATGGTTGCCTGGTTGGGTCCCCATAACTAGGGGTGGATTCGAGCCGAGCCGAGCCAAATAGTACCAGGCTCGAGCTCGGCTCAAGACTATTCTACAAGGCTCAAGCTCGATTCGAGCTAAAACCTTAAACTCGAGCTCGACTCGAGTCAAAAGTTCATAAGCTTGAGCTCGGCTCGAAACTATTCTACAAGGCTCAAGCTCGATTCGAGCTAGAACCATGAACTCGAGCTCGGCTCGAGTCAAAAGTTCATAAGCTTGAGCTCGACTCGAGTCAAAAGTTCATAAACTTGAGCTCGACTCGAGTCAAAAGTTCATAAGCTTGAGCTCGGCTCGACTCAACTTGTTTTATATTTTATAAAAATATTTTATTATATATTTTATTATAAAAATATTTAGAAATTTTTTTTTATAAAAATAAAAATTATATATAAAAAAAATTATTTTATATTTAAAATTTTAAGAATTATAATATTTTTATTACATATATTATTTTCTATAATTTTATTATATATATATATATTCGAGCCGACTAGCAAACCTCACGAGCCAAGCTCTTAATAATCGAGCCACTGAATTGGGCTCGAGCTCGGCTGAAACCGAGCCGATCTTGAGCAGCTCGTGAAAAGCTCGACTCGTTGTCACCCCTACCCATAACATGTAACAGACATTTGAAAGATATGGGTTGCCTTATAAACTGTTTGGAGGTCACAAGTCAAGGCTGGCTCAAGCTTGGTCCAAGGCCTGAGCCCAAAAGGCTTACTTGACCAACTTTGAGCAAAGATTGGCTTATTAGACTTCGACTAAGCTTATTTTATTTATTTTTCTAACTCTTATATTGTAGATCCTATCTTGGTCCAATAAACTCCAAGGTTTTTAAAAGTGACCTGGAGAACGAACCGGTTAGGGTTTGGTTTCTAGGTCGATCGGTCGGCCCGTTCTGACAAAAAAAATTTAATAAAAATCAAAAATAAAAATGGTCAAAACCGTTCGAACGGTTTGAATGGTTAACCGCTCGGGTCAGTAGTTTGCTGACCAAAATCAACGATTTTTGGAGAAAAATGGAACCAGTCACTTGATCGGTTCCCGGTTTTTCCAGTCCAACCATCCAGTCCAGTCCGATTTTGAAAACCATGATAAACTCTCTATAGCTTTTGAGTCTTGATCTGATAAGTATACCCGGTGAACATACTAATTAAAAGACAATAGGGCCGTTTGGCAAGTCTTTTTGGGAAGATCTTCTGGTAGCTCTGACAGTCAAAAGACGCATTGAGCTTTTGCATGAAGATCTGAGCAGCCTGAAGATAATTTGCCTATTGTGCATCTTTCTATGTCTTTCCGCATGAGAATAAAGTGAGAAAGATGCAAAAATCTCCATATGGAGCTTCCCGAAATCAGCCCAAAATGGGCTTCTCACGTCTTTTCGGCACATTGACTTTTGGCAGCTAAATTTGTTACGAACCAAATGAAAAAGACTACGGCACGGTCTGCCCGACTTGTAAATAGCCGAAAGACCTCGCAGAAAGACGCACCAAATGGGGCCAATATCAAAATATTCACACATGTCCCATGTATTAAGGGTGAGCAAATGGGTAGGTTCTACCCGAAACCGAATGGAACCGACTCTACCCAATCTATTATACTATAGGGTATGGTTCCAAATTCTTGAAATTGATCCCCACCCAAACCGGTTCCAAGGTCTAAGGGTTTACCCTATCTAAACTGACCTGACAAGTCGACCTTTTTTAATTATTTTTCAATTTTTATATATAACAAATTAATATAAATATAACGCATTGAATATATATAATATAAAAATATATTTTTATAATTTTAAAATAACTATATAAAATTTATATATTAAAATTAATAAGTATTATAATATAATTGAATTCGGATTTAATTGGACCATATGGAGTCAAATCTAAATCCAATCCAATTATTAATTGATGCAGATTGCAAAATTCAAATCCAATCCAATTACATAAATATATTATCCGAATACGAGATAATTGGATCGGATGTCAAATTTTTCCCATATCATTGACAAGCCTATACGAACCCTTTTTGCATGAGAGTTGTGTATACACATGTGAGTTTAGTTTGGGTTTACTCCCATTGCTTGCATCCTCCCGTCTAAGGCTGCAACTTGGGCTAGGTTGGCCCAAACCCAATACAAACTCAACTCAAAAATGTTGAATTGGATTGGGATGGGTTGATGCTTGGATTACGGTTAGGGTTGAAATTTATGAATCCGACTTTACTCTGGGTTGGGTTAGAGTTGACACCCTCGAACAACCTGACATAACCCAAACTCGACTCTATAATACATGTCATATATAAATATATGTTATATATATGATATATTATATATTGATTTGTTTATATGTATGATAGTTGTATAGCTCCCATCATATACTATTATGTATTTCTTTAATATAATCACTTCACTTAGTACTAATGAAAACCCTAATAACATATTTTATGTTTTTTATATATTTTATTCTTCATCTCCTCTTTGTTGTTTGCCACCCATAACTTTCTGCCTATAAAAGATTTATCATAAATCCTAACTCATAATAAATTATAATTATTTCAAACACTTTTTTTTTAATTTTATATTAAAAGAATCAATAAAAACACCAACAAACAAAATACTAATAAAACATAAAATTAATGTATAATAAACATTGAATTAAATTTTGAAATTAAAAAATTTTATAGGATTTTAAGAAATAGAAAGAAAGTTGGATTGGACACTAAGACCCAATCCAAGTCTAAAAAGTTGATTTTGGATTAGATTGAAATTGAGGGAATTTAATTAATATTAAGATTATAGAGTTGGAATTGAATAGGTCCGGTTGGAGGTTTATAACTTAGACTTGGCTTGGCCTCAACCCGACATGCAGCCCTAGAGGTGTCAATTGGACAGATTTGGTCCAACCCGATCTAGTCCAATGTGAGTCCACTTATAAATGGACAAAAGTCCAAATCCAATCCAATCCATTAAAATGTAAATGGATTGGATTGGATCCAATCCAAACGGAATGAAATATCAAAAATTATATAAAAGCACTTTTAACATTGAAAAAACACTTTTGTAAAAGTACTTTGATAAAGATATTTTCATAAAAATGCTTTTACAAAAGCAAAGTGCTTTTGTAAAAGTACTTTCATAAAAGTGATTTTGTAAAAGTACTTTCATAAAAGTGATTTTGTAAAAGTATTTTCGTAGAAGTGTTTTTAAAAGCACTTTTATAAAAGTGATTTTCTAAAAGTGCTTTTGTAAAAGTGTTTTTATAAAAGTACTTCTATAAAAGTTCTTTCATAAAAGTACTTTCATAAAAGTTTTTTTTTTTTGTAGAAGTGATTTCATAAAAGTGCTTTCATGTAAAAGTACTTTTATAAAAGTGTTTTCATAAAAGTACATTTGTAAAAGTGCTTTTATTAAAATGATTTTGTAAACGTGCTTTTATTAAAATGATTTTATAAACGTGCTTTTATAAAACTACTTCTATAAAAGTACTTTTGTAAAAATACTTTCGTAAAAATATTTTTATAAGTGCTTTTGTAAAAGTACTTTTCATAAAATTACTTTTATAAAAATGTTTCCATAAAAATATTTTCATAAAAGTAATTTTATGCTATTTTCAATTTTAATTGATTTCAAATTAAGTAAAGATTTAACCTAATGATCAGACTATTAAAAAGTTGATTCAGATCTAATTTATTTTAGATTGGCTCAATCTAATAATTATAATGAACCTGTCTAAATCCGATTTTATGAGATTTCAAACCAATTCGATTGACACCCCTATGCAGCCCTACTCGGCTACTCCTATCCTATCATCATTCATGAGATTCCGATAAGTGGTCCTTATATTCTATCTTGGGATATTCGATCAGCGGATATTGTAGCAAATTTTGCATTGCCTCGTGCCTATCAGTGCTAGACAACTATTTGGACTTGTGGAATTTGGAGTTCCATGAGCAAACAGCTGTCCAATTCTGGTAAACATTTGTCACGGCAGTGCCGGATTCCTCATCTTCATCTTCTTTATCTCCCTTTTCCCTCTTTGGCTGGTTGATTTGAACTGAACTATTATAATGTCTGTGGCGACTCTCCCTCTAAGTTTAGGTCCTCTTTTCTCTTCTAGTTCTACATCTAAGACAGACAGCTCAAAGGACACACACCCATCTCCCCTCTCCCTCTTGCCCAAATGCAGCTCCCTGAGAGAACTGAGGCAAATCCATGCCGCTACAATAAAATCCCACCTCCAGCACGACCTCTCCGTCATCACCAAGCTCATCAATTTCTGCACCCTTAATCCCTCTACAACCATGGATTACGCCCAGCACCTCTTCGACCAAATTCCCGAACCAGATATTGTCCTCTTCAATACCATGGCTCGTGGGTACGCTAGAACAGGCACATCCATTCGAGCCGTGGCCCTTTTCGTTCACATTCTTAGGTCGGGTCTTCTCCCGGATGACTACACTTTTCCTTCTCTTCTCAAGGCATGTGCCAACTCTAAATCCTTGGAAGAAGGCAAACAAATCCACTGCCTTGCTATAAAGCTTGGGTTTTATCGTAACATCTATGTCCATCCCACTCTTATTAACATGTACACGGAGTGCGGCGATGTGCTTGCAGCTCGCCGAATCTTTGACAGGATTCTAAAACCGTGCGTTGTCACCTACAATGCCATGATCACAGGTTATGTTAGGAATAGTCGACCAAACGAAGCATTGTCCTTGTTTAGAGAACTGCAAGCAAGTAATCTCAAGCCCACGGATGTAACAATGCTCAGCATACTTTTATCATGTGCTTTGTTAGGCGCTCTGGAATTAGGAAAGTGGATAGATGACTATATCAAAAGGAATGGGTTCAATGAATACGTGAAGGTCAACACCGCCCTTATTGACATGTTTGCCAAGTGCGGCAGCTTGGAGGATGCTGTTTCTGTGTTTGAGAATATGCGATATAGAGATACGCAAGCGTGGTCAACAATGATCGTGGCTTATGCTATTCATGGGCATGGTAATAAAGCCATATCCATGTTTGAGGAGATGAAAAGCGCAGGAGTTCAACCAGATGAAGTTACATTTCTTGGTATCTTATACGCGTGTAGTCATACAGGTTTGGTGGAGGAAGGTTACAAATATTTCCGTGCCATGAATGGTCTTTATGGTGTTGCTCCAGGGATCAAACATTATGGTTGTATGGTGGATTTGCTAGGCCGAGCTGGACGACTGGAAGAGGCTTACCAGTTCATTGAGGGTTTGCCAATCAAGCCCACGCCCATACTCTGGCGAACATTGTTATCTTCCTGTAGCAGCCATGGCAATGTAGAGTTGGGCAAGCGCGTGATCAAGCGTATTTTCGAATTAGACGACTCACATGGTGGGGACTATGTGATTTTATCAAACATGTGTGCAAGAGCAGGGAGATGGGAGGATGTAAATTATGTGAGGAAGTTGATGAAAGACAGGGGAGTCACCAAGGTACCTGGGTGTAGCTCGGTTGAGGTGGACAATGTGGTGCATGAATTCTTCTCAGGGGATGGGAAACATCCCGAATCTAGAGGGTTGTATAGGGTACTGGATGAGTTGGTTGAAGAATTGAAGATGGTTGGATATGTGCCTGATACCTCTCTGGTGTTTCACGCAGATATGACAGAGAAAGAAAAAGAAGCTACTCTTAGATATCACAGTGAGAAGTTGGCAATTGCCTTTGGTCTAATAAACACTCCCCCGAGAACAACCATACGAGTGGTGAAGAACCTTCGTGTTTGTGGGGATTGCCATTCTGCTGCAAAATTTATATCCATGATCTTCAATAGAGAAATAATTCTCCGAGACCTCCACCGCTTCCATCATTTTAAGCAAGGAAAGTGCTCTTGTGGGGATTTTTGGTAATATAAAATTTCATTATAGAATGTACATTCTGTTGTTGATATAATACCTACAGCTACAGTTTGTGTGATTTTTTCTGTAAGCAAGGGCATTACCATGGTCCATGGCAAATTATTATGGATATTACAATTGCATTGGATCGGTCTTATGTATGTACACATGTTGCAGCAAAAGTCATGCATGTCAAGTTTCGGATTGGTTTTATGGAGCTATGCATTTCTTACTCATAGTGATAGAAAGGTTAGAGTCCCCTGCTCTGTTAATCAGATGACATGGTCTTGCTGTTGAATGGACTGGATGGTTATGAGCTCATCTCTGGTTTTCCTCTGCCAACCAAGTTTGAATTAGCAAAAAATATGCATGCCATCTTCAAAATGCTGAATGCCAGCATCCAAGAGATATGCGAAGGGAAAACCAAGAGTAAATTTTGTTTTTGGTATTCATTTGGCTTGGATTGTGAAAAGCTCTAAAAAAGAGGGAACAAAAGAAGGAACGAAGTTTCAAGAGTAATTATGGAAAAATGCTAGAGCCAAACTAATTACTTTTTCTTTTAGCTCGAGCCCTGAACCATGATGTATTTAACATGTGAGAAACATTGGGTCTCTTGTAGGAAATCACCGGGGCCAAAATTGAACTTGATTGGATGACTGCAAGTGCGTAATTTAATGATTTTGGAGTTTGTATATTGTACAATAATGTGTATTCCAACTCTAAATTGCACTACTACTAGTCTACAACCAGATGGTGAATTGTTGATATAGATATTCAACCTTTAAAAAGTAGGACCAGATGTTGATTTGGTAAAATATAATTTCATGGGTAATATAATTTTAAGGAAGGAAAGACCTCCACCATTTGCACAGACGACGAGAGACGAGATATTTCCAAATTCCAACCAACTCGTCGCTCGTGTAAGGTGTAACCTCCTCCCCGCCCCCTTCATTAATTTCCGCTTTATTGGATTAAGGCACACCATCACCACTACTTATGTTCAATGAAGAAGCTAATCTTTTGCTAGGTATTATAGCAATCATTAATATTTTTACTAGTGGTAGTATATAATGTAGAAACTCTCTGCATTTATTCCAATTACTTCATCCAAGACGATGATGGTGGCGTTACTTTGGCATTGAGTTGCCCAGAAATTATGTACATATATTACCCATAAGAATTGAAGAATGTAGTGGCCCTTGATTTCGCCTCCAATCAATAGTGAATAGCCTGTTACTGTTAGTCCCCTAAGAACTGAGAAAATCTTAGCTTTCTGATATGTAGCGCCTAACTTTGATGTTTAACTGATCATTTCCCTTCCTTTTAATTTTTTTCCCCCTCAACAAGGCGTATTTCTTTTGTTCTAATCTAGTAGTAAAGACTACAATAGATAGTTCCGATAATCATTTCACTCTGACGAGCCAGTTTTAAAGCACTGCTGCTTCATGATTTGAAGGCTTATTCATTTCTTTGAAAATTGAAATACTACCCATATACCTTACTTATGACACTGTTAATTTCTTCATAATCAAATAAATTATTATAAGTTATGTAAATCCTATATTACCATACAACTCAAATAAGTAAATTAATTAGTTGCAATATTTTTCATTTATGTTATAATTTCTAGTGTCCTAAATATACACTTGTCATTGAGCTAATCGGTGCTAAGAAATGGTTTGAGTTACTTTAGAAATGGGTGTTGAGTTGAGTGTAACTTATTGAGCTCTTCCCGATCCAGTGGTTCCACTTCCTTGCAGTTGCAGAGATCAGAGAAGCACTGGATAGTCATAGAGTCCTGATGGTGCATCACTCACTCACGCATGCTAACTTACTCCAGTGGCCAAACCTTGAGATTGAAGGAGAAATGGTGATTATACTTGACAGTCCAGACGTGTGTTTTACAATTTACAAATTGCGAGGGGCAGCACGATAGATGCCAAAACAAATAGAGTACAGTTGATTGATTGGCTCTGCATTAAACTAAAAACATCATTTGGGACTCTTACCGACGAGAAGTAGTTGTTGTACTTGTCATGATTTGCAAGCTGAACCGGGGGAGAGAGCCTTGGTTTACGATCTTAGCGTATTAAGATTTAACTTTATTATTAAGAGCCGCCCACGCCCACATACTGACATACACATTGCAGTATTCTACCACTCCCGATGAGCCTCGTGTGTGTGTCATTGTGTCATTTGCATTAAAAAAAGCTTTGGGAGTTCACATCCCCGCCTTGTATTGGGAACATCTCCGGCGGAGATGTGGTGTGGGGCGGAAATGTGGACTCGAGCTGCTTTGGAAGAGTCTATGGTTGTGCTTATAGTTATGGAGTGCTAAGGCGGCATTTTGTAGCCAGATGCTCCACCAGAAGGTAAGGATTCCAATCTGATGATTTTTGGCCTAATAACGCTCCAAATTGTCCTACTAATTAACGTGCACGCCTGAAACCTGTGGTTCTCTCCAATCTCCATGCAAATGAGTTGATTGCCCAGTCTCAAATAAATCTCTCTCAAGTAATGAAGAAATAATGGAGAGGTGGCCCATGCATGGGAGGAGGTGTGGCTGTTTCGGTTTAACTTAATCCAATCGTCTCTCTCTCTCTCTCATCATCATTAACTTCCTCAAATTTCTCCTTCTCTATAATCTTGTAACTCTCACACGTCCATCATTAATCAAGCTAATGCATGGCAGTTTTTATCCTTGGACGGCGCACGATCTCCAAGTCATAGATACACTTCTCGCTCCTTTCCTCCTTTTAATCTCCCCTCCACTATTTTTTGGGTCCTTCTAACTAGATCTCTCCTGCAATACCAGAGAACCTCTCTCTCTCTCTCTCTCTCACAGTGTATGTTTGCATCTTACTCCAGCATGGAAACCAAGACACTCAACTGGTGTGGATATGAGAAAATGGCGTGTGAAGAAGATGCATGTTCAAAATACTTGACTCATCTTGACTTTAGGTAAGATTACCTTTCTGATTTTGAGTTTGTGAGCTGCAGCTCTATTTTATATCTTTTATTTAAAAGACGCAAACCGGCAAGTTTTAACGAATTTTCTTTGTATTTTTCTCAAGTGGATACCCCATTCCACTAAGTTGGCAATGGGAGTTTCCCATCCCCGAGAGTATCTTTGAACCTATACCTCTAATGGAGAGCTTCCCAACTGATCCTATTTACACATCAATTGAGGAATTTGAAAACCCATTTCTATGCCAAGGTGAGTATCCATTTCAATCTTACCATTACGATTGATTTTTGCCTTCCTGTAATTATATTTGATTGTTTTCAATCGCTCCCTTTTTTTAATCATCTGTAGAGGATTTCTACATTGGTCATAGAAATGGAATCGGAATCTGGGACGACCTGAATTTTGGATTTGAAGTTGAAACAGGGAAAGAGATTATTTTGTATAATGATAATAGTAAAGAGGCTGGTGAGAGTTTGATAAGAGAGAAGCCAAAGAGGGTCAGGGAAGAAAAAAGTTTAGGTTCGAATGAGTTGACCCGTAGTACCATATCCCGTTACTTCTACATGCCCATCACACAAGCTGCCAAAGAACTAAACATTGGGTTAACACTCTTGAAGAAAAGGTGTAGGGAATTAGGAATTCGGAGATGGCCTCATAGGAAATTGATTAGCTTGCAGACCCTCATCAAAAACGTTCAGGTACTTAAGCTCTAGCGTTTCTCTCTCTCTCTCTCTCTCTCTCATGCACACGTATCAGTGGCTGCGTTAACCTTTTTTTTTTCTTAATGGCATGGTTAAATCAGGAACTGGGTAAAGAAAACCGAGATGTGAGTCGAGAAAAGCTCAGGAATGCAGTGGAGATACTGGAGCAGGAGAGAAAGTTGATGGAGGAAATGCCTGATTTGCAACTTGAGGAAAAGACGAAGAAGCTTAGACAAGCCTGTTTCAAGGCCAATTACAAAAAGAGAAAACTTATGGGGATGATAGATTTACCCACTTCGTCAACCACCAATACATGGCCGGAGTCTTATGATTCTCTCTGTGGAGAGATTCAAACTCAAAAAAGAGGGCAAAGTTCAATGTAACTGGTATCATCTCTATCAAGCTCATAAAAAATATGTTACCCATCCCGCTGATAACAAAATGGTATATATCCATCAAATTCTTACTTTCATATTATGCACCAATGATCTCTTGTTCTGCTAATTTAATCTTAAATTACTAATTCTTTGTTCAGAAGCTTGAATCTCCCTCTTTTTGGGTGTAAATCAATTTGGGTGATGATCACATGATCGTAGTCATCAAATATATTAGATTTTTCTATATCTGTTTGTGATCCTGTGCATTAATCAAAACTGTGCAAGTGCACATAAGAAAAAGGGGGTAATGGAGAATTATATCGCATCCTCTACCTCTACAGTAACACAAGACACGTCTGTTGACTTTGTTGATACTGTTTCCATTGCCCCCCATTAGCGTGGAAAGGCTTTTCACGTGCGATACAAGAAAAAAATGGTAGAAAATATATATAAAGAAAATAAACCAAATAAAGGGAAAAATAAAGATTTTTTAAGGAGAAAGTGGAGCCAATTATGCTTCCTCTCATACTCCATTATTGTTGTTGTTTTTTTTCCTTTCTGAAAGTAAAGCAAAAAAAAAAAATTATTGAAATGAAAAAGATAAAAAAGAGCCCGACTCAACAAAAGAGGCTCATAAACCCACCCCAACAAAACAGAGCCATTCCAATAAAAAAGCCCACAACCTTAACCCACTCCGAAAAAAAATCTAGTCCAACAGCATCTACAAACAGGCTTGAGAGAAACAGCCGGCCCACCTAAAACAACAAGCAGCAGTGGTAAAAAAGAGATGTACATGATTTACAATCAGCCAAGCCAAAACATACAATATTTAATTTACAGACAAACTTCAATAAAGCTACCAACTCACAGCTCTTGTGTTAATTAAGCCTCCTAATCACACCAATCTCTGAGATTAAGCCGTTTTCATCCCTTGATTACCTCTCTCTCTCTCTCTCTCAGCCCTTGACGCTCTTTGGACCTTTATAACCCTCTTGAACCACCTTAAACCCACTAGATTCCTCAACTTTCTGTTGCCAAGAGAAACTCCTAAAATAACAAAGATCTGCATCCACATCATCAACTGCCTCTTTACCCTCTTTCTCAGATAATCTTTGGATGGTCTTGGTCTAATGGCTGCTTCTTCCAACTCCTTGGAAATTTCCCTAGTCTGCTCCTCAGTCCTCACCATCCAAGAAAGGAAAGGCCCAAACATGCATGAACATTTCTATTTGTGCATTGCCCGCAAATAGGACCTCCCTCCTCCTCCCGATGTGTAAAGTGTAATAGGCTTCCTTCCTCATCATTCATCAGCCGCACCACCCAGCTCCACTGCTTCGCTGAAAACAAACTACTTCCTCATCACTTTGTCTCATTTGCTCCACTGAAAAGGCTATTACAGATTATACCATTTAATTTTTTGCAAGTAAGCCAACGCCCAGCAGCCTTGAGGATTCTTTCCCAACGCCCCAAGATTTTTAAAAGTTTTCTAGGGCGAGCTTTTCTTGCAGCCACAGCGGAATTTAATCTATCCCATGTTGGATAACGGCACCAAGGCTAGGGCCTGGGGCGTTGCCCCAACCTAGTAGTTCAACTTGGGCCGGCTTGGGTTGGGATTTTCTAAAAAGTTGAACGGGCCCAACCTTGCTCGGAAGCCTGGAAATAATGTAGTGTAAAATCTTCAAAACGAGACTATCGAGTGCACACTAAGCCCAACCCTAGCATTCTACGGTAGGGCTTTATTTGGTTTGAAGGAAAAAGTAAGGAAACCTTTATAAACCTTGCATAGATTTTTCTACCTTGATAAGGGTAATTTAGTCCTCAAATGATATCATAACACGTGGCACAATAGACCATCACATAGCACTTTAGTGTCACACGAACAATTGCAAATCTCACTAAGTTAAGGAGGCACACCACAGAACTAGTCCGAGCAACTCGTACATAGCTCAGACACCTAGGGGGAGCGGCTAGCAGCACCTCATCTAGGGCCGACCTGTGGTACCTCATCAGTACCGGTCTAAGGGACCTCAACATGAGGAGCAACCTCCCCCGAAGGACTTATCGACCTGACTAAGGTCCAGGTGGCGACCTACGAGACGTGCTCGCCGACCTGCATGCGCCTTATCACTTCCAGGTCCTCCAAAAGTTAGCTCCCACACCGATCGTTCTGGAGGCAACCAAATAAGGCATGAAAGCCTAGCCCACATGCGAAACTACCTCCGAGGACTTCAGACTGATAAGTCACGTCTAGGGCTATAAATGGATCGGATCAGATTCATTAAGGGCATACCAATTTGACCCATTAAGAAAATTTGGTTGATCCGAACCTAATAAGGATCCGTCAGATTTTCAAAAGTATGATTCGAATTCGAATTTGAATATATTATTGGATATTCGATTTGAATCCAATTCGATTAGAATTATATTTATAAAATAATATATTATATTATTTATATAATATTGTAATATATTAAAATATATAATATATAATATATAAATAATATATAGAATATACATATATAATATGTAAATAATACATCATATATAATATTCATAATTAACAAATCAAATCGTGTCACAACGGATTGGATCGGCCAATATCCAAATTCGATCCGTTAAGTTAACGAATCGGCTTTTCTGATCCGATCTGATTTGTTAGGATCAAGAGGGATAACCAAATCCGCCTCTTAACGGATTGATATGAAATTCAGATCGGATCTAATTCGACTTATTTGCAGCCTAGTCACATTGTCCTGGGGATCTCGGACGCGGTGCATGAAGTTCACGCCAACTGACACCAGGCACCGACATTTTCTAAGAAAGGGACGTGCGATTTAGCACTCAAACTCTCTCTCTCTCTCTCTCTCTCTAGCTTTCTAAAAACTCCATTTCACTAAATTAAGCATCGGAATACTCACACCGGGCAAAATAGCTCGAGTACTCGGATCTTTTCTCTCTTTCTTTATAGCTCAACCTAATGACCTACCTAGTCCGCCGTCCAAACTCTTCACCAATAGGGAGCATCACATCGTGCACCACCACCTTCCTTTCCCTACATTTTCCTTCAAACCAAACATAGCATAAGGATTTATCCACATCCAAGATCTAACAATCTGCCTGCCTGCCTGGACCCGAGTCCAAGTCCACCCAACCCAGTGGACGTCTTCAACCCAAGCTGCCGGATTCAGAGCAAAATTGAACTTGCCGCTAGCGCTACATCTTGCGTTGTGCATCCCCAGACCAGATTAGTTTGTTCTGCCACGAGGAAGTCTCATGAGTTGTTGGCACATCCCCGTAAACCCTGGAGCCCACCATGTCTCTCCTAGTAGTTTGGTGCAGGCACTTGAATGTCACAAATCAGTTTTATCAAAATTTATTTTCTCCAAGTTCTGAAATTAGATAAGAAATTAATGTCATCTTAGCAGTCAGATTTTTTATAGGGGCCTGATCCTATAGTAGGCCCTGATCCTGCAAGGTGCCAACTATTTAGTTGGTAAGGTATCCAGTATCCTATTGGTTGTAACCAAGGTTTTAAAAACCGATCTGGAAATAGAATTGTTCTAGGTACCGGTTTCTGGGTCAGCGATTCGACTGTTCGGGTTAAATGGTTTGAACAGTTTGTATATTAGGGTTAGGGCAAATATTTTATATGAGATTTGAGAAAGGAGAATTAGAGTGGAGAAGAGGCGTTGACTAAGAAAGAAAAAAAAAAAAGAAAGAAGAAAAGAAAGAAAGAAAAGAAAAAGGGAAAAAAGAAAAGAAGAGAAAGGAAATAAAGGAGGGAAGAAAAACAAGAGGAAGATGATGGTTCAATGTCATCAGCGGCGGCAATGGCAAAGTGGCGGCAACAGATACAGGTTAGAGGTAAAATAGAAATAGTTGTTTGGACAATTTTCAGACTAAACGGTCTTACTGTCTGAATCAACGACGATTCAAAAACATTGATTGTAACAAAGACTTTGAGATTGACATGCACCTGAGTTGAAGATGGGCTACCCCCGTTGAAGAAAAAGAAAATAATAGGTCCTGATCCTCTGAAGGTTTGAATATATAATGTTCCATGCATCATCCATACAATTAATTATTTGGTGATAGAAATTCTTATTAAATATTTATGTATAATTGAGTCAGCTTACTTGGTTAATGAATTTTATTCATACTCAATAAATGAGCCAAGAGTACTGATATAACTGTATTATGTTAATTATAAGATTTACATATTTATTATGTAAATCTTATGAATAAAATCTGGAGATTCTTCAACTTTCAAGTTTGCCTAATTACCAAACTAAGCACTAGTCCATGTGAACCCCTGGTTTTACATTTTATTACGGGTTGTATTATTCAATGGGCACACATGCATTTGCACAGCAGCTGGGAGCCTGCCTGCCTGGGACCATCAGCCGTGTTCAATTTCTGTGCTAAACAGTAACAAGCAGAGGAATTGAGGAAAGGCACCCTTCCTTAGATGTGTGGCGTCCAGCAACATATTGTTGGATTTTAATCTCATTAAAGATTAAATTTAATAGAATTTGATTAATTAATTATATAAAAAAATATATTCGTACACATATTTTGAAAAATAGTTTTTTTATTAAAACTAGTTTTTAACTTGTCCTATATTGAAAATTAACAAAACTTGTTTTAAGTTTTTAAATAGGAGCTTATTTACACTCCTTAGAAAATTATAAAACTTGTCCCATATTGTATGTATGTGCGGAATAATGAGGCGCACTTTGTTTGCACCAGCGTGGCTTGCGAATGGCGGCTTTGCTCAGCCTCACACACAATTCCATCAAGTGTGATAAAAAAGCACTATTTCTGAACCAGCACCTTCCTATGTTCTATTAGGACTGTTCACAAACAATGCCAAATCGACCAACCCAGCCCGACCCGACTGATTTGTCCAGTTTTTCTTCACCACCAATCAATTTCAAATTGTAAAGATGGATAAATCGATAATTCGGTTTGTTACTAACCCAGCCCGACCGAACCGAGTTATCTAAGTAGGTTATCTCTATCCTACTTTTTAGTTAGTTACTAACTTAGTTACTTATTTTTAGCATTAATTTTTTAGTTACTTACTAACTTAGTTATTTATTCTTTCTAGTCTTTAGGATTGGCATTAATGGCAAGCATTGCAAGGTAAGCAAAATTTCTACTCCCTATACCTTTAGAAAGATTGGCTTCTTGCATTTTTAAAAAGATTAAAAGAGAGGTTCTCTACTCCCTAAGGTATCCCACTATCTTTTACACCAAATAGGCAAATAGGAGTCCTTTCTTTCCTAAACTAGAGGTTCTCTATTCTGTAAGCACTGCAAGTCCTAGTTTTCTTCCAAATTTCATTCTTCTTTGACTCTTTCTTTCTTGGTCTGCCTCCTCAAGGCTTAAGCACTCTCAAGATTTTCAAATTTCAATATCACTCATTCACTTGGCTCTCCTATCTTGTCAAATCTCAACTCTCATTCTCTCAACTCTCAAGTTTCAACTTCTCAAGACTCAAGCATCACATTCACAGGTTAGTATTTTTTTATTTAATATTTTTAAAATTTAATGCATGTTAATAGTTGATATATTTTATTTGTGTTTTGTTTAAGCTTTGAAAAAAAATCCGGTTATTTATGATATATTTGCACAAAAAACTTCAGTTTTGTATGAAAAACTAATCCATTTAAATATATATTTTGGTTTTAATTTAAATATATATATATATATATATATATATATATTATATTTAAAACTATTAAATATAGATATTTCTGTTTTGCATCAAAACCGAAATATATGAAAAAATATATATCTGAAAAATATATATTCTGAAAAAATATCTGTTAAATATAGATATTTCAGTTTTAAATAATAAATATATATCTGAAAAATACATATTCTGAAAAAATATATGTTAAATATAAATATTTCAGTTTTAAATAATAAATATATCTAAAAATTATATATATTCTGAAATATATCAGATATATATTTCCGAAACATATATTCTGATATATTTGTATATATATTTTGGTTTTAAATATATTTCCAAAAAATATATTCTAAAATATTATATATAATATGTATATTCTAGTTTAATATGTATGTATGTATGTATGTATGTATATATATATATATATGTTCTAAAATGTATATTTCAGTTTTAAATATATTTCCAGAACCAACCCAAACCGACCAAGTTGGTTTCGGTTTACTCTTTAGGTAACCCAACCAAGTCGGATTGGTTGAAAAAAAAACTAGTAAACCAATGCAACCTGACCAATGAACAACCCTATGTTCCATGACTCTTCAAAAATTATTTAAGGAGTTTTTTCTTCGAAAAATCTTCAACTTTGCTAGTTGTAAATTATCGCCCAAAACTCAATTGTATCCTGGAAATGAATTTGCCAGTATCCCAACAGCAAAGTCAATAAAACTGAATAGGAGAAAATAACATATACACCTAAGAGCTTCTGTTTTAAATTTCGATGACCCCAATTTTTCAATACATTTTTCCGAAAAGGAAAACCCAACTTAAATGCCACATCCTCATCCAATACACCCCGCTTACGTGATAGTATAGACAATGCCTCCATATGGAGTCTATATGGCTCACATGCACCACAATAATTGGTTTCACATCCTCTCACTTAACACACCTATCAAAATTGTCCAGCTAATCCCTTCTCTCGCCACTAAACGGGTCCGGGTTACTATCGATGTATATACCTACACTTACTTCCGTGTCTCTCTCTCTCTCTCTCCCTAGATCTAAAAAACCAAATTTCCGGGAAACAAAGAAAGTTGGCCATGGCATTCATTTTTAATTAAAAAAATAAAAATAAAACTTTCGCAAAAGGCCGACACATTTGGGGGCATCAGCGCTCTTTTTGGTTGCCGTGTTCAAACGATGAAGGGGCTTGAAGGAAAAAGAAAGACAGAGGAGTACAGCACATGATAACAGAACTAATGCATTATGATTTGGAAACCAATTCCGACCAATAAAAAAATTCCATATTAGGGTTTGAATAAAATATTGAAAGCCCTATCGGTCTATACTATCACGTACTAACTAGTAACTAGGAAACAGCGCTAACTGCGCAGTCTAGTATTATTAGCAGGTTGTACATTTTGCTAATTAATTTAATTTTACATATATCTCCCAAGTCCCAAGCCAAATTCTTCCTTCCGTCCGTGTGTTTGTCTCTGTCTGAGTCTCGTTCGTTCTTGCATGGTTTAAAAGTTTAAACTTTAAAGACAATGAATAAAGCCAATAACATGCATGCGCACGTGAAAGGTGTTTGTTTTGGAGGGAGACCTTTGTTTTGTAACTGCTCACTTCTTATCAACACGTGTAAGCAACTGGTAAGAGTATGCCTTTCTTTCCTATTTTCCCTTTCTCACTTCCGGGTGAGTGGAGTGGATCTGTGGAGTTGGCCGGGTTAATTAGATTATTCCAGAAAACAACAAGGCAAATAAAGAAGGGCGTTATTGCCAATTAATTAGCAGAGGCAAATCGACACAGAGCATTGCAGGCCCATCACGCAAGACTACGATATCAAGGATTAAAGTTATCGAATATTCCGATCAAATCCCGCCTGCTCTTGCTTTTTGCCTATAAATATAGAGAAATCCCGACGAGGTTGCAGCCTCACCAGTCACCACAACTGCAAGCAAAACAAAGGCAAACAAAGCCCCTAAAGTAAGAAGGAAAAATAGAGAAACCATGAAATCCATTCACCCAATCCTCGTTCAGATTCTTATAATACAATTTTTGGCAGCGCTATGCGTTTCACAGGATTTCGACTTCTTCTATTTTGTTCAACAGGTGAGTAGTTTCTGTTGTTGAAGAAAGAAGATCAACCAATTCCTCCCTCCTTTTTTCTATAATCCCACTTGTTTCGGTCACTCTCTAAAAGCTCATTATGCAATGGCTTCCTCCACTTCATCGTCATCATCTTCTTATTCTCTACTTATTAATTTTAGTGGCCAGGTTCGTACTGTGATACAAAGCAAAGTTGCTGCTACCCAGCTACAGGGAAGCCTGCATCGGATTTCAGCATTCATGGACTTTGGCCCAATTACAATGATGGATCGTACCCATCCAACTGTGATCCCAATAGCCCTTTGGATTCATCGGAGGTAAAAAAAAAATACTATTTTTTGGTTAGACAATATTGAAAATTTGAGTGGAAGATATTGAGAATTTGAATCTGATCGATGAGGTTGCCGGCTTGTTCTCCCTTCTTTTTTTTTTTTTTCTTTGTGGGTTAAAATTTAGAATAGGGGATTTGGAACTGACGAACACAGCCATATATGGGGTTTGTGCTTTGGTGGTCCGTCCATCCTATTCAGTATTGGTTCTCGCTTGACCTTTCTTAAGATTTCCAACTTTTTTTTTAATGGTTTTAGACTAGGGCTTCCGTGAAATCATAGCCGCCGGTGTGTTTCTGTGGCCCCCACCTTAATGTCATTTCACCCAGTTTAGGTGGAGCCACAGCAATAACGGTCGGTTTTAGCCCAAGGCTGGAAGCCTAGAACCACTAACGTAAACGATTATCTTTGATGACGAAAGCTACAGAAAACAAGAGATCAGAATCATCAGACCAGGCCCTTTCAAGTTTAAACATACACTACACGGGGTTGGTAATTTAGAAACGGACCTTTAATAAGTAGTCCGGATCTCCTGCCCACGGGTGTTCATGTTTATTACAAGTATACATAAAGAAGGATTATATAAGGAAAAATGTTTGTTTCCAATTCACAAGGATAATTATATTGTGGATAGGCAGAGTTCTCGTGGGAGGAGATCCCAATCTTGTATTGTGGACATCTCCCCACCAAGTCTTATAATCTCCGGTACCATCACCAGGAGATATTCCTAATACAAGGTAGGAATGTGCCGTGGGGGCATTGTGGGGCGCTGATGTGACCTCGATTGGGCCCATTAGGTCAGTAATATAACTATATATATCTAGTGGTGTGGAGCCGACCCCTCCCTAGTCCATACACACACCCGAGGCTGATAGCTGGGAGGCTGGGACCAACCGGGCAGGCGATGATAAAACCAGTTTCTCTTACAAATTTCAGCAACTGTGAGCGTGTAAATTTTGGGATGGTCGTTGTATTGACGCGAGTCCATTAATGGACCGGCTGTTAGATACTTGAATTGAAAGCCACAACCCACAATGCTTGTCCTTGCAAAGGAAGCGAAGCGCCGACAAGAAAATCTTGCAAGTAAAGGTTGTGTAGGCAACACCAACACCCAATCAATGACAATGCAAATTAATTGCCAAAAACAATCCCACGACCACAAAAGTATACAGCTCACTCACGCAAAACATCCATCCAAGATTCTCAACTTGGGGTTTCGTCGTCGGGATCTGCTTCTCGCGCCGCTGTGAAAATAGAACGGTAACAGCAGAGGTTTCTTTTGATGCCAATTTGTCTAAATTAAACTTGCTCGCCTTATTTGGTGGTGCTCAGATCTCGGACTTGACCAGTAGAATGCAGAGGAGTTGGCCATCGCTTAGCTGCCCAAGCAGTGATGGTCTCAAGTTCTGGTCGCATGAATGGCAGAAGCATGGGACTTGCTCAGAGTCTGTCCTCGATCAACACGGATACTTCCAGTCAACTCTCAATCTCCAGAACAAAGCCAACCTCCTCCAAATCCTACGAAATGCAGGTAATGGGTAATGGGTCTGCCCCCATTCATCATGATTCATGATTCATGATACACATCCCTCATCACCTACACGTACGTACTTTGACATATTACAATTTCAATCATGGTCCATGGAAACCTACTTTTCCAGCCAGCTGCAGCCTGGCCCATACTAGTTATGGGCTAGGCTTCTACTTCTATTGAGTTGGGCTTGGGTGATTGTTACACCTAGTTACATCGATCATACATGGTTTTGATTTGATTGGTGTATGGGCGTACCATTGAATTCAATGGTCTTGGGCTCCAACCAGTTCGATTACCTTTCCTGAGTTCATGTCTGTGTACTAAATGAATGGCACTAAATATTGCAGGAATCCAGCCCAACGGAGGCTTTTATAGTTTGGACAGTATTAAGGATGCCTTAACACAAGGAATTGGATATACTCCTGGAATAGAGTGCAACGTTGATAAGTCCGGAAATAGTCAGCTATATCAGATATACTTGTGCGTGGACACATCGGCCTCCAACTTCATCCAGTGCCCAATACTCCCGAGCAGCAGGTGCAGTTCGAGAATCGAATTCCCTTCCTTCTGAGCAAGGAACGGCAGAGGCCAGAGGGGTTTCTCTTTCGACGTTGTAACCGTTGTTATATTAAATTCAAATATCATGCATATCCTCGATCATAACTAGACCCCTGTGCTGATGCTGATAATAAAATGTATAAATAAAAATAAAGTGGAGGAAAATTCATGTCATCTTATTTGAGAAATTATAAACAAATTTGAACATATGCAAATCAATTTTCCCCTGTTTATACGTACAACTGTTATTGATTAAAGTACGTTAAAATAGCAGTCACGATAACTTGAAGCTTTTTGGGTGTTACCAGGGGAGCCATGGCCCCCAGAATTCTCCATTTCGAATAGAATTTTCCATGTAAAATCAATTCCCCCTCCCAAACTCCCCACCCCAATGGTTGGCCCCACTATGGGTCCATCCATACTTATTCCCCCCTCTCCCGTTCTACTTTAGGTTTTGGCCCCCTCACAAAAAAATTTTGGCTCCGCCTCTAGGTGTTAGCCATATGAATCCTGTCCCACCATATGCTTTTATCTGGCTCTTTAATTTCTTATGTAAAATATTAAATATTTAGTTATTAGTCCTTTAATCATTCCTCATCTCCCCAGTCCAAGTTTTCCTTGTTCTTCCCTTCGTCCTTATATATATACTTACCTTATAGTTGCATCAAGTTTGCTTATTTTCAGTTGGTTTTTCCTTATCCTATCACTAAACCAGTCCATCTTATTTGACTTACACTTTATATTATTTATAGAGATATTGAAACCAGGATAAGAGACAAAATGTTGTATTTGAAGAGGTAGGGATAGATAGGGAAACCTGTACAAATTAAATTTTTTTCTTCCTTTCCCTATCTTTTCCTTCAAGCTAAACACAGCATAAAATTAATTTTATATCTGCCCTTCTGGTAGCAGATGCATGCATGTATCTAGAGTCTATCAAGTCCTTAGTTGGATCTGACACATAAAACCCACATCTTGCTAACCATGTGCCTTAAATATTTTGAACTCTACATATGAGACCCGATTGGTACAATAACTACAATAATGTAAAAGACTTGAAGACAAGTTTGATCTGGATTAATTCAACCTCATTCT
This sequence comes from Nelumbo nucifera, assembly GCF_000365185.1. The sequence continues at coordinate 6,302,956 of NW_010729093.1, read as the reverse complement.
CAGGGTAATAACATATATTTCAACGGTTTATGGAAACAAGAAACAATCAGCAACCAGCTCCACATCACGGTTGGTGACTGAGTCGAGCATGGTGGAAAGCTCCAAGGTTTTTAATTCATTTTGCCTGACATCGACTGATTAAACAATAGGCAATGATAATAATATCAAAAGAGAGGTTTATATGGCAATTAATTTGAAAGCTAAGCCAAATGGGTCACATTTTAATAAGTGGTCGCTAACAGTGCGATCATCTCATGAGATGATATATACTTTATAGATTGGTGTAAGTAGTGGTAATTAGCGAATAAACATGTGTGTTATTTGGATTTAACTATATATACAAAACGAAAAGGCAAGTATTCTTTATATAGTATTAGTGTAAACACGTGATATATGCATATTAGCGAATAAAGGGTAAAGGGTAAAAATATAAGTTAGCATCGTATTATTAAGGATAAATTGTTGAAACCTTGCATGCAAGAAGCTTTTGACTGTTGCTGAAACTTTTCTTAAACTTTATTGACACAGTTGTAGTTAGATCCCTTTTGTTAGAATCTTCTAAAAAAGGCACAAAATGTCTCATATACCCATACAATTACTATTGAGGTTGATTTCCACAGAAAAAAATAATAATACAAACTTTATAAGCAATAAAAAATAGATAATTCAAAGTTGCAGCTTTACATTTGAATAATTAATATGAAAGGAAAATTTGGAAAATACATCAATTTCAAAAAAGAGATTGGAAGGGTTTGAGCTAGCGATTCATATGAAGAGAAAATTGGAAAATAAACGTTTTGAATAAAACTAACTGTATATGTATTTTGGACATCTTCATGCCTTTGTTTATAAGATTCTAATAAAGGGAGTCTATTTGCAAGTTGCAACTATGTCAGAAAGTTCAGGAGAGATGATTGTAATTATCAAACTTCAAGGGAGGTTTCGGCAACAACCAAAAGTATCGGGGGAGATTTTAACAATTTACCCCTAAGGCCCCATTTATTTACCGGTAAATAACGAGGGGGGATACCCATTAACCAATTTTACAACACTCTTTTTTGCATTAACTACTGGGCCCCATGGTAAAGAAAGCCTCATTTACTCGGGTAAAACTTGCCCATTTCCCAGATGGATAAATTCCTCACTTGGGGGAAAAATTATAAAACATAAGGTTGTGTTTGGTTGTAGTGCAATTTTAATTAAACAAGTACAAATGAATGGGAGTGCAAATGAAAAGAAAAATGCAAATTTTGGTTTGATTTTGTTTTGTATTTTACTTTATTCTGCTTTAGGTCTTTTTTTTGCTTCATTTGTACTTGTACGACAACCAAATAAAATAAGGTAAAATTTGAAACAAAAATGTATCAAAATTTACACCCAAAACATTTGCACTACTAGAATTTTGCATCAACGCAAATAAATTTGCACTGAAACCAAACATAACAATATAGCATAATGGGATAAATTTATTCATTTTGACATTAACTTTTTATGAGTAAAAAGGTAATTATATTACTTACCTGTGAATGAAAAGTACATTGGTAAATGAATTTTTCCAAATAAAATGTTACTCAAAAAACATTTACCCGAATAAATTCACTTAACCTAGTAATTTACAAAATTGTAAAAGAACAATACCTAAATTTAACTTTCATGACTTGCATGGAGCCAAAGCAATTATCCATTTTATATATTATAGATAGATACATTATGCATGTATTTGGGTACTCTATATTATCAATGTTAATTAAAACTCATTCCAAGGGACCAAATGTGCTGGAGACAAATTCATGCACAACATATGCTAGAAAAACCTATCACAAATGAACATTGTAGGCATGGGACTCTTACCTTATCCATATGGCATAAGAAACACTGATATATTTCACTCACAACTTTTACAGCGTTGCATTGGGAACATCTTCTCGTCCTTTTGCAAGTGTGAATACCAATTTCGTGATGAGGATAAATTATGATCGCCGTTTTGCCTAATCGATTTGCATGATTATCTCCCACCAATCCCAACAACCATTCTAACAAGCAATAGATACATTTAATGAAAATAGTGCACAATAGATGATTAGCTGTTTTTTTGTTTTTTTTGATAAATGACCATTAACTATACTTTAAGCATAAAACTCTAAACATTGTCAGAAGTAGGTTTTCTTTGTGGAATTGACATCTGCGCCCGGGTGCTCCCCACAAACACCCCATTGCACATCTCAGCGAATATCTCTCGTACTTGTTATTGGTCCCAATACACGATTGAGATGTACTGTGGAGCGTTTGTGGGCACAGATTTAAATTCCTCTTTGTGATTGACCAAGCCAATGGGGTCAATTCTCCTTCCCCAAGACCCTGCCCTGATTATATAAACAAAAATTTAGTTGGATCTACAAATTAAATTTTTCTCAGAACTATTGACATGAACCTAAAGCAATCCCTTGTATTAATTTATTGAGGGTCCGACGTGTACATATTTATAGGTTATACGCAACCCTGTATAAAGTATAAACTAATACAACGGAAAGAGGGATATTCGCATCTACTTCTGCCTATAAGTATGTATAGCTTATTCAAGCATTGCAAAAGAGAGAGAGAGAGAGATCATGAGGGGCATTCATGGATGGTTCATTGGGGTTCTTGCAGTACAACATTTAGCAGTTTTATGTGCTTCAAGGGATTTTGATTTCTTCTATTTTGTTCAACAGGTGACTTCCTCGAGCTCTCTCATTCAACAGAATACCCTGCTTAGTATATATTAAGCCATTTATTTATTTATTTTTGGTAAACATTAAGCCATTTATTTCAGTTTTGGTTGTTTTCCAAACTCAAAGTACTTTTTTCTTCTTACTTTTTAAGTGGCCAGGGTCCTACTGTGATACAAGGAGAGGTTGTTGCTACCCCAAAACCGGAAAGCCAGCAGCTGATTTTAGCATTCATGGCCTTTGGCCCAATTACAACGACGGATCGTACCCATCAAACTGTGATTCCCAGCAGAACCCGTTTGATCCATCGGAGGTATTACTCTTTTCTTCTTTTCCTCCCTTTCTTTCTTCCCGTCGAGAACAATTTACCAGCTTACTGACTAATTAGTGAGAAGAAATTGAAGTTGAACAAGTAATCAAATAAACATTTAATTTGAAGGAGTGCATATTATCTGACATATAAACAGCTAAGATTAATGTGTTTTCATTTAAAATACTAATACTAGCCCTCTCTGAATAGATTTATATTCAAGAGCTCGACCTTGGATCGATCCCTGTTAAGGGATCAATGCTTATTTGCTTAATGCTCTGTGCAGTGAGAAAATTTCGAACTGACAAGCCCAAGAAGACTAGTTTTAGACACTTGTAATCCAAAAGCATCCATTTTGTGCGAATATCTTGGAGAAAGGTTGAGTGTATTATCTCCCATCCCCATATCGAACCAGAATTGAGTAATGGCCTTAATTTCCTACTAGATAAGTTTGTACTAGGGGCCACAACGGAGGGTAGCCCATCATCCCCCAACCCCCATTCCCAGGTCCCCACTACAACGAAGCCGAGAGATCCTACCAAGCACCAAACTGACCCACACCAACTGGTTAGTGTGTGGTTGGCTAGATAAAATATTGGAGATATATAGAGTTTTCTGGTCAGTTCGAGCCCAACTTATTAATATATATTCTTCCACCACAGAAAACAATGGTAAGCCTAAGCCATGAAAGCCAAGAAAATCTTGTAATATGCTTAGAAAGTTAATGTCTTTCTATTTTATAAATTACCAATAAAAAGATGAAAATTAAATGCAAAGATGATTTCAGAGATGGAGACTTGAGAAAAATTCCAACTCTACTTTTAGACGTGAGGCAACAAACAAACACAATTCCTTGTTTTAAAGGCAAGAAAGAGATTGCAACAAGCATGCTTATAATATTAATTTTAATTATAAGAAAGAAAATAGGAATCGTACACATAAATACATACAATTTGCTTCAACTATGGAATCGGTAGTGGCAATCGACAGCTCAACCATTTAAGGTAGTAAATGGATAAACCATCTAGACCTCTCCATTTCAGCTGATCGCTTGACAACCCTAGCTTCCAACTCCATATCTACATATATAAAAGTTTACAATCTTGATTGGGATCCATCTCTGATCAATTGACAGCTTTAGGCTGCATTCGGTATTATTTGTTTTAAGGACTTATCTCCTTTTTGCATTTAAAAATTTAATATTCATAGGGGCATTTCAACTAGAAACAGGAGATAAGTACTTAAAACAAGAAATACCAAATGCAGCCTTAAATGATATTTAGTTAGTCTATGGGCGCTTCAACCTTTTAACTCAAGCAACGTCTAGAAAATGGTATAGATTGGCCTTGGCCAAGTACAAGGGATAAGATTTGCCCCAGACCAAATTGAAAAAAAAAAAAAAAAAACTTTTAATTTAAAACCACATACAAGAAAACTTGATTTGAAAAAAAAAAAGTCAGGATTGGAATTAAGAATTTGGGGAGATACTATTAATTGGATTAGGTGATTGCAAATTGATTACATAAAAATATTTCTCTCGTGGTCCTTAACTATTCACCGACACCATATCGGTTTCTCTTTTCGTTGAACAAAACCTTGACTTGATGTAACTGGACAATCCGCTGCACTAACTGCTTAATTTAACTCTGTCGAAAGCATATATGGTTTTGAAAATTGGACAGGAAATGGAACGCTTTGACCACTGATTTTTGGATCAAGTGGTCTGACCATCCGATCCAAATCCTGATTGGACAGCCTTAGGGTTCAAAGTAGGATTCAGAGCGAATGAGCCATGGCCAATTTCAGAAGCAACTGGTCTGACCATCTGGTGTGATCCGGTTTTCAAAACCATAGTCAAAAGTCAAGGGAATCAAAAGTATCAAATCAAATCCCGGATTTTGGTTTCAAAACAAGAGCAAGAGTACGAGTTTAGTTAGAGTAGAAACAAATAGGATGGTTTGCTTTCACTAAATAATTAATTAAACCCCCTTTTATCTACCCTGTTGCTGATTAATTAATATCTCCAATCTTGATGTAGATAACAGACTTAACCGACAGAATGCAGAGGAGTTGGCCATCACTTGCCTGTCCGAACAATGATATGCTCAAGTTCTGGTCTCATGAATGGAATAAGCATGGAACCTGTTCAGAGTCTGTCCTTGACCAACATGGATACTTCGAAACAGCTCTCAACCTTAAGAAAAAAGTGGACCTCCTCCAAATCCTCGCTGAAGCAGGTAATGTCGTCCAAGGAATACTTGCTCATCAAGAGCTTGCATATATCGGCTGTAAATATGGGGGACGATTGTCTTGGGTTCAGACTGACTTGACTCATTTCTTTTCTGTGCTCTTCTTTAATTTACTGCTAATTAATTAAGGACTTGATAACGAGCTGATCTAGATCATCGATTTTGGTATCGTTTTCTTTTCAATAATATTATTGTTGTACTTTTGCATATATATATATATACATACAGGAATCAACCCGGACGGGAATTTTTACAATTTGCGTGATATCAAGGTAGCCATAAGCGAAGCAACTGGATATACTCCTGGAATAGAGTGCAATGTGGACGGGTCGGGTAACAGTCAGCTTTACCAGGTCTACTTGTGTGTGGACAAATCTGGGCCTGACCTCATCAAGTGCCCTGTGTATCCTAGGAGCAGGTGCGATTCGACTATTGAATTCCCTTCTTTCACTGGACATGATCATGATCATGCAAGGGCGCCCTCTACTGCTCCCTCTACACACACTGAACTGTGACTTTATTTTATCATTTTGTCTGTTAAATAAAATATCTAGTAGAGTTTGTTCTTCCTATATTAACCATTAAACTATTAATGAAACTAGCTTGTTTACGTTTATGCGACAATGGATGATTATTGGAGATGCAAACAAGCTTAAACAAATGGTATGTAATATTGGAGTAAGTAAACTCAATGGAAATTACCCATTTAAAGAAACAAAAATAAAAGTGGTATATATAATGATTTACTCATGCATCTTAATTAAGAGACCGTTTAGTGTGTCTTTCTGTGCGGTTTTTCGGTTGTTTATAAGTTGGGTAGACTTGTTTTTGGTCTAATTCTGTTTGATGCAAAGAAGATCTAGTTGTCAAAAGCTGGAGCATCGAAAAGATGTGAGTCCACTTTAAGCTGATTTCGAGAAGCTCCAAATGAAATTTTTCACATCTTTCACATTTTATTCTTGCAAGAAAAGACACGGAAGGACGTGCATCTACCAAGTGTGATTTGGACTGTTCAAATCTTCATGCAAAAGTTTAATACGTCTTTTAACTGTCAAAACTACTAAAAGATCTTCTCAAAAAAACATACCAAACGGGCCCTAAAATACTGGTAGATGATCAAAGCTGTCGGCTCTCCGTGAAAGGGGAAGAGTCAGTAGACCTCTAGTCCACCCTGCTCTATCCCCAACGGCCCAACACCTTAATCCCCCCAAGAAAGAAAGAGATCGTGAGCACGTTAAACTTCTAAAGCCCGATTGAACTGACCAGCCCAACCCCATCTCAAGTTGAACCGTACAAAACTTCGGCCTGCTGGGAATATATATATGTACTTGGCCTCCATCATATTTGTAGGACGTTGAAGAAGGGCGTTGCAGATATCGTCTTGTTACATAGAATTTCTTGTATTATATTGGAAGAACTTTGATCAATCAAAATATCCCATAAATTTTGAATTTTGATGAATACCATGTGATTGATCGCCCTTTACAATACCGGTTGATTGACTGTGTAAGCTTTTCCATATCATATAGTTGAACCTTAATATCATATTCATTGTTAATAGTTTTCAATATCCAACAGTCCTATCTAAATCTAATGGAGAGGAATTGGTCCGCGAATATTAATAAATGAGATTTGAATCTATACTATATTAATTAAAAAAATTACATAAAATTACTGGCTCAATCTTTCTGATTGTTAAAAACTTAGTTAATCTCTTCATAATTCACACCGGACCAAGTTCATGGGTAGAACGGATGCACTGAGTTCACATCTGGAGGCTGCTGCTCAGTTTTCAATCCTTCTCGCTTATTTATGTAAATAGACAGTTAAATCCAATGGCCCATCTTTTTTGCTTAAATTGAAGCTGTTTTTGTGTGCAAAAAAAAAAAAATCTTTCAGACTTATTATCGGTTTACAACTTGACCGTTTGGAAATTGAAATACCCAATTACCCATCAAGAGAGCTTAGCAGTGACCAGTGAGAAAATTAATACTCTTTTAAATCAAGTGTTCGGAAGAGCAAAGTTTCTTAAAAAGAAACTGTCCTACGTGTTGAGCACTGAAGAACATGGATGACGTCTTACAAACAAAAGCAGCTGGGCCAAAAATTATGATATATTAATTTTCTCCATTTTTATTGTATTTATTGGATATCGAATGTTCAACCAACAATATACAAATTAAATTTCATTTTTTTAATTATTTGATCTAAACTTCTTTTCATCACGTAATTGAACTTTCATACTTTAAGTTGAGAACGATACCCATGAGTTCATGGTGTCTCCATTTTTAGAGAAATTAGTAATTAAATACATGCATTGTACGTGAGAATTGTTTTCTTCATATATTTTATTTTAAAAATTATGTTTATTTAGTATGATGAATATAGAACATTAGAAATGTTTCCAACTGTTTTCGACAAAATTCTGCATTTCTTCATTTTTTGTATTCTATCTTTTTTTAATATTTATTATTCAATTATGACATCATGAGTTTCTTTGAAAAGTTGGACCATTGACCCACCATCTAAATAAAAAAACAGCTTTGCTTTCGGATTAGTTTTAAGTTATATATTTTATTTACACTATATAAATAATTTTTATTTATCATACTTAATTTTTGTTTGACATAATTAATATATAATTTTTATATATTCTTTTGATTACTTGTACTTTTTTAATTTTTTAAAGATTTACTACTTAGCTATCATATCATCGATTAGTCCATTTGACCTAAAGCACTAACTCACCATCCAAAAAGAAAAATAGTTTGATTTCTGTATTGACATTAAATTTTGTATTACATTTTCATCATTGATCAAATTATTTCTTATGTATAATACTTATTTTTGTTCAATATAATGAATGCATAATATTAGATATGTACCCAATATTTTACTTTTTATAAATATATAACAATAGGTATGTGTCCAAATGTTTCTCTATTTTTTATTTTTGTGATTCTTTGTATTTTTTATTTTTAAAAATTTTATTATTTGGCTATGTCATCATTTCATTTCTAAGTTGATTTTAAATTTGGCATTCCATTTTCAACATTAATAAGAATACTTCTTACATTTCATACTTATTTTTGTTTAGTATAATGAATACACAATATTAGAGACATGTCCAATTCTTTTTTATTTTTATTTGTATTATATATTTAATTTATTTTATTATTTAACTACGACATTATTTATTAACCCATTTGGCCCCATATGGTAGAATTGCTTACCCACCACCAGGAGCAAAGAAAATGGTTTTGTTTTTAAATTCCTTTTTTAAAATATTTATTTTTATACTATTAAAGTTAATGTTATGGATTTAATTAGTAGAATTTAATGATGAGAAAAGTATATCTTAAATATAGGATTTAATGAAAGAATATACCTTAGATATGATATTTAATGAGTGAAAATAGGAAAATAGTTTTATTTCCAATTAGTTTTAAATTTTACATTCCAATTCCATCATTAATAAAATAATTTCTTATTTATCATACTTATTCTTATTTAATATGTCAGATATATGATGTTAAAAATGTTCTCATTTTATTTAATTTCTATATTTTTTCTGCATTTTATTTATTTTTTAATTTTATTATTTAATTGTGACAACATGGATTGTTCCATTTGACCCAAAATTATTTAATTTCTTACCACCACCTAATGAAAACACTTTTTTCAAGGTATATTTTAAAAGTATAACTTTTTTGTATTATTGAAATTATTAATTTATTATATATGGATTTAATTAATAGAAGTTAATGATGAGAATAAACAAAAATGCCCTAAATATATGATTCAATGAAGGTGAATGCAAATTAATACCTTAAATGTTGGATTTAATGAGAGGGAATTGAATGCATTGAATATCTTAAAATTACATCTTTTCAAGTCATTTAATATCAATAAACAATTACCCTATTTGCTCTCTTTTTTTATCAATAAATTTAAATATGGAGGGGTAAATTTTGTCCTCAAAAAATTATAGAAATATTATTAAGGCTATTCGTACTTTTTAAAGTAGTATAGATATATGTCTGTTTGGATGTAGCTATAGCAGTAGGAATGGCTATAGCAGTAGGTATAGATATATACCTATTAAGGTTCTTTAGTAGGAATGGCAACGGGGCGGGGATCATATTCCCTATCCCCGCCCCCAATTTTAAAATTAATCCCCATCCCCATCCTCGATCCCCACTGGAGATAAAATTTGTCCTCCATCCCCAATCCCCAACGGGGATGGGTTCCTCGCAAGGACCTGAATTCCCAAAATTTTTTTAGATTATAGTATTTTTTTGAAAAATAAATTTATTTAAAATAAATAAAAATTTTAAATTATAAATAATGCTTTAAATATATTTTGATATATATATATATATATAATTGAGGTCGGGGCAGGGTGGGGACCTCAATCCCCACCCCCAACCCCATCGGGTCGGAGAAGTCAGATCCCCGTTGGGGATGGGGAAAATTGCCATCCCTACCCCTTGACCCTGATTGAGATCATGTAATACAAAATTTAAGTGGCATTAGTAAATCTGAAGTTTGAAAAACAAAAATACCTCTGAAAAAGCTCTGAAAGCATTCAGTGGAAAATTTGCTTTTTCACTTTTGTAGGCGTTTGAATATTGGACTTATTTAGTAATTTAAATGTTAATCTGAGAACTGTGTATTTTACAAATTTACCCCTCAAAGTTATTATTTAGATAAAAAATAAATGAAAATGATTTAAAATACACAGTAAAAGAGTAATAAAAAAAGTTTAGTATCATAAAAATAATAAATAATTAAAAACTAATAAATAATATTCTTAAAAATAATGTAAAATAAGTATAAAATGTAATATATTAATAATATAATAATACTAATAAAAATAATGTAAGATATAAAATTTGCCTTTATTATCATAAAATATCAAAAATTTCTTAACCAATAAATAAAAATACTAAATATACTATTAATGATAATTAAAATGTTAAAATAATTAAATACCATAAAATAAATACAAAACATTTTTAAATGGTAAACCAATAAATGTAAATGATAAAAGAAATTTAAAAAACAATAAATTAAATTAATAAAAAATTCAACTTAATTTCTTTATAGAAAATATTAGAATTATAAAGAAAGAGAAAAGAGAAAACTATATAAATAAGAAAAGATTAAAATGGAGTTTAACAGCATGAAAAAGGAAAACAAGGGTTGGGAATCAGTCATTTTTTATTAAATTTTGAAAGGGGCACACGTAAGTTAAGAGAGAACTTTTTATCTCAAAAAATGTTTTGCTTTGTTTTCAAAGGGGCACATCTACTATGCTTCGTGAGCAGCGACGGTGAGAACAGCGCCGTTGCTCCTCCTCCCCTTCCCATCTCTCCAAGTCTCCATTTGTTTTACTTCATTCTCGCTCTCCCTCCTTTTCTTTCATTATTGTTTTTTTTTTTTTTCTTTTCTCCATCACTGTTATAGAGAATAGAGATAGTCGGCGATGATTTGGCGCTCCTTTGTTCATTACAATGAAGAAGAAGAAGGCCAGTTGGTGATCCCTATTAGGCTGTTACAAGGATAATTCATGATCACGGTTACAAAACAAGAACAGAGGAAAATGGGAACGGGATGAGGGAAGAAGAAGAAAAAGAAAAGATGGGTATTTTGGGAAGCAAAATATCATCTGCTACCTTTGAGCGCATTTGGAGGTATCAGACCCGCTGTATGATTCGGAGGAGTTTTCAGACTCCAGAGGTTGAGTTCGGAGGTGCTGCCAAATGACCCCGAAGCACTGAAAAGCAAAAATTTCGGTGTTCGGAGGTCAATTCAGCACTACCAAACACCACCTTAGTAGTTCAATAGGTTTTCCATGTTTTTTATTTCTTCCATTTTGTTCAACAGGTGAGTTGAGTGAGTAGGTCTTTTATCAAGGAGAAAGTGTTATTGGTTGAATGATTATTCATTTATTATTGTATGATATCGGAAGTACTTTGACTTCATTGGTTACCACTTTTATGATACTGATTGATTGTTTATAAGTATTTCCGATATCATAATATAAGCATATATACTGGTTTGCAAGCTGAGTCGTTGGAAATTGAATCTTCCTCCTCATATGGATTTGGTGTACTTTGTTTTCATGCGAATGCATGCTTTATCAATTCCCCAACTCTCTCAATTCCGTTTTTCCTTGTGATTTGCAATTAAGAAAATAGGATAGCAGACCTAATAAATGAGTTACCTGTAAGAGATGTGGAGTTGCCGATTTGAGAGCTATTAGCCTACTACTGAGCTAGGCCACCTTCCTTTGGCCCATGATCAATGGATCAATAGCCAATTACGGTCATCCTCATCACTTCACTGAAAGAGTGAATGGTAAACCCTGATTGTCTTATTTGATGCATAAAACTTCACCAACTTGTAGGATTTCTAGTCTTAATATCTAAGGAAAAGAGAAATGATCCAATTGTTTATCATCATCTAAGCCTTGTCCCAATTATATGGGTGGGATCAATTACAATTTTTTTGGCTTCATGGGACTAAACAAAAGGGTAAAGCAACCCACAAATGACAAAGGAGATATACCCATAACCCCCTACCCATTCAACATTACAACTGCACATTGATATATTTTCTTTGTCATTCATGGGAGATATTCTCAATACACGGCAGTGGTGTTCTGTGAATAGAATTGTGAGAATAATTTATAGGTAGCAGATTGGGAGTGGTTAAATTATGGTTTTATAAATAAATCTAAAAACCATAATATTGATCTTCTTTTAATTATTCCAAATAAAAACATCTTCTATAATTAAAGGGGGGGGGGGGGGGGAATCTATTTAGTTGGTCTCTAACCTCATATTTTTTATTGGTTAAAGTACCAAGTACCCTCATCTATGCCCAACAGTAAAAGATTACCTGTATAAATGGAAGCAGTTGAAGGGTTACGTATACAACCAGTGACTTAGCTTAGAAGCTACTATAAAATGGTAGTTCAACTACCTTCGCATTGAAAGGTTGAAATGTAACATCAAAATTCCCTAATGTTGACAAAATGCCCACTGCAAGTCTGCAACTATGCAATGAAGTTAGAGTTACGCTTTGTCTTAACAAATAATACATGTGCTGTCTGGCGTCTGGCCATTGTTGTCCACGGAGCCCACCATGCCTTTACCCACTTAATTACTGCAATGTATCTAAATAGCTCATAAAAGGGGGAGTTTGGTCGACTCCCAAACTTCTCCTTCCAGATTAAAACCATGGGCATTGATGCCATGATATTGATATAAGATGGCCGAGGATCCCCCTCCCCTTTTTATTAGTTTATTTAAATTGAAAAGTTCAAACTTCAAAGGGCTTGTTATGGCTTGGACTTGGAAACATGTGGCAGAGCCCTTTCCTTAGGGAAGGGTGGTTTACCTTACCAAATAATTAAAAAATTCTTAGGAATTCTACTCTACCGTATGTTTTTGTGTAACAAACAAATCGGATAATGAAATAATCTTGCGAATTCCCAACATCAGAAGTATGTTAATTCTGATAGTTAAAAAAATGAAAATTTAATCACAAATCAAATCTCAAGTCTAAACTAGCTTTTGGGGCTTACTATGTGGATAGCAGGTCCCCTAATTCAATGACTAAGTCAAATAAAAAAAATTCAATTCTAAGGTTTCTATGACTTGTACGTCTTGCATGCGATGAATCTACATAAAATAGACCCACAACTAATTATACCTTGTCCTCAATAACATGTAATTTTCACAGATGACTCGTTCTTCACTTCTTCGAGTTGATAAACAATAAAACATGTAAAATGTAAATTAAAAAAAGGGGAACAAATAGAACCGCCCAAATTCGGAATGAATTTCAAGCAGAATATTGGGTGGTTTATTGTTGGTCAGTAATGATAAAGGTTTATTTTTCATAGAATATTTTCATGCATCGTAGCGTTGCCGTTCGGATGGGCGGTGGCTCAAGCTTGGATATTCTTCGGCATTGAGGTCCAGACTGTCCAGTCAATTCTCCAGTTTCCTCCTCCACCTGTGTGGCTGCTGTTACCGTTGCAAGTTGCAACAGAAGGGGATCCCATTCCCATAGTCTAAGTCTTTTCCAAAAGTCAAAATCGGAAAGCTCTTTCAAAACGCGTGTTTGCCTTTCATAGTTGTTGATTGATTGATTCTTTTTTTTGTGGAGTTTTTGAATTTTGATGCCCCTTCCACCTGCCAACTTATCCCGAGTATTCCTTTCTTCAATCACGCCTTATCAACTTGATAATTCCATATTCTCCAGTCCATTCATGAGCTGGGCCTCCAGAATCCAGCCCATTTGGCCTACTTGACAAGTGATGAACCTATCTATATCACACCCTTTCCATCAACTATAAAAGAAAGTTTGTCCTTTGCCATCCTAGTAAAGGACATCCATCCTTTAATTTCAATACGTTGATATTTTTTCTTTTGTTTGTTTCACCAAACAGTTTCCACCAATAGGGTTTTCTTTTTCCTTTTTTTTTTTATGGGGTTATCTCAACAGCTCAAGGATTTCAGGCACTCTTGACAAATACTTCAAAGCAAAAAAGGATTTTTTTAAAACCACAACACCCCCCAGTTAGCCTGCTTCCCATGAGTGGATGAGGCTTTTTCCTTTACCCTTAAATTTTCATACTATAGAATCTTTCCTTGTACCTCTTTCTTTTCTTTTTTTCTTTTTTTCTTTTTTTTCTATTTTCCATGATGCTAAATAACAGGGGTAGCCCATATTCGATGAAGAATGAATTTGAATCCCAGGTTTTCGCTACAACCAGCCACCTTACCAATTGAGCTACTTGGCACCTTGAACCGATGGCGTTTATAAGATAAACGTTTATACGATTGTCTTGAAAAGCGAGACAAATCTGCTTTAAATGTTTTGTACTATTTTTTTTACACATCAATGCCAATAGGCGTCATAAAAGTCAAACAGTGAAAAATCGGTCTTGAAAATGAAAACGTTAAAACTAGTGTTTTTTTAATAAACAGTTCACACGATTTTCAAGATTTAGGTGTTTTTTTTGTTAAACGCATCTCCAATGCTGAGCTGGTACCGTTTCTTTGAAAGCTACATCGATACCAAACTCCAGCTTAATTGTTCTATAACTAAGTGTTACCTTTTTTTAAATAATTAAATATAAATATATACGTTAAACACGGTTCACCTTTTCATATTGCTCAAACATGGTGTTTCCACTAATAGGAAAATTTAAGTTCAACCCCAACTTTAGCGTTTGTTGTTTATTTGGACTAATCTACCAATTGAATCATCCTTTTGAAAGTGATTTACACGATGTTTGGAAGCGTAAGTATTTATTGAATAAATGCTACCACATAGGCACCATTTCAGTATTTTTCCATTATATGAATCCATACACATAGAGAATTGCAAAAGAATGCCTTGATTTATTATATGTATGCCTACTATTAGGAGAAGCTTCATTTTAGCGCTTCCCCCAACAAATAGGCGTTTATTCACTATTTTGTTGATGTGGTGTCTAATGGTGCCTAGTGGCACTTAAGTGTCCATAAATGGATTTATTATTGCTTTTCTCGAGTTTACAAACAAATCAAGTACAAACATTTAGCAAATAAACGCTCGCACTTCTAAATACATACTTAATAAAACTATATTTTAATACAATTTTCATGTTCATGTCTTCCTCTTCCATCAAATATTTGATGTATTCATCATATTATTCAATTGATTGGTAGTTTGAGATCACTCATGATATAAAAAAGAATTGATGAAGCATGTTTTTTAGCAGCACCCTGTTGTTCGAACTACTTCCAGGTGGCCGATGACTCAAAGGCCGAAGTGGAGGATTTTTGCTGGATGAGGACTTAGATGCTGAGCTGGGGTAGATTGAGTGTCGAGCTAGGTTGATTGTCAAGCTAGGTAGCTGTTCAGAGAAACCTGCAAGGAATCAATGTTAAAATACCCAAGGTGGCTGACCCGGCGAGGTTACTCTGATGCTTAAGTCAGTATTGTGTTGTCATGGTTGTGAGTTGAAAGCTTAAGTGTAGAGAGAGCTAGTGAGCAAATAATCGCGCGTACCTTTTCGTATCATTGGGGTTGGTGCCTTTATATAGGCTTTGTTTGGCATGGGCTTCACGCACCGCATCCGAGATTTCCAGGAGGTCGCCTAACCGGTTCGAGATCCCCAGAGGTAACCGCCACGCATGTTGGCCATCCTCCGGAACACTCGGTACGTGGGCCAACTTCCGAGAAACTTGGGAGTGTCGGGATATGCATACCGAATTTGTCGGCAAGCACAACTCGCAGGTCACCTCCTGGACCTCAGTCAAGTCGGCAAGCCCTCAAGGGAGGTCGCTCCTCATGTTGAGGTCACATCGACCAATGACAAGGTACTATAGGTCGGCCCTAGACGAGGTGCTCCTAGCCGGCCGAAGTTGTGGTCGAAGTCGCTAGGTTGGTGGTAAAGGCAAGTCGCCAAGTTGGGGCGAAGACGAACTACAATCTAGGACTCCAAATCATCACCTACGTGGCGTTTGGGTGTCGTCCAATTGTTTTAGGATGCCATGTGTCACAATGTCATTAGAGGGCAAAATCCACCCTCACCAATTGCCCCCCACTCCCAAGCTGAAAGTAGCTCGGCGAAGGGAGTAGATCGCTCCTTTTGGCCTGGAATGACTGATTCGATAAGCTCGTAATCGTAAGCGTCAGTCTAATTTGCTTCTCAGGTCAGAAGAGTCCAAGTGTTTGCAGCCTTACGTAGGACCTCACCGTCTTGATTATCGGGGCACGAGAACGAATTCATCCGCTCGAGGAGAGGTGGAGCACATACCTCGAGGACATCTACCTTATTAGGGATGAAACCGTCAAGGGGTTATGCAATCCAACCATTACCTCAAGAGTGAAGTTTATCATGCCATCCTCAAGAGGGGGTTCTGTGTGATTGCTTTATCAAGTCGCTCCACCTAGGTAGACTTCGACACAGTGTCCTTCGAGCTAGTTCTCAAAAGAGTAGCTAGCGAGTTCGATGTGGAGCCTGAAACCAAGGTGATCTACTATGAAGAGATCGATTAAGTTTGTGTCTGTCATAGTGTTGAAAGTGAAGTAGTCTTTCCTTTATTATCTTTCTCATGCTAAATGCGAACTACTTTTATTTTGCCCATGCAAAAGTGGCGACTGGGTCTTATGTGGTGTCGATGTCTTTTATTAGCTCGGCACCTTAGCCCTTAGGCTCTGGAAGCGACTCGCGGTCCACTCTCCTTATCCTTGATTTTGCCCATGCCGAAGAGGCGACTAGGACTTATCTGCCCATGCCGAAGAGGCGACTGGGACTTAACACGCCTATGCCAAAGAGGCGACTAGGTCTTGTATTGTGCCGAGGTCTTTTGTCAGCTCGACACCATAGCCCTTAGGCTCAGGGAGTGACTTATAGTCATCTCTCCTTATCCTTGGTCTTGCCCATGCCAAAGAAGCAACTAGGTCTCATGTGGTGCCGAGGTCTTTTATCAACTTGGCACCTTAGCCCTTAGGCTCTAGGAGCGACTTGCGGCCCACTCTCCTTATCCTTGATTTTGCCCATGTCGAAGAGGTGATTGGGTCTTAGCACGCCTATGCTGAAGAGGCGACTAAGACTTATTTTCCCATGCCGAAGAGGCGACTAAGACTTATCTGCCCATGCCGAAGAGGTGACTAGGTCTTGTATTGTGCCAACGTCTTTTGTCAACTCGACACCATAGCCCTTAGGCTTAGGGAGTGACTTATAGTCCTCTCTCCTTATCCTTAGTCTTGCCCTTGCCGAAAAAGCAACTAGGTCTCATGTGGTGTTGAGGTCTTTTATCAACTCGGCACTTTAGCCCTTAAGTTCTGGGAGCGACTCACGATCCACTCTCCCTATCCTTATTTAGCCAACGTGTGGCCTGACCTTTCCGCCTAAGCGGGTGGTCGTTCTGTAGTAACTTCTCATATGGCTGTTTCTACATCATCTCATGGGATTACCTTCCTGGATGAGTGCTTGTGAGACCACAACATACATGTTCTGCCCCCCCCCCTTGCAAGGGCATAATGTTGTTGTGAGTGTGAGTCGGAAGTTCGGGGCCATGACTGCGCTGCATCAGCCTCGTAATGACGTTGGTCGTCCACTCCTACGAGAAGCCAAAAGGAGCTTGACCTTCGGGGGCAGCTCTACTAACTGTAGGTTTCCGACTCGCTTGGGAGCCTTGAGGGGCT
>NW_010729093.1:6209253-6285335 GCF_000365185.1 Nelumbo nucifera | reverse complement strand
CTGTAGGGGAGACCTCGCGAAGATGACTAATGAGGCTTATCCGGGCTGAAATAAAGTCGACAGAATTGCTTAGTCTGTTGGCCATCAACTTCCTATGGGAAACCATGACTGGCTCCTGTGGGGACAGCCTTACTCCGAGGTGCCTGTCGCCAAGCTGCTAGTTGTTAAGGTCGTTCTACTGCTGCCTATTCTGCATTGACATGAATACGTCAAGCTGCTCCCATGCTCACATCTGGAAATTCATGCTTCATCTGATGGAACTGTCACACTTCGATCCCGATGGGAACTACTAATGGCTCTACCGCGGGGAGAGGGGCGTTCACATGCGGTAGCGGGGTATTTATCTGGGGCACTAGGGATGTTGAGCTCGGCCTAAACTTGTCTGATTGTCACGGAAGAGTTCTCTAGGTTCATCATAGATGTTTTTTCCCCCTAGTAATCAGTATTCGCTCTGGGTGTTGGTGCTGCTCAAAAGTTCCTTTGAGTTCATAAAAATGGAAATTATAAAGTGAGAACTTTAATTTCTAAAAGGTGAGATCTTTAGTTTTCTAGAAGATGAGAGCCTTTTAGAAGGTGAGAACTTAGCTTCTTGTAGTGTTTCCCATAGATGGTGCCAATTGATGAAGCATGTTTTTTGGTAGCACCCTGTTGTTCAGACTACTTCCAGGTGGCCGATGACTCAGAGGCCGAAGTGGAGGATTTTTGCTAAATGAGGACTTGGATGCCGAGCTGGGGGTAGATTGGGTGCCGAGCTAGGTTGATTGCCAAGATGGGTAACTCTTCAGAGAAACCTGCAAGGAATCAATGTTAGAGGACCCGAGGTGGCTAACACGACGAGGTCGCTCCAATGCCTGTCAATATTGTGTTGTCTTGGTTGAGAGCTGAAAGCTTGAGTGTAGAGAGAGCTAGTGAGCAAATAATTGCGCGTACATTTTCGTGTCATTAGGTTGGTGCCTTTATATAGGCTTTGTTTGGCGTGGGCTTCACGCACCGCATCCGAGATTTCCGGGAGGTCGCCTAACCAGTTTGAGATCCCCATAGGTAACTGCCGCGTACGTTGGCCATCCTCCAAAACACTCGATACGTGGGCCAACTTCCAAGAAACTTGGGAGTGTCAGGATATGCATACCGAATTTTTTGGCGAGAACAACTCGCAGGTCACCTCCTAGACGTCAGTTAGGTCGGCAAACCCTCGAGGGAAGTCGCTCCTCGCGTTGAGGTCACATCGACCAGTGATGAGGTGCTACAAGTCGGCCCTAGATGAGGTGCTTCTAGTCGGCCTAAGTTGTTGTTGAAGTTGCTAGGTTGGCTGTAAAAACAGGTCGCCAGGTCGGGGCGAAGACGAACTATGATCTGAGACTCCAAATCATCGCCTAAGTGATGTATAGGTGTCATCCAGTTATTTCGAGATGCCATTTGTCATAATGTCATTGGAGAGCCAAATCCACGCTCATCACGAATTATTTGTAATAGAAGGGGTAATTGTACATATATTACCAATTGGGTATTTTCTAAATGGAGACTGGATACTTCATTTTATTGGTCCAACAAAGTTAACCATAAATTATTCTAATTGATAATATTAATATTGATCCCCCAAAGAAATTGATCTAATTGTACTTTACTCTATTTATAAACAAAAAGTATTTGATTATTGGGGAACAATCAAAATAGGTTTAATGTCGAATGAGAACCAATCACGAAATAAAGCATTGGGTCGAACTCTTCTTTAATATCAAGATGATAGCTATGAATAGTCATCACTCCTACGAAAGGGTAGAAGAATGTGAAAACACATATGCTGCTTTATTGCCGCAATGCCCGTACGGTACCCGGGTTGGTGACTTTTGCTTCCCTAATCGGAACTTAACTATGAGGATAATTTTGTCATTTAGGTGTTTTTATGGCGTTCTTCTTGGATTTTACCAATGAAAGATTAAATAAAGCAGTTTGACCGACGGATTTTCTTTTCATTTTCTCCGCAGCCGGCGGTAGCCTGCAAGAGCCAAAGAGGAAAGAATTTACATCTGCGCTCCACAAACGCCGTATAACACATCTTAACCGTGTATTGAGAACGTCTTCCAATGACAAGTACGAGGATGTTCCTAGTGCACGCTGAGATGTGCTGTGGGGCATTGTGGGGCGCCCAATGTGGGACGCAGCTGTGAACTCAAGAGGAACCGGGAAGCTAACAGTTATTTTTTTTTTTCGTTTCAAAAGCTTCTTCGTAAGTTCGTATTTCTAACAAATTATAAATAAAGTCTAGAAGAGAGAACAGTTATTTTTATTTCTTCCCACCGCTGCCGCTTAGCGTAGGCTTCAAGTTCAAAAGAAGAACGTCGAATCTTTACCTCTCGACAGCTTCAAACAATCTCCTTGCTTTCCCTATTCTCCCTCTCTCTCCCTCGCCCGACGAAGGCCAAGGTACTTCACACTTTACTAAAACTCATTTAAATTACGGGCTTACAACTGTTAGCTGAACTTCATAATCTTCAATGGCTTTGTTTTGAGTGAAATTTCGTAATTCGTGGAGTTATATTTGGTGTTTCTTCGCCGTCTTCTCAATTTCTCCTTCTTGCTCACTTAATTTAGATGTTTTAAGTTCAGCTTACTGAATTCTTGTATAGTGCATATAGATCCGTTCTTTGGCTGCAAATCTTACTTGCTTTTGTGTTGCTTGTTTGAGTTTTTGTTTTTTCCTGTTTCTTTTTTTCTCAAGATTTGTTTGATGTAAGAAACTAAAGGATTCATGATTTTGTGGAATGAATGGTTTGCGGACTGTTTTATTCGTTGTGTTTCAATTCTCTTTCTCCTGATTAAATATTTTTATTTTCCTTAGCCTCTGAACTTTATTTTAGAGGTGCTTTTCCTTCCCGGTCGGCCCAAAGTGGTTACCTCATTATTATGTGCAAATGAAGTGAATTTATCTGCTGGATAACTCAGCTTCTCAGTTTCACTTGTAAGTTTGTTGAGTTAGGGTTTCAAGATATCTTTAAATTATTCACTTAGAGTAATGTGGCTTTGCCATCCGTTTGATGTCTTCCCAAATAGGTGTTCAGTTTCCATCGATTATCGGTTAAATTTTTATTTTCCTCGTGAAACATTTATGCCACCCTCCACTAAGTTGGTTCTCCTTTTGACTTGTTTGTCAAAAATAAAATAAAACATAAACGTTCTCTTTCCTCTATTCAGATTATTTGGGTGCATTATGGATTTTCTGTAGTAAATCATTTGTTTGTGTACTGTTTAGCATCTCTTACTGGGATTGGTTTTGGAAGAGGGTGAGTTGTTAATCTTTTTTTTTTGAAAAAGGTAAGGAAATTTATTCATCATAGAAAAATAACAACAAAACCCAGGCCATAAAGGTTGCTTGGGCCCAAATCAGACTACAATGTCATCCAAGACTGAACAAAACAAAAAAATGCAAATTCTGATGTTTAAACTCCTCCATCACCGACACCCAAGAGAACAACTTGCCCACAGCTCTCTGCACTATTTCATCTGGGCTTTTTGCTTTACAACAGAAAATTCTGTTATTTCTCTCAGTCCAAATGGACCAAAGCACTGCTGCCGGAATGGAATTCCAAACAAGCTTTCCTTTCTTGCTAAGGCCCTCAATTCTCCAACAGTTCAGCAGCTCCTTCATTGAATTTGGCATTACCCAACTAATCTCCAAGGCCTTAAGGAAGTGCCCCCAGACATACGAAGAAATTGGGCAATGGATACACAAGTGCTCAATAGATTCTGCAAGAGTACCACACAAGCCACACGAAAGATCCAGAATCTGAATGCCACGTCTCTCCAGATTAACTCTAGTCAAACATTTATCAAGAGCCATAGTCCAAACCAGAAAATTAATCTTAGAGGGACTAGATGAATTCCAAATCTGCCTAGCAAGGAAATCCTCCTGACCTGGACAATACAGGTTAAGAACCATGGATTTAACAGAGAAACAACCATCTGCATTCCATTTCCAGTTCCATTCATCCTCCAAGCTTAAATCAACCATATGATTTTGAAGCAACCCCAACGGTGCCGCATACTCTTCCACCTCCCAATCAAACAAGCTTCTCCTGCAAAGCGGAGTCCAAATAATGGAATCACCAGAAGCAATAAAATTCTCAGCTATAGAAGAATCCTGATTCACAGAGATTTGGAACAGGAGGGGGAAAGCTTCTTCCAAAGACACCTCTGAACACCAGGGATCCTTCCTAAACTTAATTCTATCCCCATTCCCCACCTTAAATCTGATCCCATCCAAGAAGATAGGAAGATTCTTCAAAATACCTGCCCATAGGGAACTAGCCCCTCTTGATTGAGGCCACTTAGATCTCCAATCACCCCACTCCACCCCATACTTTACTGCAATAAGGTTTCTCCACCATGCATTTCTTTCAGTAGCAAATCTCCATAACCATTTACTAAGAAGAACAGAATTAAATTTTCTTCAAATTTCTTATTCCCAGCCCACCAATTTCCTTTGGGAAACACACTTGTTCCCATTTTACAATATGAATCTTCTTTTCCTCATCCCATCCCCTCCATAAAAAATTTCTCTGGATTTGCTCCAGCCTATTTGCTATTTTGATTGGGATGGGGAAGAGAGGGAGGAAGTAAGTAGGGAGGTTAGAAAGAGTACTCTTAATCAGTGTCACTCTGCCCCCGAATGATAGATATTTTGCCTTCCAAAAAGCCAATTTTCTCTCCATTCTCTCAATAATTGAAACCGAAGTCGCGGAGGAAGAATATTTAGCCCCTAGAGGCAGCCCCAAATACTTAACCGGGAGAGAGTCAGTTTGGCAAGTCATCACTTCTGCACATTCTTCTAAGTTTGGGACAAGACCCACTGGTATGATCTGACTCTTACTCAAATTAACTTTGAAACCAAACACCACTTCAAACCAACTCAGAATCCCAAGCATTGATTCCAACTAAGTCAGAGATGTATCAGCAAAACATAAGGTATCATCTGCAAACTGGGGGATATTAACCTTTTCCTTTCCAGGAGAGATAGCAAATCCATTCCAATGCCCATGATCTGCAGCCTTCTTACTAAAAAGAGTTAGAATTTCCATGACACAAATAAATAGCAAGGGGGAAAGAGGATCTCCCTGCCTCAAACCTCTAGAACTTCCGAAAACCCCGTCGATTGGCCATTAATTAGGATAGAAAATTTTGGGGTCTTAACACATACTCTGATCCAGTTTCTCCATTTCTGCCCAAAATTCATTTTTTCCAGCACCAAATCCATGCAATTCCAGTTGACATGATCGTATGCTTTCTCAATATCAAGTTTACAAATTACACCCGGGGTACCCTCTCTTCTTCTAGAGTCCATCAACTCATTTGCAATGAGAATTGAATCAACCATCTGCCTTCCCAGAACAAATGCACTTTGGTTACTGGAAATTACACTGCCTAGCACACCTTTCATTCTTTCTGCCAAAACTTCAACCAAAATTTTATAGAAGCTGTGCCGAAGACTGATAGGTCTAAAATCCTTAATGTTCACAGCCCCCTCAATCTTTGGAATGAGAGTAATGAATGTAGCATTCAAACTTCTTTGCAGCAATGCATTTGTATGAAACGCCTGGAACACCTTCAGCAAGTCTTTCTTCACAATATCCTAGCATTTTAAGTAAAAAAGGTTTGTAAGGCCATCTGGCCCAGGCGATTTATCGCATTCTAACTTCTTGACTGCTGTCTATATTTCCTCTTCTTTGAAGGGTCTCTCAAGCCAAAGTTTCTGACCTTCATTCAATTGCTTGAAAGGAAGATCAGTAGGAAAAAAGGAAGATCAGTTGTTAATCTAAGTTTGCAGTTGTATCTTCAAAATATTTATATTATTTTGGAGGAGTTCCCCTAATCTCAAATCCAGTGGATTCAGCTATATTCTTTATTTCTTTAGTTCTTATTTGTAGATTTCTTCTTATTAATGATGCATGTGCACCAGGTATCCTATTGTTTAACTAACAGACTATCCTTCATTTTTGTGGCACTTATCTGTTTTTCCCAAATGACCTCTTGTTTACAGGTTATCACAGTGGAACTATATACATCTTTTTTTTGGAGAAGTGTCAAATTGAGACATAGGTTTAGCATGGAAGTCCTCTCATCTGGAAGGATTTTTTTGGATGATGGTTACCTGTAAAATGTAGAAGCTGTATGCACCGAATGGCAGACATTAAAATTTTGAAGATGCCCGTTCATAATTTTGAAGATGTGAAATGATGTTATGTAACTTTTTGTCTAGTTCATTCCCACTGAAGAACAAGGTTTTCTTGCTCCAAACATACTCAACTATCTGTGTTTAGCTGAAAAAAGTGAAATTTCAGGAAATGTACAAGTGGATAGAAAGTGACACAGTATTCACTTACTCTAATCATGAACTCAGTTCCTGTGATATTTAGTTTGGCACATTGAGTAAGAAGCATAATCTATAAAATGAAGAAGTGGTCTGGAGGTCTTCTGATTGCTTCCTTGTTTATGTTGCTGGTTCTTAGGTATGGTGTAATGAAAAATCCTATTGGTGAAAGTTTACTTTCCAGCCCATTCTTTATAAATGCATCTAATTCCCTTGAATGGGTTAATGCTGGAGTTCCACCTGCAACTTTAAATCCTGATAATGCCTCACAAGTAGTTTCTACTGATGCCTTAGTTTCCAGTCTTTTTTCTTGGAGGAATTTCTCTACTGAAGAGCAAAGTTCATTACATACATGGAAACATTTGAACCATTTAATAAATAATGCTGGGACTCTACCTAATGCAATAGAAGCTGTCAAAGAAGCTGGAGTTGCATGGGATAGTCTTATGGTTTCAGTTGAAGAAGAAAAGCATAGTTATTCAAATGAAAGTTCACATCAAAAGGCAAAAGAGAAACAATGTCCTTATTCATTGTATAAAATGAATGCCACTGAATTTGGTGATAGTGGTTTCAAGATACTGATTCCTTGTGGCCTTATTCAAGGTTCTTCTATTACCATTATTGGTACTCCAAATGGCCTTCTTGGGAATTTTCGAATTGATTTAACAGGGACACCGCTTCCAGGTGAGCCAGATCCTCCCATTATATTGCATTACAATGTTCGGCTTCATGGTGATACAATAACTGAAGATCCTGTAATTGTACAAAATACATGGACAATAGCTCATGACTGGGATGAAGAGGAGCGATGTCCGTCCCCTGTTTCTGACAAGAATAAGAAAGGTATGGATATGTGTGCATTATCTCTGGTATTAAATTTTCCTCTTGAACTATATCTATTTTTAAATAGGCTCCACCATATGCATTTGTAGTTCTATAATTTCACTTTTGTTCTTGTTCAGTGCAAACTATTATATAAATCTGTTTTTTGAAATATTGGTGACTCTCTTTTCTTCATCTACCCCTTTGTTTCTTCTGCTTTTTCTTGATGTGCCATTAATCCAGCATTCATGATCATTGAATGAAATCTGGTAATATTATCCTAGAATTGCTTTGGTGTAGCAATGCCTTTTGATAGTTAAAAGTTGAAACTTTCTTTCTTTCTTTTCTTTTTGTTCTTTTTTTTTTTGCCTGTCTGATAAACAATATATTTTCCTTTTTTTCCGGTTGTTGGTTGAAACTACCTTTTGTTGAGGTCTCAATGCAATCCTATGCTGGACCAGCATTGCTGGTATTGTATACAATTTTTTTTTTCAGTCCTATTACGAAATTAATTATTTTATCATGTAACTGATTGTTATTTATATATCAATAAAGCATGTAAATACTCTAAAGGGGTATTTGTGGCATCTTTTCAGGTGCTAAAATTGGCATTTCATAAAGATTAAAATATCATACCCTTATCTGGATAAAAAACTAAGTAATCTGTCGTTGGATATCATACCCCTATTCTTCATTTACGTCCACTCCTCTACCTGTATTTGGGATCATTGGACAAATTTGATTTTGTTTGATAGTTTAAGGTATGCTCTTCTGCTTGTGTATATGCAGATGGTTAACTAGAGAAATGGAAGTAAGGACAGGGTGGGTTAAGCGGAGTGCAAATGCCATAGCTGATACATTAGCTAAGCAAGGGGTGGAGAGAGACTCATTGTTTTGGGCACAATTGTAAGGGCATTGGAGCTTCTTGGAGGAGAGATTAAAGGTTTTATCTCTCTTGAACGTTAACTGTTTTGAACCTTCTGTACTACCACTTTCTGGTCAGATTAACAAAATTGATGTTATTGATCCAAATAAAAAGAGTGCAAATGCTGAACTGAAGCAAATTTATACTCCAGTTAAGTTTGCAGGCATTTTGTAAGAATATGTTTTTGTACTGAAAATGACAACAATTTTTTTGACATGTTTTTCTTTCAAAATGGGAGCAAAGTTGATCAATGTAAGAATGGTAGATTTCAGTCTTGGAATTCGGTGTTTGTACCCATCACAACCAAATATGTTTGGTAAGAATACATAATCTATCATTGCAATACCAAATCGAGTTTGCAATTTCATGAACCATATATATTTGTATTTGTACTGAACGTATTTGCATTTGCACTCCTACCAAACACAACGTTAATTGCAAAAGCTATAATATTCCTAATTTCTGCTATTTGTACTACTAATTCATACTATTCTTTGTACTCTAGATTTTTTTTGACAAGTAAAAAAGAAAATTTATTTCATTTGTGCATTTGTTGGTATTGCAGTTTTTGTTTCCAAAGTGGCATGCTTGAATTTATTTTGTTTCCCATTATGTATGCAATATTGGCTAAAGTGCTATCTAAGCAATTGAAAAAGGTTCTTCCTTCAATCATTTCTCATTTCCAAGGGGCTTTCGTTTAAGAGAGGCAGATTAGTTATCAAATTCTTATTGACAATGAATGTGTTAAGGATTTTAAAAAGTCAGGCAGGAAAGGAATTGCGTGTAAATTGGATTTAGAGAAGGCTTATGATTATGCAGATTGGGAGTTCTTGCTTGAAACTATGGATAAATGGGGCTTTGGTGCAAGGTGGTGCAAATGGATAAGAGGATGCTTGAAGACTGGCCACTTTTCAGTGATGGTGAATGGAAGAGTGGAGGATTTTTTAAGTACCCTAAGAGGAGTGAGGCAAGGGGACCCACTTTCCCCTTCCTGTTTACTCTCATTGTGGAGGTGTTTAGTAGATTAATCTTAAAAGCGGATGAGAGTGGGCTAATAAAGGGATGGAGGATTGGAAGAGACAGGGTAAGAGTGACGCACCTACAATTTGCAGATGACATCATAGTCTTTTGTGAAAATGGGGGAGAGCATGATGCGAGAAATTTGAGATTGTTGGTGAATATCTTTGAGAGAGTGACAAATTTAAAGGTAAATATTTGCAAGAGTTTGGTTATTGGAGTCAATTTGAGTCAATCTAAGACTGAAATTTGGGCTAGGGAGTTAGGGTGTACTTCAAGTGAATGGCCATTTAAATACTTGGGGCTTCTCTTGGGAGCAAATCCTGAAGTGTCATCTTTTGGGGATCCAGTGGTGGAGAAATTTGAAAGGAAATTAGTGGGTTGGAAGAGAAACTGCATCTCTTTGGTAGGTAGGATAAATCTTATTAAATCCACATTGGATAATCTTCCAATTTATTATCTATCAGTCTTTTGCATGCCTTAGGCCATAGTGAAAAAATTGATAAAATAATGAGGGACTTTCTTTGGGAGCCTAGGGAGGATAAGAAAGATCATCTAATTAGATGGAAGGTGGTGTGGAGGAAAGAGTGTGGTGGTCTTGGGCTAGGAAGATTAAAGGAAAAGAATTGGGCTCTGTTAGGGAAATGGCTTTGGAGGTTTCCAAGGGATGGAATAGAGTGATAGTAAGCATTCATGGGCTTTCATAGAACGGCTGGGATGCTGGAATTTCTAATAGGGCCTCTAGTGCTTCTCCTTGGAAGGTTATCCACAAAATTCTTCCAGTTTTTTTGTCCCATGCCAGGTATGATGCCAATTCAGGAAACAAAATCAGATTTTGGGAGGATCTTTGGGTAGGAGAAACTCCTTAAATGGAGTCTTTTCCTTGTTTTCTATCTCATATTTCTTGGTCCATTCCCCTTCTCAGTCTGGGTTTGGTTGGAATTAGGGTTTCCGTAGGAATGTGAAGGATTCTAAGATGGCTCTTGTGTCTCAATTGCTTCTTTTGTTGGATGGAGTCTTTCTAGATAACAGCAGTGGATAGCCAACTATGGATGGGTAATTCCTCCGGTAATTTTACTTGTGTCCTTTTTCAAAATGTTGGTCTCCCCTCTATTACTTCCTATGCCCTTCCTTTATTGTCATCCAATCCCCCCTAAGGTGGGTGCCTTTCTCCAAACTGGTGCAATCAACACACATGATTTATTACAAAGGAGGAGACTTGGTTGGTGCCTTTCTCCAAACTGGTATGTTCTGTGTGAATCAAATGGTGAATATGCTTGTCCTCTTGCTGTTTGTCTTTGGGAATGGTTTTTTTCCTTGATTGGTTGCAGGTGGAATACTCCTGTCAGCTTGGATAGATTGCATGTTCCCTTGACTTTCAACTGGCCATGGAAGAGGGAAAGACTACTTTGAAAGTGCACAAGAGCTGTAGTGGTCTGGGCATTGTGGAAGAAAGAAACAAGAGAATTTTTTTAGGAAAAAAAAGAAGCAAAGAGGCTCTGTTTGAAATCATAATGGTAAAGGTGACACATTGGGTGAAGACAACAAACCTGTTTCTTGATTTCACCTTTGGTAATATTATCAAACAGTGGGGTACAATTGGTTCATCATCTTCAGCAAAGAAGAAACATATGGTAAAATGGGAACCTCCAATGGATGGTTTCTTCAAATTGAATTTTGATGGAAGCTGTATTGGCAATCTGGGTGCTGCTGGAATGGGAGGAGTAATAAGAAATGGCAAAGGAAAATTGGTGTTCTTGTATTCTGGGTCTATAGGGCAAGGGAACTCCACCGGTGCAGAACTAAAGGCATCTGTATTTGAGGTCCAAAAGGCATGGGAGACAGGGCTTAGGAAGTTATTGATTGAAGGCGATTCAAAGGTAATCATAAGCTGGCTGAAAGATAATGACAAAGTCTCATGGTATTTCAGGAGTGAGATTAAGAAGTTTAAAAGATATTCAAAAGATATGCAGGTGATGTTGCAATGGGTCCCTAGATCAGCAAACAGCTTAGCCGATCATTTTGCTAAGCAAGGGGTCAATAGAGGGAATTGTTTTTGGGCTCATTTGTTAACTGTAAGAAAAGGGTGTGCTTCTGTCTTGTGACCATGGGGTAGCCAAGGCTACTCTCTGTATTGTAAAGTTTCTATTTTAATAAAAATAAAATTCTGTTGGTGATAAAAAAAAAATTATGCAATATTTATATAGGAAGTGCTCACATATAGTACATTTTTCTTAAGGCTGTGTTTGGCCCTTCCTTTCCCTACCTTTTCCTTCAAACCAAACACAGCTCAAGTGTCTGATATGTATTAATACAAGTAGAGTGGCAACCAAAACAAACTATTTTGACAAATGTCAGGGCTAAGCCAACTGACTTTCATCATGTATATGCATGTTTGATTTGGTGTGCTCTATGACTGTTCGCCAGCCTCCTTGCCTTGCATTTACCAAGAGGATTTATGGCTACTTTATGATCTTTTTTTTATTCTTTGTGTTGTTTTCTTAGAATAATAATATCTGTCATTATTAATCCTGTGCTTCCTTCCCATGCAGTATATGTTGTCTTTGCTTTTTTTTTTTGTTTTTACTTTTCCCTTTGTGTAATCTATCACAATATCTTTTCCTTTCAGTTGATGAGTTGGACCAGTGCAATGTGATGGTGGGTAAGAATGATAGCTGGAGGTTTATAACCAGCAGATATTCTAATGGTTCAAGCCAGTCCTCAATGGCACAAGATGGATCTAAACCCAGACGATACTTTCCCTTCAAGCAAGGTTATATGTCTGTTTCTACTCTCAGGGTGGGAGCTGAGGGGATCCACATGACAGTAGATGGCAAGCATATAACATCTTTTGCTTATCGTGAAGTAACCTCTCTCTCTCTCTCTCTCTCTCTCTCTCTCTCTCTCTCTCTCTCTCTCTCTCTCTCTCTCTGACTTACTTTATTGCCTTTTTTATAGAATCTAGAACCATGGCTTGTCAGTGAAGTAAGGATAGCTGGAGACATGAAGTTAATTTCTGTCTTAGCTAGTGGTTTACCCACTTCAGAGGATTTGGAGCATATTGTTGATTTAGAATCCCTCAAATCAGCACCTCTGCCCCTCCACAAAACATTGGATCTCTTCATTGGTGTATTCTCCACAGCAAATAATTTCAAGCGTAGGATGGCTGTTCGGAGAACTTGGATGCAGTATCCTGCAGTGCGATTGGGAGCAGTTGCAGTTCGTTTTATTGTGGGTCTGGTGAGTGCCAGTTATACCTTCGTTTATTTTACTATGTTATATGGATATTTTGAAATGGTTGCCATCTTTATGTAATAAAGATCATTGACTACCACTAGAGAATTATTGTAATCGAAACTTGTTCTATAATAGTTATATGCTATATTGAGCTTCTTGCAGCTTTTTCTGTGTTTGTATTTTCCTTAAAAAATATACGCAGATATAAGTTTCTTTTACCATGCACAAATTGACAGTTCCATATGGGTTTGACTAAAGATTTTAGTCTGAAACTGAACATTGGTAACCTTTTTATGTTGCAGCATAAAAACCAGATGGTGAATGAGGAACTCTGGAATGAAGCACGGACATATGGAGACATTCAGCTAATGCCTTTCGTTGACTACTACAACCTTATCACCTGGAAAACCATTGCAATCTGCATTTTTGGTGTAAGTTGTTGTCCCTGTGTAACACTGACGGATTTTGCCTTTGTTTTGCTGGATTCATCTCGTTTAATTTTGAGTCCATGCTTTTTCCTATAACAGACAAAGGTGGTTTCAGCAAAGTATGTTATGAAGACAGATGATGATGCATTTGTCCGTGTGGATGAGGTGCTTGCTTCTTTGAATAGGATCAATGTGGCCAGTGGGTTACTTTATGGTTTAATAAACACAGATTCCAAACCTCATCGGAATACTGACAGCAAATGGTATATTAGCCCAGAGGTAAGTTTCTCCACTACATCTATTGTTTATGTTGGTTGGATATGAATAAAAGAGCAACAATGATAAAATTAGAGATTAATTATTAGACATCTAGTGATGGACTGAGAAGTAATCCAATTTGACTTCTGGAAATCCAGGCATGCATTTGAACTTTTCAACTTTCTGAAGTCATTAACATGGTTGTGTCAAAATTTGCAATTGGATTTACTAGTTAAAATGTGTTGGCACTGCTATCTTGTACAAGACTCCATAAACTTTTCTTTCTCATAATTCCATTCTTGCAAATGTTATGCTAGAAGAGTCTGGTATTAACCTGGTTGCCTGTAGGGTTTTGAATCGGATTTCTATCTGACTGAATGTTAATCATCATTTGTTACTATTCCTTGTATCTATTTGTTACTCAAATACCTTATCTTATGATTCTTATCTTTCCCTCTTGTCTGTGTTTGTGAAGGAATGGCCAGAAGAAACTTATCCCCCTTGGGCACATGGTCCTGGTTATGTTGTGTCACAAGACGTAGCAAAATCAGTCTACAAGAGACACAAAAAAGGCCGTTTAAAGGTATACTAAATGTGCTTTGGATTTGTATTATTTTATGTGACTTTGGTTCATCCAAAATGTGCAATATGCATGTAGTTGGAAACCTCCAACCCTTGCCTTCATGCTTTCAAGCAAGAATTGAAAGTCAAAACGGTGAATCCACCAAAATAAGTGAGAGTTGGAACTATAAAATTTTTTAAATCTTATAGTAATTCTGGACCCATATTGTATTTAAAAAGTTCAAGAAAATGAGGCTAATATGCATATCAAAATATGGGAAGCACGTGAGCATGGGCTGATGTGGACAAGGTACAAGCTACCAAGAGGTACCTCATGAATGTGGACTGGCATACATTTGTAGCTTGTCTCAACAGTAGGAGTAGTAGGAGTAATGTTTTGCCTCATTTTTTAGATATCTGAAGATATCCAATGCTTGAGCATACTCGTTCATCCATCATGAAACAGATGTCTAAATTTGCTATTGGTACCTTTCCATGTGAAGTATCACTGCTTGAAGGCAAAAGCAGTAGAGCAGAACAGTTTTCACCCAAAAGCTTTTACAAATATATAATATTGAGTTAGCTTGATTGATGTTA
Organism: Nelumbo nucifera; assembly: GCF_000365185.1. Next base: position 6,271,126 of record NW_010729093.1, on the reverse strand, counting down.
TTGACTGTTCATTGGTGGGATGACTCTTGGGTAAGGCATTGCAGACAATTATAAATTATGTTTTAGTAGAGAAGACAATTTATGGACATCTTTTCCTTGTTATGTCAAGAGAACCAAGGTTTGTTGAGGATAGGATCATTTGGCTCCTTGAATCTGTTAGTGCTTGCATGCGTTTTTGAAGCTTCATTGTTGGGCTATGCCTGCATGTTGAAGTGTGATGGGAAATATTTGGTGACATACACATTAATGATAAATAATCATCTAGACCTGCTTGGGAAATATTAAATTGGGTCCTTTTGTACTTGCATATTATTTGCAAATTATACATCAAACCCTAAAATTACAGTTCCTTGATGTGGCAGATGTTTAAGCTGGAGGATGTGGCAATGGGCATCTGGATTGCAGAGATGAAGAAGGGAGGATTGGAGGTCAGGTACGAAAAGGAAGAGAGGATCTACAATGAAGGGTGCAAAGATGGTTACATCGTTGCTCACTACCAAGGCCCCAGGGAGATGTTATGCCTGTGGCAGAAATTGCAAGAGGGAAAAGAAGCTAAATGCTGTGGAGATCGATAAACAGAGAGCTATATTAGTAGTTGGGCTTTAGAGCGAGTAAAACATTAGGTGGATTAACTAATATCGTAGACTCGTAGTAGAAGATCCAACTAACTCGAGTTGTACACAGGCTAATAGAACCACCGGGGGGAGGGGAAGGAGGGGAGGCGGATAATTAGGACTTTCTTATACAGTACACATGATTCTATAGTTCGTTTTTAGATGCTGCGGCTTTCATACAATTGATATAGAGGAGCTGGCACTTCACTTGTAATTAAAAAGAGAGAGAGATGGTTGTGTATAGTATAGCCAAATAGTCAATAGTGTATAATTGTATATTCTCCTTCTGCTAGGGAAATTATTTTATTGCACGTTTATCAAAGGCTTAGCTGTATTCTTTGATTTAATTTGCTTATGGGATGTTTGGGGCGTGTTACCCCGTATTCTTTCTAAATTTTATGCAGTGACAAGTCATGCATTCTTTATATCCTTGTTGTGATAATGAGTTGGGATCTTCTGGCAATAGAACACCTTCCAACCCCTTAATAACTTGATCTAACACCTCACATTTCACCATGAGACTGGAACCCACCCTAAAAATGGGACCTACCATATATATGTGTGGTGTTAGATCAAGTTGGTAGAAAGTTGGAAGGTGTTTTCTTGGCAGGTGATCCGGACTCTGATAATTTACTTCTATCTGTTCCAGTGTTACTTTTATAAGTTGAGTTGAAATCAGTCCCTCACAAGATAATTTTCTACAACATCCCACAGTATATTTTCACCGTGTATTGGGAATATTTCTCGATGATGCTTCATCATTTTTGGTACTATCAATGGGAGATATTTCCAATATACGGTGGGAATGTGCTGTGGGATATTGTGGGGGGCTGATTTGAATTCGTATAAGTTGCTGTACAACGAACATGGAGCACTAAATGCAACGGCCTTGGGGGTGAAATCTTTGAGCCTTTCAACTTGTAATTTAATGGGCAGTCGGCTATATGGATGGGTGACGACCAATGTTTTAAAAACCGACCCAGAGTCAAACTGTTTTTGCCTCCGAGTTGCAGATCACCTGGTCACTGGGTTGAATGGTTTAACGGTCGAGTCGATCAGGTCAAATGGTTCTTAACCAAGTCAACGGTTTTTTACTATATGACACGTCTTGACTGAAGCAGACCTAGAATCCTGACTGAGTGATGGTTCAAACAGTTTGACCGACCGGATCAATGGCGGATTGAAAACATTGGTGATGACAAACGGTAAGAGGAGCTCCAACTCTAATACGACCAAAGACAAATTAAAAGTGTCAGCTAGCTTGCTGGTGGTTCTCTGCCTGGTCGTAGCAGAGACTAAAAAGGAATCCCGTCTTCACCGGAGTTGGGGGGCTAGCCCACCATTTGCTGATTTACCTACCTAAAGCAAGACGAGAATCAGCCAATCAGGAACTGCTATTTAGCTGGGGCACATTTGGCAAGATCAGAGGACGAGTAGTCGAGCACCCACTCTAAAAGTGTGCCTACTATTTAAATGACCAATCCCTATTTTAACGTTAAAATGATAATGGTCGACGTATATATCCATCAGGTGATGGCAATTATGATGGTGCGAAGAAGAGATGGTGTTTGCCTCTGTTTAAGTCCAACTAATGGGAGTGACGTATGTACAAGGAGAAAACGCCGTAAGTTAATCTGAAGAAGGCCATCTTATTTTGTTCCGCTTTCCTGTTGGATATTGGCAATTTGGCATCATGTGTTTTGGCTCTTCTACTCTGCCGGTGCATGCTCTGGGTCACTTATATTAGTATTAGCAACTAGCAAGAGGAAATGAGAAAAGTTGCATTTAAATACTAGTTAAAATAGGAAACGAGTTGAGTGGATTAGTACCGAATCAATTCTATTCTACTGTGGTTCCGTGTATACGTGGGAAGCAAACTCAGTTGTGAAGCATTACTCAGTATTCCACGCCAATGCACATAGGAATCATCATGTCTCTTTGTAGTGAGTGCATGCACGGTGCATTTTTTTTACATTTCACATCCTCGACAGACCCTTTTATCTAAAAATTACTTTTCATTACCATTAACAGAAGTTGTCCGTCTAAGCCAATAAGCATTTTTAGTGACCAAAGTAATCCTGAAAAGACTAGTCAACCCGGTCCCTTGCTGTTTTGGAAGATGACTAAATAAGGATATTTTTGACGATTTTACGTATTTTAACATTTAATAGAAGGATATTATCAATGTTTTCAACCCACCATTGAATCAGCTGGTCGAACCGTTGGAATCGTCACCCAATCAGGATTCCTGATCCAGTTCACTCAAGACCTACTAGACGGTCAAAAACCATTGACTTAATCAAGAACCACTTGACCCAGAGAGTTCAACCATTGACCCATTCGACCTGGTGACTGAATCGCAAGTTGCACACTCAATGTATACAACTTTTGGAGGCTATGACTTTGCACTACGATGTCTAATTCAGGTGATTTTTTTATTTTGGATAACTTTTCAAGATCTATGTGTCCCAAGGAGTCATAAGCGCCTTGACCCGCTACTTTCGCAAAAAAAAAGCTTTTTTGACCTCAAATTACAATTTTTAATATTTTTTATAAATAAAAATTAAAAACTGAATTAAAAAGAATTAATTAAATATAAAATAATACATATAACATATCTAAAATATATTTATACATTGTTTATTGATAATTAACATTTTTTTTCTAATCCAGCCTTCTCAAAATGCTCCTCACACCAACCTAAGGAGCATCTCCCATACTTGTTTGCTTTTATTATGGGAAATGTTCTCACGGTGGAATGTGCTATGCGGCCGGTGTGAAGTGCCGTTTGTGAGTAGAAAATAAAATTCCGATTTTAAAAAGTTTGGAAAATAGCTATCTTATTCAAGGCCAGGATAATGGAACGGTATCACTGAAAGAACTTTGACCAACGGACGCCTCCTCTTAAATTTTGATTTTGATGAGTACCAGTCTACCAGATGATTGGTCACCACTTTTATGATGCTGACTGATTGGTTACAAGTTTATCAGGCATCATTCCTTTCTGGTTTCATAATTATAAATTATGTATGTATTAGAGATTATACGTGCAATTAGTTTTCAAGCCCTATCGAAACCCAGCTAAACACAGGTGTTCAAGCCCAAATGTGATATGCGTCTGGAACCACGGGAGTTGAGAGAAGATCGGCCTGCTGCCCTGCTCAATCCAAGGATTCTCCAGTGGAAGTGTGGATAAAGATAAGAAATTATAGTCTAAATCAATCATATCTATTTGATTACTTTTGTATATCTTATACGGTTAAAGATAGATCATGCCACTAGTTGAATCTTAGTAAATACAACATATGACTCATCAAGGGGTGTGTTCTAGAAAAGGATGCTTTTTGTTTTTATTTGTTTTTGAAATCGCCAACCCAACTGTGTTTGGGAGTCTAGAGAGCTTTGCTTTGGGAACAAGACAATATGAATGCAAGGAAGACCGGTAACAACGCGAAGGTGAATGGTTGCTTACTTGCTTTGGCCTCTAGAGATGAAGAGATCTGCAGCAGATGAAAGCATTTGTACTGGGTCCAATGTTGCATAGCAACAACAGAGCCTTAATTGAAATGCAAATCCACTAAATACGTAGACTGCATGCACATCTAGGTGAAACCGTGAAAGCTTAGCGTGGCAGGAATCCATGACGGGAAATTGCAATCTCAAAAGCTTGGATCCTATCCCCTCGAGCAAAACCATTGCGATCATAAGATGATATTTCATTAATGTTGTGAGCAATACATGCTTTAACTAGCTCTTCACCAACTCTTTGAGCAGCTTCCTGAGATTAAATCAAATATGAAAAAAGATGAGAATTCAATAGCATAGTGTTACATAGGTGTCTCTAAGATAAAGGAGAAACAAAAGGAGGGTTGATAACCACATGGTAATGCACTAATGCTACAACAACTATTAAGATAGGCTTCATGGGTCCACACGAACATGTAAACCAAATCAATAATTAAATGAACCCCTAACAGTGAATTAGGTTACAAAGCCCTCATCGTCATTATGTTTCTTGTTGTGCCAGAAACCAGAAAATCATGAAAAAAGAAGAAAAAGGAGAAACATTAGTACAGAAAACATACAAGATTTAACATGGCTTGGCAATTTGTTCCCACGTCCACAAATGGACATTTCCTAAACTTAAATATTCTCAATTCAACAAAATTTATGACCTTAGCACAAAAGCTAGTTTTTATCATTGAATTAGCTTCTATTCCAAATTTGAGTGCAAATATTTATGCAGTACAACTGTACAATAAATATTGAAAATAAAATACTCCTGTGCAACGGGGCAGAAACATCACCCCACTAGACCCTGTTTTGCTTGTAACAGAACCCTTGGAATGGAGAATATTCGTTTGTCATTGATATATATATAGTAGTGGCAAGCATATGGACGGTTAAGCAAAATAAAGATGAAGGAATATGTCCACATTTATGAAGTTCCTTCGTTTAACTGGGATCCAGGAGAAGTATCTGATGCTACCTTGCCAAAAGTGGTTAGTTCAACTTAAAATGCGTGCATTTGTGGTACCACAGTCCCTGGGGCACAGCTCAGATCTGTAATCAATTTTTAATTACTCTTTAATTTGAACCATTATGGGAAGAGGTAAAGGAAGAAAGGATCAATTACATTGTTGGATGTATTCTCTGAAGATATTTTTCTCGGTGATATTCTTTGACAAAATTTTAATTCAAGTTGTTTTATCTAGTAGAACATATTTTATTCCAGGTTAACTAAGGATGCTGCCAAACATAATCATGCGAGTAGTGTAGGTATATGTAAACCAACCTATGTTTATCATTTCTTTACAAAAAGTTTCATTTACCAATTATATATAAAAAGGGAAACCACCCAGCGTTGACTATCCAGGGTCTCGGGAGAGGTGAACTGGATATGGAGCTAACCTTTCGGCATTTTATTTTTATTTCCTTTTTTTTGCATAAAGTGGTAGCTACCAGACTTTCTCACACCTGTCAGCCCGAGATTTTACCATTGCACCAAGCAATGGCCCCTAGCTACCACTTTTAGTTGAATTGTTAGTTTGAGGATGCATTTTGCTTGATGGATAGGAAAACAGATAGATCAAAATGAAACACTTACAATGGTGCTAGAGGAGGCATTCTCTCGGATGGGATTTTGTAGTGTGCTTCCGTAAAATAAACACTTCTTGTTCTGATCATCAACTAGCATAGCATACAACTGCTTGGCCGAACAGAAAACTGAGAGCCTTGGTCTCACAGACGATCCATTAAACTGTGTTGACACATGGGAAGCATTAAATGGATCATGAAACATAATCCAGTCACAAGAAACCAAGGCCAAGTGACCATGACATTAAAAATGACATGCATGCAAGCAGATGGTACAACTGTACAATGTAATTGGTCAAAATAGATTACCACAGGTGCCTTAAAGAACCAGTTTAATGGGTCCAAMATATCAAAATCAAGGGGTAGGGATAAGCAWAAATATATTAAAAATAAGAGAACAAAAAAACAAAGATGCCTTCAATCTGATATTCTGAGCAACCAAACAACAAGAATACAATCAAAGAAGAAGGTGCCAACCGACTCAGTTGGTAAGGTCTCTGGCTGGTTGTACAACACACACCCAATCGAGGAAGATTTCTAGAATCATACAGCCTGTGATTATCAGAGTGAGGACAAGACTTACTTTCCTTTGTAATCTCCTGTTTCGGACTTTGGCATTTTCCTTCCTAGTATTTGCCTTTGCTTCAATTACCAAATGCTTCACAGAGTAATCTGAGCAGTTATAAGGAAAATAAGTCAACCAATAGGTAAACCAGAGGAAGAAACATTCAAAGGAGAAAGAAAAATGTTACTTGATCTATGTAGTTCTTATATTCATTTGTTCTTTTGTGGATTTGCGACAGATTTGAATAGAGATTGCAAATAGCATGACTTTTGTGAAGTTGTCTGATTAAAACTCTGTAAAAATTCTGATATGCAAGCTTAAATAAAAAACACTCAAGAGTGAAGAACGAAATTGCTCAGGTCCACTTACTTTGATTTGGTATGGGGAGGCAGATAGGATTTGGACAGGTATGGAGGAAGCCCATGACCCCGAACTGTATCGGATTGACTGTCACAAGAGACATTTTGGTTTACTCCTTGAATGAAAGAACCCTCAAATGAGCTTGATGTTGAGAAGATAACTTGGATCCTCCCTGAAAATGGCATTTTGGCAGGTTAAGATAGTTTGATTTAGGAATTATATCAAACCACTAGTATACAGCTCCAAAGCACATATGAACACATCTTCATGCAAGAAGAATCATAATGTAAATCACTGCACAGAAAGAACAGCTTCGTTATACTCTATGGATCAGCTAACTTCAACATATCAAAGCATATAAAAGAAAAGGTAATTTAAATACATTTGAAACAGCGTTGCTAATTCTAAATTCCTCATCAAAGAAGGCCATTGTAAACTCGTATTATGGAACAAAGAAACTCTAATGAAGTTTCTCTGAGGCAATTGATCGAACATTCAATGAGTACACCTTTAAGAGAAACCTTTTCCAATGAACTGAACGAGTGTAAGAGACCTGAAACAACTTTGCTACACTTAACGTTGCACAAGCCAAAATGGTTAAATAGATTTTAGATAAATGCGTTGACAAAGAGAAATCACCACCATTATACTACTGATGACATATATTTCATGACTCGTCGTCTAAGCCAATATGTTTCGCACGATTCAGGCTTCGGCTTTATCTCAGCCTTCTCACAGACACCGAACTTTCTTGGATCTTAAGCTGAATATGTTAATGGAATTGTATACCACAGAGATCCACGAGTTTGAGGAAACTAATATTAGTCACACTTCTCATAAAACATAATGCCAAAACAGAGACCTTTGCCAGTGGAGAGGCAACAAAAAATTCCTCCCACCCATCCATCTTCAAATGCCCATCAGCGGAATTAAGGGTGTGTTTGTTTTTCGTGAAATGAAGGGGCATCACGGGGCTAGCCGTTGGGGCCCCGTGCGGCACTCCGTGTGTGTCGAGTAAGCCTACAAAACAAAGAAATAGCACAACAAAGGCAACAAAGATGGCACACGAATTAGAAAAAGGTACTATTGTATTGCAATAGATGGAAAGCACAAGCACACAAGTTTGTGTTGAGGGGCCCACGTGCTTAACCTTTACACGGTCTTGGCACCACTCAACTACCTACCTCCCCTCAAAGAGTAAGTTAAGCTTTTGGTGCTCTAACAAAATATTACATCAAAATGTTGAAAAATCATACTACATAATTACAATAATGCCATGGGCATTCCCCCATACAAAATACGTGTAACCCCACCCAAAACACACTTGATGACGCTCTGATGGCATGTCGCAAGCATGGTGAAGGCACTTGATGGTGCGAAAAAAAGTGGTCACTCGTGACAGTCTCCCCACTCAATTCGGTCTTCGTCCTCAAAGACCTACTCCTGCCTACGGCTTGAGTCTTGTTTGTAGTGAAGGGGAATTCTTCAACTGGTCCACAAACTTCACTTCCAAGACCCGAGCATGAACTTGGGTGGTATGGATGAGGCGGCTTGCTAGGTTTGGGAATCCTATGGCTAAATGCAATAACTGCTTTTGGGTTACTAGAACGGAAGCACGTGACCATATTATATGTGAAGGATTTAGTAGTCATTACACTCATTGGACATTTCATGGAGAAGAGAGAGCTTTTATTATGCCTGAATCTGATAATACATTGAACGATGATTCAAGTATAGATGATGATATGCATGAGTTATTGCTTCATGCAATTGGGTTCTCTTACTCTGGTGATAAAGGAGGTGGTACGGAGGATGGACCTAGATGTGGCCATGATGTTGAGAAGTTTTTTAAGTTATTGGAAGGTGCCAATAAGGAATTATATCCTGGTTGCAAGAAGTTCACCAAACTATCATTCATTAGTCGATTATATCATATAAAGTGCCTTTCTGGATGGAGTAATAAATCATTCACAATGTTGTTTGAGTTGTTGAAAGAGGCACTCCCTATTGATGAATCTTTACCAAACTCCTTCTATGAAACCAAAAAGATCATAGCTCACTTGGGACTCAAATATCATAAAATTGATGCTTGTAAAAATAATTGTATGTTGTTTTGGAAAGAGACTATCAATGACCAGTCATGTTCTAAATGTGGTGCTTCTAGATGGAAAGATGATGATGAGACATCTCCATCTTCAAAGAATAAAAAAATTCCACAAAAGATATTGCGTTATTTTCCATTAAAACCAAGGCTTCAAAGGCTATTCATGTCAAAAAGTACATCTTCTCTCATGCGATGGCATAAGGAGGGCCGCACCAAAGATGGAGCGTTAAGGCATCCTGCTGACTCCCTAGCTTGGAAGACTTTTGACATTCATCATCCAGATTTTGCTTCAAATAGCCGTAATGTTAGACTTGGGTTGGCAGCAGATGGTTTCAATCCATTTAGGACGACGAGTATTTCGCATAGCACATGGCCTGTTATTTTGGTGCCATATAATTTACCACCATGGTTGTGTATGAAACAACCATACTTCATCCTCTACTTACTTATCCCTGGTCTTTCTGCACTAGGTGATAGCATTGATATATACTTACAACCTTTGATAGAGGACTTGAAGGAATTATGAAATATTGGGGTGGACACCTATGATGCATTAACCAATGAGATATTTCCATTGCATGCGGCTGTGTTATGGATTATTAACGACTTCCTTGTGTATGCCAATCTATCTGGATGGAGCACTAAGGGGTGTTATGCCTGTCCTTGTTGCAACAAGCACATTAATTCTAAGTACTTGGACAATGGCCTTAAATTCTGTTTCATGGGTCATCGGCGATTCCTACCATTTGACCATAGGTTCCGAAAAGATAGGAGATCTTTTAATGGCAAAGTGGAATTAAGAGATGCACCACCTATATTGCATGAGTTTGAGATTCTAGTCCAATTGGAGGGCATTATTAACAATTTTGGGGGAAAAAATTCTGGCATTACTAGTAAAAAGAGGCGACGTGATGATAATGATGATGGTAGTGGTGATGATAATGAGAAAGAGTACTATAATTGGAAGAAAAAAAAGCATATTTTTTGAGTTGCCATACTGGAAGGACAATCTATTGCGCCACAATTTGGATGTGATGCATATTGAAAAGAATGTGTGTGATAGTATTATTGCAACATTGTTGAAAAGCATATTTTTTTAGTAGACTATCAATGTGTGGCATGAGGGCTGCTTCTATCTGTGTGAGAAACTCCATTTCAAGGGCAACCTGAAAATCATCCAAAGATACCACAAATAGGTTGATGATTCCCTTCCATGGCCCAACTTGGAGCTCTACTCCACGAGCCATGCCTTCTACTGCCTTGGCCCCTAAGTTGACTGCCTTGATCCAAGCTATTTGTTTGGTGGTGGTCAAACCGAGTCGTTGTGCCTTAGCGAGTGAGATAAAATTGTGAGTGGCCCCAATATCTACCAAGGCTTGAGTCGCCTCCTATCAAGGGTGATGTCTACATACTTTAGCCCCTTGTGGGCTTTGTTAGGCCGTTTGGGTGTGGCATCTTTCTTGACCATGGCATTGATGAGCTAGTGAGCGCCTACTCTTGGCATTGGTGTAGGTTTCTCCTCATCACTCTCCTCACTATCACTAAATTTGGCAATGAAGGCATTGACCTTCTTCCGCATGGGACACTCACTTATCTAATGCATTTCATTGCAAATGAAGCAAGGTGCATGAGGTGTGGTGGGTCTCTTGGTGTATTTGTAGCCGTGGGAGTTATTAGTTTCTTGTGGCTTCTTTCCTTGTTGTTGATAAGCTGGCTTGTTGGGGTAAGGCTGCTTTTCTTTGATGGGAGTTGACTGCGGGTCTCCCCTACTCAAGCTTGTGGTACATGGGCTAGGTGGCAAGTGGTCCGCTTCATCGGGCTTCTTCAAATCAACAAGTTGTTCGGCTACAACCATGGCGGTTGCAAGGTCTTTCACCCTTGTCGTTGTAACTCAAGCTCGGCCCATGGATTGAGCCCATCCATGAAGTTGAACAAGAGATCCTTGTCTGACATGTCTGAGATCTTAAGTGTCAAGACTGAGAATTCTTGGACATAGTCATCCAATGAGTCCTTGTGCATCAAGTTCTTCATCTACCTTCATGCAAGGTACTCAACGTTCTCGGGGTAAATTTGGCATTTGATCTCCCACTTAAAGTCGGCACAGATATTGATGGTGCATGTGTCGCGGTCAATGTCCTAACAACACCTATGCCACCATAACATTACAATATCATTCAAATACATTGTACCTGTATGTACCTGGATTTGCTCATCATGGATGCTAGTGGCGGAGAAGTATTATTCAAGTTGCCACAAGAAATTGCCTAGCTCACGAGCATCCCGAGTATCATAGTTTTCAAGGCGCCAAGGCGAGGCTAGGCAACTTGCCATTAGAGCCCCATCAAGTGTGTCTTGGGTGGGGTTACACATGTATCTTGTATGGGGTAATGCCCATGGCATTATTGTAATTATGTAGTATGATTTTTCAACATTTTGATGTAATATTTTGTTAGAGCACCAAAAGTTGACTTACTCTTTGAGGGGAGGTACGTAATTGAGTGATGCCAAGACCGTGTAAAGGTTAAGCACGAGGTCCTCTCGACACAAACTTGTGTGCTTGTGCTTGCCATCTATTGCAATACAACAATGCCTTTTTCTAATTCGCGTGCCATCTTTGTTGCCTTTGTTGTGCTATTTCTTTGTTTCGTAGGCTTACTCGACACACACCGAGTGCCGCATGGGGCCCCAACGACTAGCCTTGTGACGGTTGGTATTAGAGCAGGAGCTCCTTCACATATTGGACCCTGTCGATCACCCCTCAATTAGCACAAACAATGAAGAGCAACCGCGACATCGTTGACTACATATTGCTTGGGTTGTCTAAAGGCCACGTTACCGATGAAGCACCAATTGATGTACCTTCCAAAGATCATGCCCCAAAGGGCCACAACAAAAACAAGCAAGCGGGACAAATCCGTTGATCATTCTCAAGCATGGACATGCGCATCCTACTTTGCTAGTAGGTGAGATCCAAGACTAGGTTGAAGAACTCCACCTCAACATGGAGACAATGGAGAATGTTGTGGTGGAGCTAGAAGGATGATTCAATGGTGACTTCAGAGAGATCTGTGACACATTACAATGCTCAGAAGAGGGACCTTCCCAAAGCAGCCTCCAAGGCTTGATGGATTGGTTTCACGCACAACTGGATGAAATGAGGGACGAGACGACACTCATAAAAATGGCCATGGCCAACTCCTCTTGTGCCTCATCTACTTCAGCCTCGGCGTACATCAAGATACGACAACCGACACCATACTCAGCATAGTTGTCAAGGCGATGCCTAGGTGACAAGGCGCCCTTTGAGGCTCGCCTCGCCTAATTGCCTAACAATTTTTTACTTCCTAATATAAAATACTTTTTTTTCATTCTTTTTTGAGATTATAATTATAAAATAGACATTATTAAACTAAAATAATAATTTTGTGTGTTTATATACTAATTTCATTTTATTATTTTCTTATTTATTAGGGTTTAATCAACACAAACATTGTTAAATGCTGTATTGAACCCTCAAAGGCTTAAAAACATGAACCAATAAGTAAGGAAGAACTAAAAATTTTATCTAATGAGCACATTTTCCTCTTCCATATATTCTTCTTCTACTTCTTCTTCTTCTTCTTCTTCTTCTACTACCAATACTTTTTAATTATTTTCTTCTTTCCCTATAACAAAAATAAGGGTTCAGCCCCTATATTTTTTGAATTTTATTTTCCTTCTTCCTTTTCTTCTCATGAATATGTTGATTTTCTATACTTTAATACGAAATTTATACTTTTCTTATGAAAATCATGAATAATTATTAAAGAAATATGGTTATGGTACCTAGGGAACTACCCTAGGATCTATGTTTTTAACATAAAAAATCCATTGCCTAAGCGACAAGGCGCCCCCTAGTCGCCTAGCCTCGCCTTGGCGCCTCGAAAACTATGATACTCAGGTGCTTGGGATGCTCGTGAGCTAGGAAATTTCTTGTGGCAACTTGAATAATACTTCTCCGCCATTGGCATCCATGATGAGCAAATCCAGGTACATACGACTACAATGTATTTGAATGATATTGCAATGTTATGGTGGCATTGGTGTTGTTAGGACATTGACCGCGACACACGCACCATCAATATCTGTGCCGACTTTAAGTGGGAGATCAAATGCCAAATTTACCCTGAGAACGTTGAGTACCTTGCATGAAGGAAGATGAAGAACTTGAAGCACAGGGACTCATTGGATGACTATGTCCAAGAATTCTCAGCCTTGACACTTGAGATCTCAGACATGTCGGACAAGGATCTCTTGTTCAACTTCATGGATGGGCTCAATCCATGGGCCGAGCTTGAGCTACAACGACGAGGGGTGAAAGACCTTGCAACCGCCATGGCCGTGGTCGAACAACTTGTTGATTTGAAGAAGCCCGATGAAGCGGACCACTGGCCACCTAGCCCACATACCACAAGCTTGAGTGGGGGAGACCCACAGTCAACTCCCAGCAAAGAAAAACAGCCATACCCCAACAAGCCAGTTTATCAACAAGGAAAGAAGCCACAAAAAGCTAATTGTTGAAGATTAATCAGTTTGTGTTGTTTTATGAGTAGATGTTTTATGTTAGTTGTTAGATAGGTGGTGGGGACCACAGTAGTTATGTGAGTCCAAATTGTATTATGTTTTTTAGTCTTATTTATGCTGTTTTATGTTATGCTAACCTATAAGGGCATAGTTGTCTTTGTACTGCTCTTATATTTTTAGTATAAATAATAATAAGTGAAGGGGGCGACCAGATTATTGCTCTTTTCTTTTCAAGATTTCTTCTCTTCTTCTCCTTCTCTCTTCAAGAAACTACTTTTTCTATTCATATTTTTGAATTTAGCAGATTTTTACTTGGTACCAGAGCCATCAGCTAAGGTTTCTTGAAGCATTCTCATGCAGCCCTACATCGGCCGACTGCATGAAGTAACAAAGGGTTGATCGATCTGCTATAGATTGCCCAGTTCTTGGATTTTTTGGTGGGATCTAGTCATTAGGAAGGTGATCTATTGTTCGACATCAAAATCAGGAAGAACTGGAAAACAGGGAAGAGTCCCAGAAAAGTTGGACTCTTTGTTTTTTATTTGATCTTGGGCGCCTAGGTATTGTTAGTTTTCTTTTGTCATTCTGAAGAGGGCGGTTAAGTTTCTGGATTTTTCTGAGCCTCTTGAAGTGATCGATTCACTCTTCTCTCTGTTGGGAGGTGTGAGGAGAAGAGGGATTTCTCTCCGAATAGGGTTTTCTTCTTCCAAAAGGGTTGGTTTATATGTGTATGATATTGAATTGCTTTTGGAAGATCTCCAATCTATTTTTTCTTATTGTTGAACTGTTTGAAGTAAGATGGAGAGTTAGAGTACCGAGGTGAAATCCACCGGTACCATGGGACTGGGTGTTGGAGATAGTAGTGTTATTTTTGGGTCTGGAATCATTACTACAATAAAACTTGATGGTACAAATTATTTAGAGTGGGCACAATCAGCCAAGATGGCTATTGGTGCCCGTGGAAAATTAGGATACATCACTAGGGAGGAGAAGAAACTTGATATAGATTTGAAAATATGTGGAGTGGAGGACCTGCCCCGTTTAGATTTGAAAATATGTGGTTACTCCATCCCGGGTTTACCAATAGAGTAAGGGAGTGGTGGAATGAGTGTAACCCATTGGTGGAACGGGAGGGGATGAGATTTCATAAGAAACTACAATTCTTGAAAATAAAGATCAAGGAGTGGAATATCTTGGAGTTTGGGAGGATAAAAAAAAGAAAGAGAGATTTGGTGGATCAACTTGAAAGCCTTGACTCTAAAGAAGGAAGGGGAGAATTTGGAGAGGAAGACAATGAACTAAGAAAGGTCTTGAGAAGACAATTAGAGGATTGCCTACATAAGGAGGAAATAAGTTGGAGGCAAAAATCTAGATGTCAATGGTTGCAAAAGGGAGACAGGAATACCAGGTACTTTCATTCTTTGGCAGATGGAAGAAAGAGAAATTTCATCTCCAAACTGGTTGTGGATGGAACTGAGTTAACTCAACAAGAGGAGATAGTCGGGGCATGTGTAGAACACTTTAAATCCATTCTAAGAAGGCCTGTAAATGGAAGGGTGTGAGTAGAAGGTTTGGATTGGTCAGATGTAGGGGGGGATAATAGGAGGAGTTTGGAAAAGAACTTTGACTTGGAAGAGATTAAGGAGGCTGTGTTTTCTATGGACAGAACAAAAGCTCCAGGGTCGGATGGGTTCACAATGGCTTTTTATCAAGATTGTTGGGATATTTTGAAAGAGGACCTTCTTATGGTTTTTGAGGAATTTCATAGGAGAGGAATTGTTAATCCAGGGGTGAATTCCACTTTTATAGCTTTGATTCCCCAAAAGAAAGGAGCTTCACATCCAAATGACTTCAGACCAATCAGTCTGGTAAACAACCTGTACAAGATTATAGCAAAGGTGTTATCTTTGAGGCTGAAGAAGGTATTGCCAGACATAATTGAACACAATCAAGGTGCCTTTGTAAGTGGAAGGCAGATTATAGATCAAATCCTCATTGCTAATGAGAGTGTGGAGAGTTTCAAGAAGGATAAAAAGAAGGGAGTGGTTTGTAAGTTGGATATGGAGAAGGCTTATGACATGGTGGATTGGGAATTCTTAAGCAAATATACCCATTTACTTCCTTTCAGTGTTTAAGATTCTAGGGAAGGTTTGTAGTAGGTTGGAGAGGTTGATGAGAGACTTCCTTTGGGGGCCGGGAGAGGAGATGAGGGACCATAGAGTTAGCTGGAAGGTGGTGACTAGGAGTAAAAGTTATGGTGGTTTGGGGCTTGGGAACATTGGGAAAAGGAATTCGGCCCTTTCGGGGAAGTGGTTGTGGAGGTTTCCTTTGGAGCAGGAGAAGCTATGGGCTAGAATAGTGGCAAGCATACATGGGTTAGAGCAAAATGGATGGGACGCTAGAATCAGAGCAAGGACCACAAGCACTTCACCTTGGAAAGCCATTCATGATCTGCTTCCAGTTTTCTCCCCTCTTGTCAAGTATGATTTGAATTAAGGTAATTCCATAAAATTTTGGGAACAAATTTGGGTGGGGGATGCTCCTCTTAAGGACCAGTTTCCTTCTTTGTATGCTGTTTTTGATTTTAAATATGAGCCAATTTCTTCTTTCATCACTCATTCCTCTTCCAGTTCGGGGTTTGGGTGGAACCTGGGTCTGAGAAGGGCCGTGAGGGATTCAGACCTTGATAGTATTTTGAGCCTCGAACTTCTTGATAATGTTTTCTTAGAGCCTTCTAAGGTGGACTCTAGAATTTGGACCCCTACCCCCACGGGCTCTTTTTCTTGTGCTTCCTTCTTCAAAGTCCTTTGCCAGTCCACCAGTCCTACAACCTCCCCTTTCCCGATTAAGGAGGTTTGGTGCAGACCAATTCCTCCTAGGGTTGGTGGTTTTTGTTGAGAAGCCTATTTGGAAAGATTCAACACTGGGGATTTGCTCCAAAAGAAGAGACCCAATACTTGCAGGAATTGGTGTGTTCTTTGCAAAGCGGATGGGGAGACTAGTGTTCACTTACTGGTGTCTTGCCAATTTGCAATGTCAATTTGGGAATGGGCTTTTTCTCTCTTTGGGTGTAGGTGGAACCCTCCATCAGACTTGCAGAGCCTTTTTTCCCCTTCTTTTTTCAGGTGGCACATGAAAAGGAGGACTATGTGGAGAGGACTGAGGGTTGTAGTATGTTGGTCATTATGGGAAGAAAGAAATTCTAGGATCTTCTCAGAAAAGGAGAGAGGGGCTGAAGAATTGAGGGTCGTGATCCATATAAGGACTGTACAATGGCTAAAATCACTAGAGCTATTTACAGACTACACAGTGGATGACATGTTGAGAAAGTGGGATGAGATTGCAAATTGCACACAGATCAAACCATTAATAAGGGTGTCTTGAACTCCCCCACCTGCTGGCTTCAAATTAAATTTTGATGGGAGTTGTAGGGGGAATCCTGGACAATCAGGGATTGAAAGTGTTTTTAGGGATGAGAACAGGATCATCTCTGCCCTGTTCTCAGGCCCAATTGGTGTGGGGGATTCTCTTAGAGATGAGATCTTGGCAGTTATGGAAGGAGTTTAGAAAGCCAAGGAGATGAGTGTTAGAAAACTCTTAATTGAAGGGGACTTGGAGGTGGTGATAGGGTGGCTGATTAAAGACAACTACGGCTTATGGAATTATAAAAATGAGAAGAGGAAATTCAGATGGCTGGTGTGGGGGATGGAAATCAGGATGAGTTGGGTTAAGAGATCAGCTAATTCTTTAGCTGATGGGTTAACTAAGCAAGGGATAGAAATGGAAGCAATGTTTTGGGCTAAGTTGTAATTTAACTGTTTTCTTTTTCCTTTTCCCTTTTTGGAGGGTTTAAGTTGTATTTGGAAGATAAGAGTGTTTGTCTTCCTTCCCGTAATTAGTATGATGTTTCAATGAATATAATGAATTTGTTATTGATAAAAAAAGAAACCTGATATAGATTCTTCCCGATGGGTGCAGGAGAATTACATTGTAATGTCCTGGCTGTGTAATTCTATGTTACCTCATATTGGAAAAAGTTTCCTATGGGCTAATACTGCTAAGGAGATTTGGGATGGAGTGGTTGAAACCTACTCTCAGAAGCAAAATGTAGCCAGAGCCTATCAGTTAAGGAATCAGGTGATTAGTATAAAATAGGGAGAAAAACCCCTTGCCATGTATTTTTCCATGCTAAAAACCCTTTGGCAGGAAATAGATCACTTAGAAACTGTGGTATGGGAAAGTGTAAATGATGCAGCAACTTATCAAAAACTGGTATAGAAAAACAGGGTAATACAAATGTGGCCATTACAGGAGACTCTTCGGCCCCTCTTTCCCAAACTAATTGGGAATCCATTACAGTAGCAGTAATGAGAACAGAATTGAAAAGGTTTGAACAACTTATGAGTAAGAAAGTTACAACTAGCTCTACCCTTCCAGATGGACAGCAGAGTGCAGGAGCCAACTACACTTCTTTTACACATACAGGTAGTTCATATGCAACTGCAAATCTTGCATCCACTTCAGGTAAGGAGGGACCTCCCTGGATTATAGACTTAGGAGCATCTTAGCACATGACTAATGTCCCTACCCTTTTCAGTTCCTATCAGTTGTGCTCTGGTAAAGACAGAATCTCTACAACAAATGGTTCACATATCCCCATTGCTGGGAAGGGGACAGTTAGAGTGACAAATGATATTACTTTATCTTCTGTCTTACATGTCCCTAGACTTCATACCAACCTACTTTCTGTTAGTTCTTTGACAAAAAATTTGAATTGTTCAATGACTTTTCTTCCTGGTAATTGTGTTTTGTAGGATCTGGAGTCAAAGAAAATGATTGGGAGTGGTCGTGAGGTGAATGGAGTCTACCTTTTGGATGAGATTCCAAGATATCTGAGCCATCATGTTAGTAGCTGCAGTAGTAGTGGGTTAGAGTCAGTGAGCCAGATTATGCTTTGGCACACTCGCTTGGGACATCTTTCTTTTAGTTCATTGAAATTTCTTTTCCCAAAGTTATTTGAGTCTGTTCAGTTATCCACCTTAGAGTGTGAAAGTTGTCAGTTAGGCAAGCATTGTAAACATTCTTTTAAACCAAGTAATAAAAGAAATACTTTTGCTTTTAATATTGTTCACACTAATGTATGAGGGCCATATCATATTCCTTCCGTGGGAGGATACAGTAATTTTCTCTTGTTATTGGATGATTATACACGGTATTCTTGGATATATTTAATGAGATCACGAGATGAGGTTCCTAACTTAGTATAACAGTTCCACCAGATGGTTCTCACACAATTTGGAGTGAGAACTAAGGCCTTTAGATTAGATAATGCCAGAGAGTATTTTGATAAAGGACTTGACCACATATTTCTTGGAGCATGGTATAATTCATCAGAGCAGTTGTACATATTCACCGCAACAAAATGGAGTAACTGAGAGGAAAAATAGACACATTGTAGAGGTGGCAAGAAGTCTTATGGTGTGTGCTTCAATTCCTGTGCTTTTTTGGGGAGATGCAGTTCTTACAACCATGCATTTGATTAACTGTGTTCCTTCACGGACTTTGGGGTTTAAGGTGCCATTTAGCCTTCTTTTTCCAGATGGAGAGATATTTCACATACCTCTGAGGGTTTTTGGTTGTGTTTCCTTTGTTCACATTATTGGCCCCCATCGCAAGAAATTGGATCCTAAGCTCAAGAAATGTGTTTTCCTTGGATATGCTCAGAACCAAAAGGGGTATTGCTATTATGATCCTGTGTCGAGCAGATTTGTCACTATGGATGTTACCTGTTTTGAATCCACCTTCTTCTTCTCTTGTGGTTCTCCTCAAGGGGAGAGTTTTGGGGAGGAGAACTTACAGTCTGTTCCTCTTCTTATTTCTTTTGTGCCTTCATCAGTTCCATCAGCACCTCCATCAGTTTCATTGCCTGAGCCACTACGGGCAACCTCACAGAAATATCAGTGCCGACAGACAATGGTTGACTCCACACATCCTTAACCCACACCACTCTCTATCAGTCCTTCTGAAGCTCCAGATTCAATAGATACAGTTCCAGGTATTCCCCTTGAGCCTGAGTCTGTTATGTTTTCTAATGATAATGTTCATGTACCTAACACCATTGTTGCAACTGATCCCACTGACCTTGATCTTCCCATTGCACTTTGCAAAGGGAAGAGAAAGTGTACAACCCATTGCATTTCACACCATCTTTCCTACAGTGCCTTATCACCCTCCTACCGAGCTTTCCTTTTTTCCCTGGATTCTGTATCTATACCCAGGAATGTTACTGAGACTCTTTCCAAATCTGAGTGGAAAACAACCATGCAAGAAGTGATGGAAGCCTTGGTTAAAAACCAAACTTGGGAAATAGTTGATCTCTCTCCAGACAAGGAGACAGTCGGATGTAGATGGGTATTCACTGTAAAGTACAGGGCCGACGGCAAGATAGAGAGGTACAAGGCAAGATAGTTCCTATGCAGATGCAAATTGGGTAGGGTGCTTAGATGACAGGAGGTCTACATCAGGGGTGTGTACCTTTATAGGTGGAAACTTGATCTCATTGAAGAGTAAGAAGTAGGCGGTTGTGATAAGATCAAGTGCAGAGAATATAGATCCATGACTCATGGTGTCTCAAAACTTCTTTGGGTTAGATCTCTTTTGAGTGAGATTGGGGTGAAAGCAGAGGAACCTATGATGTTGTACTGCGACAATCAGGTTGCAATCAATATTGCCCACAATCCAATTCAGCATGACAGGACAAAGCACATTGAAGTTGACAGACACATCATAAGAGAAAGGGTAACAACCAGAGAAGTCTGCTTGCCATATGTCTCTTCGGAGTTGCAGTTGGCTGATGTCCTCACTAAAGGGGTGGCAAAGAACAAGTTTGAACATGACCTATGCAAATTGGGAATGTGTGACATTTACTCCCAACTTGAGGAGTGTTGAAGATTATTCAGTTTTGTGTTGTTTTATGAGTAGATGTTTTATGTTAGTTGTTAGATAGGAGGTGGGGACCATAGTAGTTATGTGAATCCAAATTTTATTATGTTTTTGTGTCTTATATATGTTGTTTTATGTTATGCCGCCCTATAAGGGCATAGTTGTCTTTGTACTGTTCTTATATTTTTGGTATAAAAAATAAGTGAAGGGGGCGGCCAGATTATTGCTCTCTTTTCTTTTCAAGATCTCTTCTTCTCTTCTTCTCTTCTTCTCCTTCTCTCTTCAAGAAACTACTTTTTTCTGTTCATATTTTTGAATTCAACAGATTTCTACTCTAATAACTCCCACGACTACAAGTACACCAAGAGACCCACCACACCTCATGCACCTCACTTCATTTGCAATGAAATGCATTGGACAAGTGAGGGAAGAAGGTCAACGCCTTCATTGCTAAACTCAGTGATAGTGATGAGAGTGATGAGGAGAAACCCACACCAACTCCAAGTTATCTTCTCAACATCAAGCTCATTTGAGGGTTCTTTCATTCAAGGAGTAAACCAAAATGTCTCTTGTGACAGTCGATCCGATACAGTTCGGGGTCATGGGCGTCCTCCATACCTGTCCAAATCCTATCTGCCTCCCCATACCAAATCAAAGTAAGTGGACCTGAGCAATTTCGTTCTTCACTCTCGAGTGTTTTTTATTTAAGCTTGCATATCAGAATTTTTACAGAGTTTTAATCAGACAACTTCACAAAAGTCATGCTATTTGCAATCTCTATTCAAATCTGTCGCAAATCCACAAAAGAACAAATGAATATAAGAACTACATAGATCAAGTAACATTTTTCTTTCTCCTTTGAATGTTTCTTCCTCTGGTTTACCTATTGGTTGACCTTATTTTCCTTATAACTGTTCAGATTACTCTGTGAAGCATTTGGTAATTGAAGCAAAGGCAAATACTAGGAAGGAAAATGCCCAAGTCCGAAACAGGAGATTACAAAGGAAAGTAAGTCTTGTCCTCACTCTGATAATCACAGGCTGTATGATTCTAGAAATCTTCCTCGATTGGGTGTGTGTTGTACAACCAGCCAGAGACCTTACCAACTGAGTCGGTTGGCACCTTCTTCTTTGATTGTATTCTTGTTGTTTGGTTGCTCAGAATATCAGATTGAAGGCATCTTTGTTTTTTTGTTCTCTTATTTTTAATATATTTWTGCTTATCCCTACCCCTTGATTTTGATATKTTGGACCCATTAAACTGGTTCTTTAAGGCACCTGTGGTAATCTATTTTGACCAATTACATTGTACAGTTGTACCATCTGCTTGCATGCATGTCATTTTTAATGTCATGGTCACTTGGCCTTGGTTTCTTGTGACTGGATTATGTTTCATGATCCATTTAATGCTTCCTATGTGTCAACACAGTTTAATGGATCGTCTGTGAGACCAAGGCTCTCAGTTTTCTGTTCGGCCAAGCAGTTGTATGCTATGTTAGTTGATGATCAGAACAAGAAGTGTTTATTTTAAGGAAGCACACTACAAAAACCCATCCGAGAGAATGTCTCCTGTAGCACCACTGTAAGTGTTTCATTTTGATCTATATCTGTTTTCCTATCCATCAAGCAAAATGCATCCTCAAACTAACAATTCAACTAAAAGTGGTAGCTAGGGGCCATTGCTTGGTCCAACTTAAACTATTCAGTCCAAAGAAGTGGTCCAACTTCAAGCTAGAAAGCAACAATGGTGGCATATGGATTTAATCTGAAATCTGCTTTTTCTGCTGCTGAGGTACAACTGTTTTTTCTCCCTTCTCTAAGCTATCTCAAACTCTGCCCAAGGACTTCGCAAGCACATTGTATTATAGAATTAACCTGAAATCTGTCAAACCAAATGGGTATATGACATATTTAATCTGAAATTTGTCAAACCATTTGAGCATGCTAAAAAACATGCTCAAATCTGAAATCTGAAATCTGTCAAACCATTTGAGCATGCTACAAAACATGCTCAAATCTGAAATCCGTCAAACCATTTGAGCATGCTACAAAACATGCTCAAATCTGAAATCTGAAATCCGAGCATCCACATGGCAGCAACATTTCCAAACAAAAAAAAAAGACACCGTTTAATCAGAAAGCGATGCTTCCAACCCACACATCAGCAGCACAGTTTTCTAAGAAAATGGTGCTGTATCTACAGCATCGATGCCAAACATATACATAACCTATCTCCATCATCAATGGGCTATGTTGGCCCAATGACAACTCACCAGTACACAAGCCACATTAGGGGTCAACATTTAGATTAGAAGAAAGGGTATCTACTTTAGGACTGGGTTGGGCTCATGATGAAGGGGCATGAACCAGACCTAGCTACTTTGTTCCCAACTGGACCCAAACACATCCAGTGATCTAGACATCCTATTATTATTAGATATGGTTCACCAACTAGTTCAAAATCAGAATGATTTATTCCCATAGTCTGCTGTTTGGTTCAAACAGGAATGAGTATGAGAATTGGAAACAGCAGGAATAAGATTTCATTCCCAAGGGAGGGGTAGGGAATGGTCATTCCCTCAAATGGGGGAATGCCATTCCAACAAGAATAGGAATGGGATTCCGATTCCACCCAAGGGAGGGGTAGTGTCTTGGAAACTGAAGCTATTCTCAGCCGTACAAATTCCCTTTCTTCAGTTGGACAAGTACCACAAACAGATATTTTCCCAGTTCTGAAGCCATAAACCCTCAACCCCACAAGGCCAAAAGTGTAGCCACTAAAGGCCAATTTTGAGCAGGTGGAGGGAACCCATGAGCTCTTTTGGGGTTTCATAATTGAGATACACCTGAACTTGCTCTAAATGCAAACTTATCCAACACTATAATCCTAATGTTCAATTTGGTCTCTACTAATCAATCTTTGCTACATCATTGGGTTCAACCTAGATTCCATTTTAAGCACCTCATGCAACCTTAATCAGCAATGAAATTTCGAATGAATGAAAGCTGAATAAAGTAATGAGTAATTTGGCTGAGTATCTAGTGATGACTTGACCCTAATAAGATTGTATTGGTCACAGTTGAATGAAAAGTTGGAGGGATCCATAATCCATCAGGTAGCTAGGATAATTCCATTGCCAAGCAACTCAGGCCCAAAAGCTAGCTTGACCCTTTTGAACAGAACATCTACTTAGAATAATCCATCATGTTCAAATTTTGCTTAATTGCATTTCAAAATATTCTTAACCAACAGAAAGTAAAGGAGAAAAGGAAAAGACTGTTCAATACAAGCAAACAATTTATTTTCTAAAATTTTTATGGTGGATGAAATTATTGACATAAAAAGGAGAAAATTTGACACATTATGCCAATAAAATCATCTATTAAAACTTATATTTATTATCTGACTTGTTATCACTATTGCTCAACCTATGCAAATAGATCGAAGCCATGCTTTACCAATCTTTACTTGGGCTATGGAATTAACAGTTGGTCCCTAGCCCAAGTTAGCAAAGGTTCAAATTTTTTATATCAGGTCTCATTCAATCTAGAAAAATAGAATATAACTTCTAACATGTCTACTAATACTTAGAGTCATTATATTAAGAAAACTAACATAAGGCATAAAAAACCTAAGGTTTTGATATATATATATAATTGAGGTTGGACGGGGTGGGGACTTCATTCCCCATCCCCGTCCTTGCCTTGCCAAAACAATCTACATCCCCTTCCCAAAGAAAGGCTTGCAAAATAAATTACCCAGAGCACTAACAAAACAATCAGAATTCTATATATTGGACTAGTTAGTTTGTTAATTTTTCTTTCTTTACTTGGGCTAGTTTGTTAATTTTTCTTTCTTTTAGTTAGCTTCCTTTAGCTAACTTGGGCTAGCTAGTTTGTTAATTTTTCTTTCTTTGCTTGCTTGGCTGTCTTTGAATCACCTTATTATGTAACTTACCTACCTCTTTGGCACATCATGAATTTAACTACTATCCCTTTTGGATGTGGGGGGGTGGGGGGATGGTGTGTGAGTTTTGTTTAAGAAAACTACTACTGAAGCAAGTTCATGGTAATGATATTTTTCTTTTGGGTTTATGAAATGCTCTTTTAATATAAATCCAAACTAAAGGATCTCTGAAACTAATGGGTGTCCATATTTTTTTTTTCTTGGGGGGAGGGGGGTGGGTATGAAATGTCCTGATTTTTCTTTTAAGTTCAAACAACAAAGTGCTTATTCACTAACTTGTTAATGTGGCAAGATCAGCCATGTTCCATGATTAATTAGTTTTGTTTTCTATTTACGTTCAGGAATCTTGTACTCTATAGGGATGTCACTATCAATATTGTGAGGACCGAGTCCGATCTCCTCTGTAATGCTCCTCTAATTCCCAAAATAAAAAATAGAACAAGTTTATTTTTTCTTTTAAAAAAAAATCTGTAATAGATCCAAGCCAACTAGTTTTGTTTTCCTTATAGGACTTGCAAACAACAACAACAACAATAAAAAAACAAAAAGAAAAAGAAAAAGAAAACAACAAAACAACAATTGTCATTGGAAAACATCCTCTAAGGTTGCATATTCTTTAGGCATTGAACTAACCTCTAAATAAAAGCAGCTATTTCACACAAGCATTAATACAAACATGAAGGAGCTGTTTCTGCCTAGCCAGAGTAATGAGACATTTTGGCATTAAAAATAAGGAGAACAATCTATGCTAAAAAGTACTGAAATTAAGAATAATTTTTACAGACCAAAATAGAGAAGGGTTAGGCTTTATCCATTGGAGTTCGTCTCCAACAGGTTCTTCAAATCGGAACCCAATGGGACGGTGTTACTCCATTGTCACGCCACCAATAGGAACAAACAAAAAAAACATGCATATGCATAAAAACTGACCTCGCCGGAGATGAGTTCAGTTCGGTTCCCAGCTGCCGAAGGAGTGACAACAGATGAGGGAGAGAGGGTTGGAAAAAACCTAGAATCGGCAAAGAGAAGGTTTGATGGTCTGCTGTAGGAAAAGGGACTAATGAAAGAAAAAAGTGAAAGAGAGAGAGAGAGAGAGAGGGGGGGGAATGAGAGGAAGAAGATGAAAGGGGGAGAGAGAAATCGTGGCTTACCTCTTAATTCGTTTGATGCTTCTCAGCTGCCGAAGAAAACAGGGAAATGGTGGTGCTAGAAGAGAATGTGAAAGCGTTTTTACTGGTGCGATTTGAGGGAAGACGAAAGAAGTTATGGGATTCGTTTGCGCGGGAGAGAAGATTTAGCGGGCCGGACTGGCTCTTTTTTTATTTTTCGGTCTATCTCTTATCCGGCGGCAAATATGCATCCGCAACTGTAATTAATCATACCTAGAGCAGCGGATTTCTCTATTTGCTGCTAAAAAATGAATATATAGCGGCGTTTTTCTTAGTGCCGGGTGAGAAAAAATCGAAAAACCGAATCGATCGAATTGAAAAATCGGTTAACCGAACCGGTTGGTTCGGTTTTGATTCGATATTCTTGAAAATTTGATAATTTCGGTTTGGTTTCGATTAATCATTTAAAAAAAATGGCGGTCAACCGAATTGACCGATATATTTATTAAATATTATATATATATATAGTAGGGACCGATATACGGAAAATCTAAAAGACTTAATAATTTTATTTTTCATTTAATGTTGATTTATAACAAATATAATTATTGATAATTGAATATGAACAAATAATTTTTAATAAATTTAGTTTTATTAATAATTTGTAGTAATTTTAATTATTTTTATTCTTTTTAAATGAAATTTTGATTAATTTTAAATAGATAAAAATAATTATAAAAGCTAACACTTTTATTAATTCCACTAATAATTAACAATTATATAAGAATGACAACAGGATGGGTTCAAAGCAGGGCACCCCATCCCTTTCCCTGCCCCATAGTCAATACACTCTACTTCATTTCCGCCTCGTCCCTAGTGTCATGTGGGTTCAGAGCAAGGTAACCACTCTTCAATGTCGGGCGAGTTCAGGGGCAAGGCACCCTACTCCTCATCAAGGATAGAGAATCCTTGAATTTCCCTGCCCCATCCCCAGTATTGGGTGGGTTCAAGTAAAGGTGTAAATTAGGTCATGATGGCTCGACACGACATGACCTGCATGTGGCCCGCACAAAGTGTGAGTATGGGTGTAAACGGATCGAATTCGAATCGGATCAGGCAATCACCGAACTAGATTTGATATCCGATGAATATTGAAAATTAATATCCGAATTCGAATCCAATTAAATATTTGAATATTCGATTCGATTAATTAATTATTTTAGATAATTAATAAATATATAAAATAAATTTTTTATTTATATAACTAAACTGTTATATATATATATATAAAATATCTTATATATTATATAAGAATTAAATAATCGGTCGAATTCAGATATTTATCAAATCGAATCAGGTCATATCCGAATTTGAATATGATTAACTATTCGGTATGAATAGGATATCCAAATTCGATTGATTAGATTATATCGAATATTGAAATTGAAATTGGATTTTAGAATACTGTTTACACCCCTAAGTGTGAGTCGTGTCGTGCTGGCCCATGAGGCATCCCGGGCCATTCCTCCCTCCTCTAGGATAATTTGGGGGGTCGGTTTAGCACAGCCCATGGCTCGAGCCCGCACGGACCCATGCCGTGCCATGGGTCGGGCCTTGGGCCAAGCTATGCCGCGCACCAAGCCAAGCTCAAGGCAAGGCACCCACTCCCCATCCCAAGGTTTTTAAAATTGAACCGAATAGAGAACCGTTATGGGGTTGAATAGTCTGGTTGTTAGGTCCGAACGAATGACCTGCTCTGACAAAAAATAAAATAAAAAATTAGAAAAACAAAAAAAGGCCAAAAGTTGTTGTTCAGATTGACGGTTCAACCACCCAAGTCAACGGTTTGCTAACCAAATAAACATTTTTTTTGACAAAAATCGGTTTTGAGGTGAAACAGTGTCCGATTCCCAATTCTTCTGATCTAACCACCTGTTTTGATCCAGTTTTAAAAACACTGTCCCCATCAACCCAATATTCAATTTGATGATAGAATTGATCAAAATGATATATTGAGTATCAACCACATGGTAAATTTTTAAAAGTACACTAAATTGTATTTAATATTCAAAACTGTAATTTTATGAAAATAATTTATTTTCTTTTTAAATGGTTTACTTGCAAAATTATACTAATTTATCTTATAATTTCTAATATAAACTAACCAACAATTTCCTTTTTCCAATATCATACTAATTTATCTTAATAATTTATGTAATTATTTGTTCAAATTATAGTTTTCCATAAAATTATAATTGTACTATTATTACATAATTCGTTATTAATTTTGTAAAATAATAAATTATTATTAATATGAATACTATGAATTCTATTATAATTATTTTTCTAGTTTTAAGATTTTTTTAAAATTTATTACATAATTTCATTATTTTAACTATTAAAAATTTTGTCATGTTAAATATTTTGTTATTTAAATATTTAAATAATATGTAAAAATTTTAAAAATTTTCATTATTTGAATGGTATTGCATAATATTAAATATGTTTTATATTATTTATCTATTTTTAATGTTTTTATTTAATATTTTTAGTTATTGAAATATTTAAATAATGTTTTATTTTTTAATGTTAAATTTTTATTATTGAATATTTCGTAAAATTATAATTTAATTTGTTACTACATAATTTCATGATGAAATTTGTAAAAATATTGAATTATTAATAATATGAATATTATTAAATATGTTATTTTTTGTTTTGAACAAATATTTTAAATTTAGTATATAATCTCTCGTTATAACATTTAAATAGTTATGGATTTTTTTAATTGAAACTTTCTTTAGAGAGATATAGATAAAAAGTGGGGGGGAGAGGATAAATAGGAATTAGAGATAATTTAAGAGATAAATAGGAGTTAGAGATAATTTAGGAGATAAATAGGCGAGACAATTTAGGAGGAAGTGGGGGAAAGTGGTGCCACTTAGCTAAACATTAGAAAAAGCTTTATGGTTGTTAGAAATAGTTAGGTATATGTGATTTCCTTATTGGTTTAATGGGTAATTATGCGGAATTAAAAAATAAAAAAGAAAAAGAAAACAGAAAATTGGGAAGGGGGTTTCCTGCAAGGAGAGCTATGCTGATGTGGCAGGACAAGTTATATATGTATATATATATATATATATATTTTTCAAATAGGTTTGACAGAGTCTGAGAGGCTTTCAATTTCAGCCTCTTTTTGAACCAATTGAAAGTTCGGCAGTCTGCTAGAGTGCCAGACTGCCACTGCCAATCACTCTCTTCAAAACTCTGCCATTGCCAGACTCTCTTTGAAACTCGGAACCACTCAAGCCTTTTTTCTCTTATCAGTTTCTTTCACTCTTTGTCTTTTCTCTTGTCTCTCTAGTCTTTCTATTCTCTTCTCAGTCTCTCTAGTCTCTCCGTTCTCTTCTCAGATTACCGTGCGGCCTGCGCCAACCACTAGCACCAAGCAGCAACGCCGGTGGGCTGTGGTTTTGAAGCATCTGCGATCCTTTTCTCTTTCTCACACCTCTCCTCTCTACGGCTCCATCAGCAACCACCGACACCAACCAGTCCGGCACCGACAGCAACCACCAACAATTTTAGTTTTTTTTTTTATTATTTTAAATGCATAAAAAAACCAAGAAACCAAACCGCGGTTAATCGGTCCACCCGATTGCATCAGTTCAATTTCGATTTGGATATTTAAAAAACCGATCAAATTGATTTAGTTTAAAAAAAAATACCTAAAACCAAACCATGAGCACCCCTAGCCGCTATATAAAGAGTTTATTGTAGTGGAATCCGATCCATACCCAAAATATTGAATTTGCATCGGATCTTAATTTACTATCTTTAAAATAAAGATAAATTAAAAAGTTTTAAAGAAATATACTCAAACATTAGATGTTGGATTGGGTTTTGGACTTTAGAATCCATGGACGCGACAGACCTATTCTTAGGTAGGTATCGGACACAAAAATTGCCGCGTTTCCCTTGTTTAAAGATTCAAAAGTTGGAAATTAACCCACAATTGAAAAGCTAAGCAAGTAAAAAATAAATAAAAAGATTAATGGATATGACATGGGCACTTCTTATTGATCATATCTTTGAAGGAAAAAGAAAGATGATAACAGTACAGAACCAAATATAAAATGATTATTTGTCACCCAACTGCAGCTCCGAAGCGGGGACCCATGGATTGGTGGATCGTTTAGGTCAGACAAACTGAGATTGTGAGTTGTGACCAGTCAAGCAACAGAGTTAGCTTGGATTCAACTCTTCTCTTGTTAATTTATATTGCCATGCATAGCAAATATCAAATAACAATTAAAGATGGCTGGCCAACTTAAATATAACAATTGCCGAAAACGTAAGGTATTATAAAAATAAATGCAGGAGTTATGTTGCCTGGGTACCGGTAGGTTGAATTCGCAAGGATTTGTTCATCCAACGCCCTCCACTCCCACACTCCTCTTCTCCCTCAAAACATGCATCCTCCTGGTCTACAATTCATGCCAACGCCCAACCCCTCTTACACATTACAAATTCAAAATTTTCCTTGCTGATTACAACAACAGCAACAACTAGCTGGGTTGCATTGCGTGGCCCCTCCAGAAAAGTAAATATATTAATTAATTTCTTGCTATAAATATATATATATATATATATATATATATATATATATATATATATATATNATATATATATATATATATATATATATATATATATATATATATATATATTGAACCACAAGCTTAATTCTGATTTCTCATGGATGATTTCTAATAGGGGAGGCACCGTAGTCGTCAGTCATCACCGTGCTTGTGCAAGCTAGCTAGACCGATCAAGATATGGAGTGTTCAGACGCGAGGATGTTATTGGTAGTGTTGATGATTGTGGTAGCTGGCTCTAGGCAAGCCTCTTGCAACGTCGTTCAGTTCATATTTGGGGATTCCCTGTCGGATGTGGGAAATAACATGTACCTCACTAGGAGCCTGGCAAGACCAAGTCTGCCATGGTATGGGATCGACTTCGGCAACGGATTGCCCAACGGCAGGTTTTCTAATGGTCGAACAGTTGCAGACATAATCGGTACGTACATAATCTCTCTCTCTCTCTCTATATATATATAGTACGTAATTGTTAGTTTCCATATATATATATATATATATATATATATATGACATCTCCTTAATTAATTTACTTATTATTTCTTCTCTTTTATATAATTCACTGCATGCGTCGTCGTACGTCCTTCAACTAAAATTTTGTGTTTTTAGGTGACAAAATCGGTCTTCCCAGGCCGCTTGCATTCCTCGATCCATCTTTAAACGAAGACATCATACTAGAGAGCGGAGTTAATTATGCCTCTGGTGGTGGTGGCATCTTGAATGAAACCGGTGGCCTTTTTGTAAGTAATTATATATTGTATTGCATGCATGCACCATCGATCGATGATCGATCCAAATTAAACAACTCTTCTTACTTAATATCATATCATAGCTAGTTAAGCTACATGCGCTTGTTGTTAATTATTAGTTCAATTAGCTAGCTAGCAAAGCAAATTAACAGAGCTATGCTTTCTCATCAAATTATATATTTTAATTTAATTTGCTGCGCGCAGCTGCAAAGATTTTCACTCTACAAGCAGATAGAGTTGTTTCGAGGAACACAAGAGCTGATAAGGAATAAAATTGGTGCTGAAGCAACAGATAAGTTCTTCCAACAATCCTTCTACATAGTGGCTTTAGGGAGCAATGACTTCATTAACAACTACTTACTGCCAGTATACAGGGATTCATGGAAGTACTCAGACGATGGCTTCAATGAGTACTTAATGATGACTCTGGAACAACAGCTCAAGGTACGTACTAATGCTGCACACTACTAGTTAATTTGTATCAGAGAGATCTAGTTTGTTTACAGAACAGAAGAAAGCAAGCTTTATGAAATTTGGATGATTAATTAAATTGGTTATGTATATTATATATGTACAGCTACTGCATGGCTTAGGGGCTCGGCGATTGATAGTGTTTGGGTTAGGACCCATGGGTTGTATTCCCCTCCAACGTGTCCTAACTTCATCAGGGGACTGCCAAGAGAAAACCAACAATCTGGCCATCAACTTTAACAAAGCTGCTGAGAAGCTTTTACAGGATCTTTCGGGCAATCTCCCCAACACAAGCTTCAGATTTGGAGATGCTTACGACATGGTGAATGATGTGATTAGTAATCCTGATAAATACGGTGGGTATAACCAACTTTGCTTTCCTCTTATAATAAATTAAAGCACATCATATATATATATATATATATATACACCCTTGTACTAACCCTTATTTAGTGGGCTCCTCAGAATAACAGATCGAGGGCCCATATTCAAACGGACAGACAGATAATTGATCCAAAATAAAATTATAAAATTTGGGTTTCGTTGTTTAAACTTCAACCATGACGTGCAATTTTCTCTTTTCAATTATGAGTGACCCATTTTATTATTTTTTATGAGCTTCGAATCGGATCAGAGTAAGGCCAAGGGTTCACATATTCTAATGAGGTTGATCATGCATGTTTTCAGGATTTGACAACTCAGACTCCCCATGTTGCACAATTGGACGGATTCGGCCCTCTCTTACATGTATCCCCGTGTCAAGATTGTGCAAAGATAGAAGCAAATATGTTTTCTGGGACGAGTATCACCCGTCAGATAGAGCAAATGAGTTGATTGCTGATGAGATCATCAGAAAGCTTGGACTTTCACAACTCAATACAACAAATTCGTTTTCACAATCAACAGCCCCTTCCCCTGCCCCTTTCTCCTAGCTAGCGTCATTGCTGACATTTATACGTACGTTCGGCTTTTTTTAATATTAATGAACTTCACTTCACCTTTGCCGAGTTCTTCTTTGTACGTGTTTGTGCTGAAATCTTGTTTTTACAGTAGGTAATGCTATACTACAACGGGTATTTGTCTTGATTTTGACGATGCATCTCATAAATTTATTTACATACGTGTTACATGTATAACACGTGACTTTTACAAAATATAAGCAAATTAAAAAGAGAGTGCAACATTAGATGGGTGGACATGACACCTACCACTTATATTCATTTGGAGATTGGAGGGGCCCAAAGCTCCAAAACGATTGGATTAGGTTAGGTGGTTTAACTCTAACATATTTGTTGATAATGTTCCATTAATATATCTATATATTATATTAGGTTTTACAAGCGCGATTACATTCTTTGATATTAGGTTTTCAACCGTCATTCAACTGGTCAGTTGGACGGCTGAATTGGTGCTTACCCGGTGACTATCTCCTGAATATTCGAGTTTAACCTCTAATCAATTATATTACAGAAAGAAAGCGGTTGATTCGGTCAATCATCTGTTTATATGGGCGGTTCACCTGTTTAACCCATTTAATAAGTTTCGTTTTTTGTATATAATGATGTCATCACAAGTTGACCTAGCGACGGTCTGACAGAGGAAAAAAGTGACGTAATATTTATTATTAGATTTTCAAAAACCTAATATTTATTACTCAAATAATCTATATTTATATATTAAGCTGCTATGTGCTGCCTTGGCACATTGCTGCAATTTAGTAACAGAATAAGCTAATTCTGTTCGGTTAATTCAACTATCAGTTTCATTAGATTTTTACTTTTTTATTTATTAAATTTGGTTTTGGTTCGATTTGATTGAAATTTTCAATCGAAAACCGAATTAATGCTGCTATTCAGTTAAGTATATTAAATATTAATGTTTTATTTAATATTTTTGTTAATTAATTATTATATTTTCCATTGAACAATTAATAATAGTTAATTAAAACCTAGATTCATTATTAATTATTCATTAATCATTTTTCAAAATAGTCATTTCGCCAATTCCACATTAGCATAGGACTTTGGATCTATTTTAGCTTTTAATTAATAATAGCTAATTAATTAAAACTATGCATAGATAATAGGGTTTTGAGTTATTTTAACTTTTAATTAATAATAATAATAATTAATAATTAATTAAGTAAAACTATTGGATTTTGAAGCCATTTTAACTTTTTATTAATAACACTTATTATTATTATTATTATTATTAACAATAATAACAATAATAATAATAATAATAATACTCTTATTGTAGTTATTTTAATTTTTGTTGCTATAGTTATTTTTAAGAATATTGTATAGCTTCTTTGTGCTTTGCTTTATTGTTGTTTGACTTTTTATGTCATATCATTTTATTGTTATTTTTATATGGCTTCTTTGTACCTAGATTTAATGGTTTTGTTTACACTCCATTAATATGAATAATAACAATTATAATTTTAATCTTTTAAACTGAAGCCCGTGCATCGAACGGATCCCAACTAGTACGTCAAAAAAAAGCATAAAACAATTTTAGTGAAAATCTTGAAAATTCCTTTGGATCTCTCCTGAGATTGTTATTTGGGAGCTCCCATGATTGACGGAAGAGTTAACAAATCCACTTTCAAGAAAATAGAGGATCGGGTAAGAATAAAAGTTGAGTGGACGAAAATAAAAGTCTCTATCTCTAGCCCGAAAAATGACTTTACATAAGGCATATAGTTTGTATGATGCCTTTGTTTATAAAGAGATTTTCAAATTTTCCAACGGATTCGTTGTTTTCAATTGATGAACTTCAAAATTTTCTTTGGGGGAAATGATAGAAATCCCACCAACTTGATTGGTTGGAACTTGGAAAATTCTTTCGTAAACCAAAATCTTGTGGAGGATGGATATCAAAAATGGGTGAATGGATGAATACAGCCTTCCTCACAAAATTAGGGTGGAAAGTTCTGACTGAACCTTCAAATTTGTGGGTCTAAAATAGTGAAAAATAAATGCTGAAGAAGGTGTAATTTCTAGGAAGCTAAAACAAGAAGTGAAATCTCTTGGGATTGAAGAGGAATTCTAGATAAAAGAGACCTAATAAAAAATGGAACCTCTTGGATAGTTGGAAATGGGATGTCCACAAACCTATGGAAAGATACTTGGGGCAAGGGAAAAGCTACTTCAACTTTAAATTAATGCTAAATTGCTAATAGTATCCTGAACCTGGATGCTTATAAGATGGTGGACTTAGTCGAACCAGTGAACAAAAAGTGGGATGGAGACAATAAAAAATTTACCGACGGTCTGTATGGTTTGCACAATAAGGGTATGGTATGGAATCGAAATGCCAACCGTTTGATTGGGCAGTATCAGAATCTGATTCCATTTCTAGTGGAATGACATTTTCCAATTTAAGGGAATGGTCATTTCTTCCCCCTCTATTGGGAATGGGAATCCCAGTCTAATTGATTCCAATTCTTATTTCTATCTGAACCAAACAAGTGGGGGAATAGGCCATTCCAATCCCAACTCCAATTCTGATTCTAGCTATGAACCAAATAGACCCTAAATGAAGATATATGGAAAAAAAATTA
The DNA here is from genome assembly GCF_000365185.1 of Nelumbo nucifera. Next base: position 6,236,366 of record NW_010729093.1, on the reverse strand, counting down.
AAACCATTGTTATCCTAGCTAAAGAGAGAGAAGATAGATTGATCTTGAGATTAGAACATAAAGGGTATATCTTCATTAAATCAGTCTACATTCTTCATGCTGTGAAGCACTCTTCAAGTAATCTAGATGCATCCATGTTCAAAAGATTCGGGATGGATATTCAGTGCGTATATATACTAAATGTTTGTATAATATATATGTGTGTGTACGTGTGTGTACTAATACATATTTTATCAATAAATAATGTATGATTATGTTTTAGATATGATATATGTATTATTTTATATTTAATCTATGTTTTTGAATTCAGTTTTGAAATTGTTTTTTATGTAATAAAATATTAAAAATTTGCAATTTGATGTCAAAAAAGATTTTTTATTTCACGAAAATATCAGGGCAAGGATAGGATCCTTGGGATGTATAAATCTCAAAAAACTACCAAAAAAAATCACCTCAATCGAACATTGGAATGCAAAGTTATGACTTTACAAAATTTGCATACACATTTAGTATGCAACCTATGGCCCGGTGACTGAATCAATGGTCGGACTGTTCGAACCGATGATTTATTAACTATACCAAGTTTTTGGTGGAAAACTGAATTTTACTAGAACTGAAACCAGAAAATCAAGTGAATAACGATTTGACTGTCTGGATCAACGACGGATTGAAAACCTTACTTTTATGACTATCATCTAACAATGACAATATATAATTTGCATTTTAACATATCACGTCGAAATAAACTTATAAATCACTTAGGATTAGGTTGCATGTAAAATGAATGAAAACAAATGATTTCCATCAAAAAGGATATTCAATAGGAAAATGAACCATGCATTTTCCTATTTTTTCTAGTATTTAGCTTGACTTGGAAAACAAAACCTGAATGGCTAAGGCATAAACGGGGTGATTTCAGCCAGCCCACTTTTCTCAAAAATGATCTATCGAAGATTAATAATGATCACGAAAAAAAACAAGTCAGTTTCCTAAAATTACTAATTTTTACAAGATTTTCATATGGAGGGGAGCAGCTACCCCAACCCCCATCCCATCCCTCGTAATTAAAAACAAAAAAACAAAAACATCTAACACAGTATCTCCCCCTTTTGTTAGAAATATTAAAGAAAATTCTCTAAAAACATTGGTTTGCATATCATTGGAAATCATCCCCCTTAATCTCCCACATCTTAGGGCATTATGTCAAATCACTAAGGGTGTGTTCTCCAATGTGAATTGTTTTTTTTTTTTGTTATTTTTGTGTTGCTAGTTCTAAAAACAAAACAAAACAAAACAAAACAATTGGTTCTTATAACAAAAATATGGAAAATATGTTTATATGTGTTTTTTTTTTTGTTTTTAAAACTGAAACAAAAAAAAAAAACGTGTTCTTGAATATTTTTGTTTGAAGAACATGTTTTTATCTGATTATTTAATATCAATGTTCCATAAATTACATAATTTCTACCCTTAAAAATTTGTTTTTGTTTTAGCAGAGTTTTACATCGATTGTTGATGTAAATATTGCATTGATAAAATTGATGTAAAACTCCACTTTTCGAAATTCAAACGGTTACTTTTTAATGGTTCGATGTAAAACATCATTGTTGTACTTTTACATTGATGACATTTTACATCGGGTCTAAATGCAATCTAATTGTCTTGATAGTTTAAAAAATATGTATTATTTTTGAAACAAAAGAACTTGTTCCTGCCTTCAAAACAAAAAGAGTTTAAGAATATAATTTTGTTTTTACTTTTACTTATTTGTTTGCTGATGTAGTGATTTAAAAAACAATTGAAAATAAAAACATTTAGAACAACCATAGAATAACAACTGATCCCTCTATCGATTCATGTTGTAAAACAACCCTTTAATTCAAGGTTTTTAAAACCAAACCGGACAATGAATCAGTCAGGGGTCTGGTTCCCGAGTCAAATGGTTTGATCGTTCGAACCAAATGGATGCCCTGTTTTGACAAAAAATAAAAAATGACCTAAACTATTGGATAGTTTGAACGGTTCAACCGCTGACCAAATCAACAATTTTGACGAAATAACAGTTCTGGAGTAAAACGGAACCAATCATCTAGCTGTTTCCCGATTTTTCGGTCCAACAGTCTAGTCCGATTTAGTTTTAAAAACCATAGTTAAATTGGATTTTATAGTTGTGGTGGCAATTTTGCAAATAAAATCGAATACTATATAAATGTATTTTTCCAAGAAGCCATGTGGTTTCCTACATTGATAAGCTACATTTTGTAATATATATGTGCAACCAAATGAAGCCCAAGATCGAAGTAGTTCCAAAATTAAATATGATGTTTAATAGTATCCATTAATCTTACATATATATTACATATATATATATATATATATATATATATATATTAAAGGGAAAGGGGTAGTCGTCCCATTTGCCAAATGGCCGTATTTTCCTTGTATATATATAAGATTCTTCATTGAAACATAATGTTTAATCATTTGATTTTCGAATTGACGGTTCGATCATTTGATTCGAACGGATGACTCGTTTTGACAACCGATAATTCAACTATTTGGTTCGAATGAATAATCCATTATGACAATAAAAATTACAAGTAAAAAATTGTGGAACTATTCTGGCCATCGGTTTTTGGGTTGACAGTTCGATCGTTTAGTTCAAATGGACAGCCCGTTTTAACAACAAAAATTACAGGCAAAAAATTGAGTGTGTGAGGTCCATTAAGCAATATCATACGTGTTATATCATTCGAGCATGTGACTCATACGACTAGAAAATGGAACTGTTCGGGCCATCGGTTTTTGGGTCGATGGTTCGACCATCCGGTTTGAACGAACAACCTGTTCTGACAACAAAAATTAAAAAAATAAAAAAAACAACCAAAACTCATTGAACGGGTCAACGGGTCGATGGTTCGACCACCCAGGTCAATGGGTCATTAACTGATTCAATGGTTTTTGGTCAGGGACCGGGATTGGGATAAATTGGAGCCGGTTGTTTAGATGATTCCCAATTAGAAAAATGGCCAAAAACCATCGAACGGGTTAACAGTTCGAGTAAAAAATTCATAAGCTTGAGCTCAATTTTGAGAAAAAAGATTTTATAAAATAAAAAAATTATATATAAAAATATTTTTGTTTGATATTTAAAAATAATAATTATAATATTTTTATAATATATATTATTTTCTATAATTTTATTATATATATATATACATATCGAGCTGGCTTGCGAGCTCAGCTCGTTTAATAATCGAGCCTATGAATTGGGCTCGAGCTTGGTTGAAACCGAGCTGAGCCGAGCTCGAGCAGCTCGTGAAAAGCTTGGCTCGTTGCCACCCCTAAACAATAGTTTGAAAACCATGATTTTTATGATTTTGGATTTTCAATTTTCAAAGGTTTCTTCTACTGTGGGTTTTATTCGATTCTTTTTTTTTTCATTTTCTGTTTTTGTTTTTGTTTTTTTTTTTTTTTTTGTGTTTGGTCTTCTTCTTTAAGATCCTCCAAAACGGTCTAGGGTTTACCACCATTTTATTTCTTCCCTTTTGTTTTTTCTTTGGGTTTCTTGTGCAATGTTTTTTTTTTCTTATAAGATGATCTGCTTTGTCTCTTTTGTTTGATTGCATGTATATTTAGCCCCGCCTCAATTTTTTCCTTGGTTTTTATAGTTTGGTGGATTTATCGCCAATTTTTTTTCTATGTTTAAGGTCACTTTGGGTTTATCTTTTAAGGTTTTGGAATCCCTTGCAATTAGACATGTTCATTGGTCGGGCTGGAAGCGGGCTTTTGCTCTTCATTAATAGAAAATTTTCAGGCCCGAGCCCAGGCCCGGCCCGACCAACGGACCTACAACTTGGGCTTGAGCCCGACCCTCTAAAATCCCAAAGCCCAACCTGGGAGTGCTTGAGTTCGCCTCTGAGATTAAGAGAATGGTACTTGAGCTGAGTTCGCCGATTCTTGGGAGTCTGAGAGTGAGAATGGAAACTGAGAAAGTAAGAAGATAGAAGATGAAAACAATACCGGCCAGAGAGAGAGACAACCTAGTTCTGGTGGCGCTAGCCACTAGTGCCTGAGTTCACAAAGTGAAATGGTGCGCCTGGGTTTGCCAGCTCTGAGAGTCTGAGAGTGAGAAACTGAGAATGAGAAGAAAAGTGAGAAGTGAGAAGATAGAAGATGAAAACGGTGCCGACTGGAGAGACAGAGAGCTCACTACTGGAGAGAGAGACAACCTAATTCTGGTGGCGCCGGCCGCCAGTGCCTGAGTTTGTAGAGTGAAAATGGTGCACCTGGATTCGCCGACTTTGAGAGTGAGATATGAGAGCTGATTCTAAGAGTTTGAGATTGAGAAATGAGAATTAAAAGAAAAGTGAGAAGAATTTAGGGTTAGGGTTAGGTGGTTTAGGAATTTAGGTTTTAAATTATAAAAAAGTCGGGTCGGGCTTTTTTGATAAATCTCGAGCCCGATCCGTAAAATAGTTGGGCTCGGGCTTTTAGGCCCGAGGTCAAGCCTGCGGGCTAAAATGCATGTTAAAGCCCATCCGGGGGCCGGGCCGGCCCGTCGGGCTACCTGACCCATGAACTGGTCTACTTGCAATGTCCACCCTTCCCATGACTATGACTACAAAGTTATTTCGTCTAATTATTGACATTTAAAAAAAATGACCCAGAAATGGAACCGTTTTTGCCACCGATTTCTAGGTCGATGGTTCAACCATCCAGTTCAAATGAATGGCTCATTCTGACAACAAAAAATAAAAAAATTTAAAAAATTAAAAATAAAAATGGCAAAAAACTGTTGAACTGGTTAGTAGGTCGACGGTTCGACTGCTTGAGTCAACGAATCGTCGAATGATTCAACGATTTTTGGCCAGGGGCCGGGTTTGGGGTAAAACAGAAACGGTTGCTTGGATGATTCCTGGGCCAAGAGTTCTCGATATAAAATAAAGAACAACTATGAAGTAGAACTTAGAACTATCATTGTATGATCATTTTTTTTATGAGATGATTTGATGAAACAATATTTAAAAAACGAGCACATGAGTTTCAAAACTTAAATACTAATTATTAAAAAATCATTGTCTTTTTAAATGTAACAAATAACAATATTATAATTCCATATATTAAATAAAACTTGCACGATTGAATTATTGCTCGCTGGGTGAGATATACCCCTTGGCTGTCGTTTATAGGATTCCTAGTCGTGGGCCCTGCTATCATTGATTGCTCATCGGCTGAACTGCCACCTGCTACATATTAAATTAAACAATGTCAATTACTTATTTAATGCTTTTTTGAAAAAAGAAAAGATAGGTTTAGAAAACTGATTGATACCCTTTGGTGATTAACTTTTAGAATGGCATAGTCTTTAGCCTGCCGTTTACTTGTTTATATATTATGGATGATATCATAGTCTCTCATTAATAGTATATATGCTTAGTGTTTTGTTTTTATATATGCTGATCACATATAGAGGCCAATCCTCCGGTTTTGTCTTGCCCAAATTTTAGACAGTGAAGTGAATAAACCATTGACTTGTCAATGATTATCCTCTGTGATGTAAAGCACGTAAATGAGCTAAAATGCCACTCCCATGGACTTGAATATGAAGCTTTTGTGGGCAGCCACGGTGGGAGTGGGATCGATTAGGCATTCATCATTTTTTCAACTTCGACCTGGAAAAACTGGGTGAAGTACGAAATTTCCAGGTAGGTACCGTTCCGTCCCGAGTGGAATGTTTACAGTTGAGATATGAACGGTCAATCAGAATCAACGTAACATATTGGCATGAATTTAATTTGGCAAACATGATTAGATGAAGCATGTATACAAATTAAACCCTCATGGCTCAAGGCTCAAGGCTCAAGGCTCAAGGCTCAAGGCTCAAGGCTCAAGGGTCAATCCATTAATTACCCATATATATATATATATTATATGTGCTGAATAGCTTTATTTAAACTAAACGACCGTTTAATTAAATTTCCAGTGGATTTATGGAGTAGTAGTACTCTATATATGTCCTAACTCCTGAGTTTTGCCTATCATTCACTCATAAGTGAATTTTGGGTGTTTAAAAATTTTTGAAGGAGAATGTTGGTAGAACAGACGGGCAGTAACTCTGATGTAAATATTGCTCCATCTTAATGCTAATGTGTGGTTTTTTGGGAAAAAATTTGAAGGAGAAAGGAGAATAGACCATAAATTTAACTATCTTAGTATCTTAGGACTACCGGGGAAAAGAAAAACTGATACGCAATTATTAATTGACCAGTGGGAAGAACCAGTCAAGAGTTAAACAACGTATATTATAAGCCACGCCCGTTCCACCATGCAGACAAAAGTATATAATGACCTATTAACAACCACCATCTTTTTTTTTTTTTTTTTCTTTTAATTATTCGTAGACAAATTTCCAACTCGTGTCTTTTCCTTGATATTTCACTTACCCATCCATCAACTTTTGAAGCTCATATGTGTTGTTCAGAAACCGGACAATTTATCCGGTACAGAGTATCAGTACTTGCTCGAATGATCGGATAGCAACTCATGGAAGAGAACGAATTGCTTTATTTCTGGTGTGTCATCGAGCGTTTTATCATCCCAGATGGATTGAGTTACTTCGTCCATCCTCTGATTCTCTTCCTCTGTCATATCTTCTTATCGGTGAAAGTACTAGGAAACTGGATTTTAGATCAGCTCCCCCATCCGTCTAAAGATATTTGGGTTATGCTTTTGAGGTTTTCTGGAATTGTGAGGAGTCGGGTACGGGTAATTCGTCTTTGGTTTTCAGCTGCAAGCAGGCCGAGCGATAACAAAGTCGAACAAGTCGTAAAGGAAGAAGTCTCAACAAGTGAGGCTCTTGAAATTTCTTATTCAGTTCAAAGTTTTGCCTTGTATGGTTATTTGATAGTTCAACCGGTAGCTCATGTGCTAAAAACAATAGATTTTATTGACGAGGAAGGGGATGATGAGGAGGATGTGGACGAATATGTTAGTGCGGATGAGGATATCGAAGAATATGAAAGCGTGGTTGAGGATTTGGAGGACTTAGATGATGATGTTTCTCTGGTTGACGATGATGATGATATGGAAGAGCCATATTTTAGTGTGGTCGAGGAGCCTGCAGATGGGAGTGTGGTCGGGAGTACGGATGATCCAGATGTGAGAGTGGTGGAGGATATGGAAGACCCAGATGCTAGCGTGGTTGAAGATATGGAAGTATCCGATGCTGTTAGTGTGGTTGAGGATGAACACATGCATGACTATACTTTCTCCTCTCTTTATAGCTCTGAAGCATCCGTTGTGCAAGCAGAAGATGATCAGGACCAGAGAGAAGATGTAGAAACCGATCCGTTCTACAGCAAATACAGTGAAAGGATGAGATGGTTCGATCTACTCAGTTATGAGAGATCATGCGGAATGAGTGGGTATTCATTAATATTCATTCATCATCATCCGATTGTAATACGACCCATTTTGTCTTAATCGTTTCTTTTCATTTTTCTTTTTTAAGCTAGATTCCAATAAGTTTGATGATTAATTTTCTCAATGTAGATGCAATCCTGAACACGGAATTGGGAGCTCCTACTTCAACTGAGAGATCAGAGTTAATGCAATTTTCTGCTCCGTTTATGTCATGGAGCAAGGTGAGTAAAAGAAAGCTGCTAAGAATCATAGAGAACGATTTCGAGACTGTGTATGTGAGTCAGTTATGCTTGTCTTGGGAGGCCCTCCATCATCAGTACAGGAAGGTTGAGTCACTTGCACCATTCCCTGGTTCTCAAGAGGGCGTCTTTTATTACGATGTGGCCGGAGAATTCCAAAATTTCAAGGTCCTATTACAGAGATTCATGGAAAACGAAAACCCCAAAGACAAAAGGTTTTTGAGTTATGTTCGAACAAGGTTTTCTGACAATAGATTTCTCCAGGTTCCGGAGGTTACAGGTATATACCCAACTCTTCATGATCTTTTCTTTTGATTTGTTTACATTTACACGGTGGAGATGATCCAAATTCCATACTATATTATTCTTTTGATTAGATTCTTGTAACCCATAGCATTGGAATCAACACGACGTCCACCACACCCACAGATTCCAATCTAATGGTTTAGGGCATATACATTTACAAGAAAGAAAATAAAATACCATTTGTCTTATTTCCCTAAAAACTATCGTTTTGGTTGAAATGGTCTAACAAACAAGGAATCTAGACTCTGCAGGTTCAATTAATTTATTATTTTTAAACTATAGTACTTATCCATTTCCATGCCGTCAATTAATGTTATATATGTCATTTCTTAAACTTTCTTTTAATACAAGTTTGTTCACTGAATCACTTTGTTGGAAAAGTGATCATTAAGATTTATTGATCATTAATCTGTGTTCCTTATTGATCATTAAGATTTATTAAAGATTCATTCGTTGGAAAAGAAAAATATCATACTATAATTTATATGCAAACCACCTTAAAGTTTTAGCCTTTTAGGAACATAGATTTTCTAAAGATTTACATGTCATGGCTTTGAGACTAAACAGCGAAGTCTGATTCAAGAGGAGACCGGAAATGCATATTAAAGAGTGATTATGTAAAAGTTTTCAAGCAATGTCAAAGATTTCTCCAATTTTGTTTATATTATATAACATTTTTTATTTGCACCATGTATACAACAAAATAAATAAATGCCAATATGTGTAACCTTATTGTGATGCAGACTGAAGAGTGTTTTTTTTTTCTTGCCCCTTATTAAAGGGTATTTAGAGGAAGTAAACGAAGGCATGGAAGAAGTGACAGTGGGAGCAAATGAAGTCTTAAGTGCCATAAGGAAGTCTATAGCGGTATTCGGACAGTTTGTAGGTAGAGACAACAGGAAGCATTGGTGGAGGAAGTACAGGAGGATGCTATGGATTCATCCCCCGGTGGAAGACCCTAAAGACTTGAAGTTATTAGTTGAACTTGAAAAACTACGCCGAAAGGTATGTTGTTGAAATGGATTGGAATGAGTCAGAACTCAAAAGTCGGGGTCAAGTTCAGTTAATCTGTCAAGTGTCAACCCATTATGGGTTCGGCTTATGATGTAAGCCATTTCTAGCTAGGTTGTCACGTTTGAAGCATTCAAATGGGTTTTATATACTTTTATTAATATATATATATTTTCTATCTTTTATCTCAGCCTATATAATTATTTTATTAATTAATTAATTTATTTATTTTGCAAGACGAATGACCAGCCCATAGCTTCCGGCCCACATTGCCTCGATTTCATGCCATGGGGCAGGAGGAGGGGTTTGGAGTGGACCCATGATGAACTCAACCTATTACCATTATTTATGAATTGAGATAGGGGATCTATCCCCCACTTAGAGGGCCTCAGGCATTAGGAGTTTAGGATCCAATCCCAACTACAATTTCATTTTTAATCCACTTTATATGGAAAATTTAGCCATTGATAAAACTAGTAGTATTTCGGAAAAAAGATTTCGGCTGTCCATACGAGACCTTGTGCTACCAACAGGCTCTCTCCAGGTGACACGTTAGCCTATACAGCCGTGCCTCCAGCTCTGTTACTGTTGCATGGAGTCCACGTGGACTAACGTGTCATGCAGGAAAACGGGGCTGCTTAATTGGATGTAGACGGCCAAATTTTTTTTCATATTTTAGAGATTAAAATATTGGAAATAGTATTAATTAAGGTGATTTTGCAGTTACTAGGTGGAAAAGATTTTGCTTTAGGCTCTACAAGTGAAAAGAGATTCTTTTGAAAAGTATATCTTAAAAAATACAATAAATTTCTATAATCAATTCAAGCATCTAAGAAAAGAGTTGCTTGAATCAAATGGTTAATTCTTGAGATTCGGAAAAGAACATGCATATTATTTATTTCAAAAGAGCCTGCATGTTTTTGTTTGTTATTATAAAACCACAAATGGCAGCTGAGTAGCTGACATTCTTTCATTTCATTACACCCAGTTTGAATATATATGTATATATATAATCTTTTAATTAAGCGTAGGTTGATTTATGACCGATTCTTTTAGAAATCTATTATATAAAATTTGGGTGACACTTGCTTTTTATTCCTCTGGTGGTTGGATGAGTTAGACCTATAAAATGAATCCCCATGAACAATTTAATGACAGATGGTGTGTTTTGATCTTTGTATACATGCAGAAGAAACTATTCCTTGAGGATCTGAAGAAGAAGAAGAACTGTTGGCTCAAGAGAAGGATGGCAATAGAAGATTCACAAAAAGTGGACATGATCCTGAGTGGGATAGACCTGAAACTGGTGGAGAGGGTGCTCAAACTGTCCATGATTTCCACGGCTCAACTCAAATGGTGCCAAGACAAGCTCCACAACATCGAGTTCAAAAATGGAAGAATTGCTAGGGCTTGCACCAATTCCTGCTTATTCCCAGCTTCTTAACCATGATTTCCAAATAAAATGGTTGTTGCTTTCACTTTTCCGTTTCGTAACCATGTCTAATATATCCAAAAAGGCCGGCATAGGTGTGTAATATATTCATATCGTACAAGATACAATACTTTTGTAAAATACGATCCCCCTAATGCTTCGATCCGGTCCGGTCTAAAAATGGTTCTTCAATTCAGTTGGGAAGTGAGTGTATTATATTAGTCAGTCTATTAGTTCTAGATTCAAGAGAAGTAGCCGGTAGGGCGGGCCCGAGTCTCAAGAGCCCTCAGGCCTCAAAAGTTTGCACAGGATCTGTTCTACTTCTACCAAAAGACTCGGACCAAAAAATCCCTACCATTACTCAAATTTGAGAATGAGATCCGATAATTTGTTTCCGACAATTCTGTTCATATTTTAGTTTTTACAAAATACATACAAAGTGCATTAATGGTCTAGACCAGGCCCATTAAATATCTCTAATGGACTTTGTTGTTCTAATAAGGTTCAATTTGGTAGGAGTATAAATACATATAAAATAATATAAAATATAAGATTTTACACTCTACAAATTTGTATTTCTATTACTTCCAAACTGAGTCTAAATAAAATCAGGATTTATTTCTATTTTTTTTATGTAAATTGACAACTTTACAAATAACTAAAACTTAGAACCACCGCTGAAGCAAGAGTATGATCAAGTGGCTGCATTTTTAGAACAGACGGGAGTGTGTCACTGCTGTCAAATGAATGAAACCTATTAATTTGTATGGGGGGCTCCCGAGTTCCGACATTATGGTCCAGGCCCACTTGCCATGCAAAACAAAACTCGGTGGGCCTTCCATGTTTTGTTTTTATTTTCCTGGAGCATTTCGTATTTTATTTTAATCTTATTGGTTTGATGTCAGATGCTCGCTCCATTGTCCGTACGCACATCGGCGTTGAGCTCTCTGGTTTAAATTCAGCCAATCTGAACCTTAAGCTCTCCATGATTTCTCCATTAGTAGGACCCATTTTAACAGAATTCGATACTGAAGGCTCATGCCACTGTTTTTGTTTGTTCATGGTTCCTCCTCCGTTTCCTCCACCAGCCTTGCTTCCTCCACTTACCCTCCCTGCAATCTCCACATTTCCATTGAGTTGGGTATCCTTCAAATCCAATACCCCTGAATGGGCTGTCTTGCTTCTCGAATTCCTTTACTGGTTTTTCTTTGATCTTCATTTCATCAATTGGATTTCTTTTCAGTCTCCATTTCATCACCTGGAGTTTTTACTTGATCATGAAATCTTGTTAGTTCCCACAGCCAGTTAAACAAGCATAACGATGGCTTTTATCGGCTCTCTTTCTTCTGTCGTCGAGACGGCAGTGGAAAATTCTGTTCTTCATACTGGAAAATTTTCACGACCTAGGGTGTTTTCTTCCGCGTCTCGAGGAAGACATTCTCTTAATTACGGTTTAAATTCTTCAAAAATTGGCTTCTCCCAACCTGTCGAAGGAGAAGAATTCCCCGCATTATCCTGCAATTATGTGAAAATGCTAAATATGTATGGCAGAGGACAACCTCGAGGGATTAACCGTCCGAGAGCAATGAGGAAGAAACCTGTAGAAAGAGAAGATGGTGACGAGTCCGAGGATGCTATCAAGGCTACAGAGGAGAATGGCAAGAAAGTTCTAGCTAAGCAAAAACAACTACGTCAACGGGTATTTCTTTTTTCTTTGCTCTTGTTCCCATAGAATCCCTCTTTGACGTGGAAATTCTCTTTTTCTTTTAATCTTTGTGCATATTCTTCTTGATGCCTGGGAGTTTTGGTAGCTGAATAGTTTTGGTTTCAGTGAAGATGTCTCTTTGGTAAGACTTATAACTCTCCTCTAGGTTATTTTCTTCCTTTTGGTCAATTTCATTAGTTTAATTCTACTCATGAACTGAGATGTCTTCCATATTCTTGGAGTTAGAACAATTCAAGAAGTTGAACAACGGGTTGCTTTTTGCTTAAAAGTAAGGAGAAATTTTACTTCGTTGGAAAGCTATGCAACTTCCTTCCTTGTTTCCATTTAATTAATACTACTAATGAACTGAGATCTCCTGCAAATTCTTGGAGTATGAAAAATTCAAGGAGCTCAATAACGCATTGCCTTTTACTTTCTCCATATAAGTAGAATAATTTGAAGATGGTAATAATCTACAATACTTAACTGCAAGAGAGGTTAAATTGGAGAGTTCATTGGATGGCTACTACAGAGTTTACCCCTGGTTGTAAGATAAACGTGAATTTGCTATATCGGAAATTCATGCTTTCACCTGAGTAGTAATCAAACTTACTAAAAGTGCAAATGTCATGTCAAAGGTTTCACAAGTAATATTTAACTTCTGTCCAAATGCAAAATTTCATCCTGTAATATATTAATTTAAATTATTCTGTCTAGCAGCTGACTAGTTAAACTACCATGAGGTCAATGTTTAGGATGATATTTGAAGCCTGATCATTTTATCAAGAAGCTTATGGCTCTATAGATCATGCAAGGTCAACAACTAACTCCATGATAAAAAGTGGATTCTTGCAAAGAGTTACCAGTGAACTTGGCTGGTTGCATAAGCACTTGCACTGTGACTTAAGTAGTTCTACACTTCTACCAACTTTGACATTTAACTTGTTGAAATGTTATATAAAGTTAACATTGCTAACCTCACCATTTTTGATAATTGGAAGGATATAAAATTTTTTCTAGCTTCTTGACATAAAAAACATATCATGCATAATCTTGTAATAACTATATCCTCCAAATATACTTCTTAAAAATGAACTGCCTGATGAAAAAGTCATGCTAACCTAACAACCTTATTACCTAGGAAGTTGCTTGAAATGCAAGGTTAATCCCTGAGCTCTAGTATTATGGGAGCCTAGATGGTCTGTCCTAGACCTGGGGAACCATCTAACAGGTGCCTCTTGACCTTCTTTGACAACATTGCGTGTTAAAAAAAAATATCTATTGGCTATATATGATCTCTAACAGAACTTATTTCTTTGAACCATTATTACATGGCCTTTTCTCATTTGATCAAGGCTATGAATGATGCTCTTGATTTTTGAAATAAGTATGATATGGAATGTTTGATACAAATATATTTCAATATGATATGGAATATTTGGTACAAATATATTTCAATATCCAAGTTTAGCCCTATAACAAATTTTTATCAAACATCACATTTTAAAAGAAAAAAAATCCAAAATGGGTGAAAACTGCAAGCCTGTAAACAATATCACTTTGTTGGTTTAAAATGTGGATTTAGTAGTCATAGTCGCAATTATCTGTGGAAATAGTAAGGAGAATTAAGAATTACAAAATTTTGAAGTAACAATTACCTATCCTGTGGATACTTTGGCTTTATCTGACATTCTTGGAGGAGCTGTCCCCTTGTTCAATATCTCTTAGAATTCCGCATGACAACTTAGGCTTCACAAAGTCTATTAGTAACTTTTTCATAACTCAAAAATTGTACATAGTATAATATTTCAGTGAGAGAGAGGGGGTTAATTGTTGTCACATGGATATTCCTTGTCTATCTCTATGCGATGCAGGTCAAATGCAGGACCTGCAGGTATTTGCTTGGGACTTAAAAGTTAACTTTTAATTTTAATGTTTTCAATTGAAACTTAGTAACAAAAGAAAAAGAAAGACTTCTGCTAACAATCCTAAATGATAGAAAATTGAAAATTTACCATAATTTTATCTTTGTATGGGCTATGTTTTGTTAGTCATATGATACTACTACATTTCTCCCATCATTATTTCTGCTTCTAGTCTTCTACAAGGTTTTAGTAGTATCAAGGGAAAATGATTAATCAATGTCAATTTTATGAGACATGAAAAGGGCCTATGTATAATATGCACTGATATATGTTCAATATTTGATGGCTTAAAGCCTTAAACAATAACTATAAGCATATTTCATGTATAAAAATTCATTTGTTAATGACATTTTTGAGTCAAAGTATTAAACTTTAGGAATCTCTAAAAAGTATTTTCACCATTTCAGGTTATTACCTTCCTTTTTTTGCTTCCTGATTTTTGAGCCAGCCATTTTAAACTTGTATTCTTCCAAAAATCTTTTGTTTGCACAACATTTTTTTAAGAATGTTGTTCCTTTTGCTCTGACATTGGTGCAGGCTCTTAGATAGAATCTATGCTTACCCAGAAAACCTGAATATGGAATGTTTCACACATATTTTAAAATGATGCTACTTTTTAAGGGAAATATTGATGCATGAACTGCATGTTCTACATTAAAATACAGATTAGATTTACAGCGTCCAACTCCATTTAAGATTCTAGTTTGTTTTCCCTCCGTGGAGAGGAGCTTGGGTAATTCTATCAGATTTCAATGAATGTCATCTTTGAAGTAGAATATGTGAATTCTTCTCTTTAATTATAAGTCCACAAATCTTGCTCTCTGTTCTGTTGTGTCCATATCATACAATGCCCACTTTTCATTTTAGTTTCCCAGCGTTGTCTCATTGCTTGAATGAAATACCAACAGAGTAATTGTGCTTTTATATTAGGGGTGATCATTTCTAGCCCAGCCTGCAATATATTTATATATTACATAGATATACTTTATATATACATAAACATATAAGAGTATTACATATATATAATATTATATAAAAGCACAATTATATCATCATCTAAGCATTGTCCCATCTATATGGGGTCAGCTACATGAATCATGTTTTGCCATTCTGTTCAAAGACAGATCCATGACCATGAGAGTTTGGCAAAGCTTTAGTGCCGGCTGCCGACAACCCTCCTTTATCTGGACTTGGGACCAGTGGTGTAAAACAAGCTCACACTAGTGGAGTTATAATATATTGTATATAATATTTTATATTTATATAGATTATGACATATTTTAATATAAGTTATCATGCATATTAAATATAGTATTAAGTGACATAAGCCCAAAGCTTGGCCTAGCCCAGCCTGGCCGGGCCTATGATAACCCCTATTTTTTATCTTTTTTACTGGATCAATTTATTTCCAGTTGTGGATGCCAATTTTATGTTGCCAAATGTTTTTATTTATAGTTATATTCTAGACTTTCTAGTCTCTTTGCCGGTATTTAACATCGGATACTTTGTTTCAACTTCCTACTTGTGTGCAGACAGCAGAAAGGAGGAAATTTGTTTCATCTATAAGAAATAGTAATATCAACACAGAACAAGATTCAGGGTCTTATAATGAGACCGATAACTCATTTCCATCAAAAGATCTTTCTTCAGTGGGTAGTGGCAGTACTGGTGGAAAGTATGCTAAAAAGATCAATTCCAGAAGTTACAATCGTTCAACTAAAGTTAGGAAATCAGAAACCCCATCTGTTGGTATTAATGGAGGTCTTAGTGATRAAAGGAAGCAAACTGAAAGAAATTTATCTCTTGGAAAGGATACATCAGATATAGATTTCAAAGATGTTAAAGACACCAGTTCTGGAACAGTTAATTCTGATATGGTTCCAACTTTTCTTGCAAAAACATCKGGATACAATCTAAATGATGAAAATGCTGAGTTGGAAGAAGCAAGTTTAGGAGATGATGTAATGAACAGGGAAGCTAGTGTAGTTTCTGAGGATGAAACTGTAAAGTCTCCTCCTTTGGCCGGGGACAATGTCATGAACATTATATTGGTATCTGCAGAATGCGCTCCTTGGTCGAAGACAGGTATGCAGCTACCATGAACTATGAAAGTAAATATCACATAAGAAAGCAACTCCATTTTGATGAAAACTTCCCTTCTCAAATACATGCCCCACCACCCTCATTCCAGTGAATAGTAATTTGCATTTTTTTGTTATCAGATTTTGTTTTATTCTACATATTCTAAAGTTTATCTATATTTCTTTATGAAATGATTTTTATTCTATACTTTGGAAAGGTACTAATTTTTGATAGGTAAGGAAATCTTTGGTATCCACTGAGTAGACAGTAAGAATATTGTTGATGACACAATGGTTTGTTTTCCTTAGAAGCTGCAGTTTGTATAACCCCCTTTTTGATGTGTTACTGGAAGATCTTCTTAGCCAAGCATTGACCAAATCTCCGAATATGGCAATCCTATTTGATATTATTACATCTTTAAATTGATGAAAATATGAAGCTAATAGACCAAATCTCAAATAGCTAATGCATGGAATTGTTACTGTCATTTCATATGGTACCTTATAGGAGTGCAACTTGGGCTGGTTAGGGTCAGGATTTTTTCAAAATTTCAATGGACCCGACCCAAAACCCAAGCCTGAAACAGTGCAAAATGTTAACTCGGGCCAACCCTAGTTGCACCCTACATGCCCCTATGTCACTCTATCTTTAAATGTATTTTTGCTTTCTACTCTTTCTAGCATCACTATATGATTTTCTTTTGTTATGTTGCTCTGCAGAATGTTATTTAGTCATACTAATTACTAGCTAATAGACAAAAAGAATAAAGGGAAAAAAGAAGGCCTTTTTGTAGTTGATCTAGAGTCTGATTTTGTATGAGTACTGTTAGGTGGACTTGGCGATGTTGCTGGGGCTTTACCGAAGGCTTTGGCTCGGCGTGGACATAGAGTTATGGTAATTTTATTTTATATTCCATGTGATGCTTGAAATGAGATTCCTGCAGTAAAGTAATAAAAGGGCCTACTTTATTGCCAGTGTTTCACATGATGACCATATGAGATTATTGGAGTAAATAAGAAACAGACCTATTTTTTACCCAATTAAATATGTCAAAAAAAAAAAAACTGGTTGAGTCAGTCAGTTTAAAGCCTTTTTTTTTACCTTCATGCAAACTCAGATATGGTGACTGGACACCAAATCCTGGATATCCATAATGTGACATGACAAGTTCCAGGATAGAAATGTTCTGACATGCTTGTGTACTTGATGTTGTCTGGATACTTGTAAATTATAATTTTTCATAGTCACCTTATCCCATTTGAATAAAATGGTTATTGTTCTTAGCATTTTTGGAAATCTAGAGACTTGATATTCAAATGGTTAAATTTATAGGACCCACCAACTTTAGTTTCTAACCATTGAGCTTCAAGTCTGGTAACTTTAGTTCTTGGAAGTTAGGGCAATTAAGAATTAACAAATTCCTTGTTGAGTTGAACTGGAATGAAGTGCATTTTACTTATTTACTTTTATTTATTTTTCTTGCTTCAGGTTGTGGCACCACGGTATGGTAACTATGCAGAAGTCCAAGAAACAGGAGTGCGCAAGAGATATAAGGTGGATGGGCAGGTATGCTTCAACATTATTTGGCTATTAGTTTTCCTTCTTCTGGGGTTGTAGATTTTTAATTAACTCCAGTGACATTACAATTGTGTGGAACCATTCAATTTTGCAGGATATGGAGGTAACTTTCTTTCAAGCTTATATTGATGGCGTGGATTTTGTGTTCATGGACAGCCCTATGTTTCGCAATATTGAGAAAAATATATATGGGGGAGGCCGAGAGGTAAGAATTACATATCTTATTCATAGTTCAGGTTCTTGGTGTGACATAGGGCCTGTTCGTTTCCTCTTAACTCTCATCTCTTAAGAGGGATCTTTTAACTTTAAGAGAAAATTGGTTGTTCGTTTCCTCTTATCTCTTATCTCTTAAAGTGCAATCATACAACTTTTTGTTTTCCAATGATACCCCCAAAAAGACTAACAAAAACTCTCATATATGGGGTCAAAATTGATATTTGATAGTTTTCAGAATTCAGAACAACATTCTCTGCATTCAGAGTTCAGAGGAAAGAAAAGTTCACCAGTACCAATGTACTTCTTAATGCAATTATTACACTTTCAGATGTCAGACTTCAGAGCAAACGAATAGGCCCATAGTTTTAAAATATATGCCATATTTGTCCTATCACTTTTAAACTTTTTCAGTGAACATGTTTTCTAATTTCGCATGGGATGCAGGATATTTTAAAACGCATGGTTCTCTTCTGTAAGGCTGCTCTTGAGGTATGACTTCTGACCATAGCATACCACACTCTTGAAGCAATATTGATTTTATTGAATATGGAATCCTTCTTGGCATACATGTCAACCCTCACAAACCTGCTTGGAAATGAGTTTGTGCATTTTTTTAGTGAGTGCATGAATTAATACATTTCCTGATATTCACTAAGAACATTACTGTATGCAATACATCTATTCATTGACAAAATGACAAGGATTTGTTGCTATATTTCTACCATAAATATGTGATTCTAAAACAAAAGCTGGTACATTCTTACTAGAATTTGATGAAATTGGCATCCTTATCTTCCCTTCTGCCATTTGAAGAAATGAAGCTAATTGTTTTCAGGTTCCTTGGCATGTTCCATGTGGTGGGGTCTGCTATGGAGATGGAAATTTGGTTTTCATTGCAAATGATTGGCACACTGCTTTGCTACCAGTCTATCTGAAGGCATACTACCGTGACAATGGTATAATGAAATATACCCGGTGCGTTCTTGTGATCCACAACATAGCACACCAGGTTTGTTCTCATTTGTATTGTTTTTTCTTTTTCTTTTCCGTTTCCTTACATTGAACAGTCATTGTTAGAGCTGCAAACAGATCAGATCAAATTCAGATAGGGGTATATCCGAATCCAATCCGCTAAGAATCTATGACCCAAACTCAATCTGATATCTAATGGATTAGCAAAGCATAGATTCATATTTGATTTTTAAGTATTTGGATATCTGATCCAAATCTGATTTGATTAAAATGATGGAAAATCTATTTAAAATTAACATGAATTAAAAAAAAGTAAATATAAACAAGAAATATGTGTTATAAATAAGAAAATAAATTATGCAAGTCCCAAATCCAACTTAATTCTAAAGAATTTCAATACTAAGAAATAATGTTTTGTGTGTGTGTGTGTGTGTTTGCGCATAAGCATATCTGGGGCTGCAACATGGGCCAAGTTAGTTTGTACAGAACCTGAAAAAAGTTGGTTGGGTTGGTGATTGGGTTAGGGTTAGGGTTGACTTTTTCTAACACAACTTCACTTTGGGTTGGGTTAAGGTTGACCCCTCAGGTAGCCCAACCCAACCCGAACCACACTCTACCTTAACTCTTGTACATAGATTAAAAGAAGATCAAAGGGAATTGAGAGATTTTATCATATTTTAAGAGGATGGGAGAACCCAAGCCAAACAACCCAACCAGAAGTCGGCTTTCAGTTTGGTTAGGGTTGAAGGATTGTAGATTGAGTTATGGTTGACTAGGTCAGGTTGAAGGTTGGGATGCTGGTTTGTGTTAGAGTTAGGGTTGGGGGTTCAGAACCTTGGGTTGGACTAGGGTTGACCTCAACCCAACATAACTTTGACCAACTTGCACCCATAAACAGATCAGATCTTAGTGGATCTAATCAAGCAATATCAAAATTAATAAAGGGATCATGTCTCATAGAAAAAGATAAGAGGTCTGCCATCCCCAAATGTACAGGGTAGGTGGGGGATAGAATAACAGCACTAAGCTGGCCATATTATGATAATGAATAAAGACCGTGGGATTGCTTTTTTTTTAACCCTTTGCATTGGGGCTTTACTTTACATAGGCTTAGTAGATCCATACTCAGAAGTTAGGGCAAACTATTAAGCTGACTAGGTTGATCAGCTCTTTTTGGGTCAGGTTTTGATTCCAGCTGGGAAATATATGATTTTAACCCATCCTATTTAGTAATCAGGTCATGGACCTGGGAGGACTAAATGCTAACTCATTATTGATCTGGTTAGGCCAGCTTTTGTTGAAGAATGCCAACCTTCAGCCTATCTTGTTTGATAATCCTTCTGGGATAAGAGAAATTTAAACCAAAAGAAAAGTTTGAGTTGAAAGGAAATAATGGTCATGTTAGTTGTTTTTTTTTCCTTATCTTTTCTTTTCCTTTCTGTTCATTCTCATGGAGGCAGTCAGAGTGAATGGGTGAAATATTGGTACGTCTGGTCAAGAATTACTAGTCCTAGTTTTCATTTTGGAGAACTTAAAAAATAAAACTAATTTTTACTTAAATTAATCAAGAAAATATAGTTTATTTATGCTATGTATCAGAATCCTTCAATTGTAATTCTATCTAATTTTTGGAAAGAAGAATCTAAATATCCAATCACCATATTTTTGATTTCTATACCTTTTTCCATAATAAGGTATTCATCATCATTCTAAGCCTTATCCTAACTATATGGGGTCGGCTACATAATCCTGTTTTGCCATTCTGTTTTGTTAAGTGCCATATCCATTGTAAAATTTTGAGCCCTTAAATCTTTTCTTATTACCTCAATCCATGTCATTTTGTTTGCCCCTAACTCTTCTAGCTTCTTCACTTGTAACAGATCGCTTCTTCTAAAAGGTGCTGTGGATGGTCTTCTATGCACATTGTCAAACCATTGCAATCAACTTTCCCTCATTTTATTTTCTATTTGAGATAATAGATAACATCGAATGAGTTCATTTCTTAGTCTCTGACCCCACCCTTTCTAGTTTTTCCACTCATCCATCTCAACATTTGCATCTTTCCAAGTTTCCATAATAAGGTATTATCAGCTTATAAACTAAAAGCTTGATAGATTCAATGAGAGCCCATTTCAAATTTGAAACCTGAGTCAGTTGAAGTGTCTATCAGATGAGGCAAACATATTTGTGCATACACAGAAATATAACGTATATATAAATGACCAAGTCTTTATGCTGCAGATATAGAGGAATTTAGATTTATAGAATTTGATAAACTTTCTTACTAGAAAATGGCAAAAAAAAATCAATCAAGTATTTATTGTATCTAAAACTGGAGTATATGAGGTGCTTATTTTTAGACCTCAATCTGCATTACTGTGCCATGAGTCAAGTTGGATATGTTCTTACATAAGGAGCCTTTTCCAATATGGTATTGATCCATATTTCTCATCCAGGGTCGTGGTCCAATAAGCGATTTTCGTTATGTGGATCTTCCACAAAACTACATAGATCATTTCAAACTACATGACCCAGTAGGTGGGGAACACTTCAATATCTTTGCAGCTGGCCTGAAAGCAGCAGATCGTATAGTCACTGTAAGCCATGGTTATGCCTGGGAGCTGAAAACTAAAGAAGGTGGCTGGGGTCTGCATCAAATAATAAATGAGTGTGATTGGAAGCTGAAGGGCATCGTGAATGGGATTGATGCAAAAGAATGGAACCCACAGTTGGATGTTCACCTGGCATCTGATGGCTACACCAATTACTTTGTGGAGACTCTTCAGACTAGCAAGCCTCAATGCAAAGCAGCTCTACAAAGGGAGCTTGGTCTTCCTCTTCGGGAGAATGTTCCTCTGATTGGGTTCATTGGCAGGCTTGACCATCAGAAAGGTGTTGATCTCATTGCTGAGTCCATTCCTTGGATGGTGGACCAGGATGTGCAACTAGTCATGTTGGGCACTGGGAGACCTGACCTGGAACAGCTTCTCAGACATTTTGAGAGCCAACACCATGACAAAGTCAGGGGTTGGGTTGGTTTCTCTGTGAAAATGGCTCATCGAATAACTGCTGGTGCAGACATCCTACTCATGCCTTCTAGATTTGAGCCATGTGGACTGAACCAGCTTTATGCAATGAGCTACGGGACAGTCCCTGTTGTTCATGCTGTTGGTGGACTGAGAGATAGTGTGCAGCCGTTTGATCCATTCAATGAATCTGGATTTGGCTGGACGTTTGACAGGGCTGAAGCAATTAAGCTGATACATGCATTGGGGAACTGCTTACTAACTTACCGGGAGTACAAGAAAAGCTGGGAGGGGATCCAGAGACGTGGAATGATGCAAGACCTAACCTGGGACCGTGCTGCTCAAAATTATGAGGAAGTTCTGGTTTCTGCAAAGTATCACTGGTGATTCATTCAACATAAGGAGTTCAGCTTTTTAGATTTTCTAACTTTGTCTTTGAGGTCAATGCATGTATCTGGAGCCATCTATGCTTGGAGGCCTCATGCTTTCTTTTATTAGTAAATGCTGTCTATTTCTTTCTCTTCCTGTTCTAGAAATAACTTCAAGGGGAGAGCATCTCCTCTGCTAGATCTCTAGGGCCATTAACTGAGTTTAAAGTTTAAATACCCAATGAAAATCCAGTTTTTCTTTCTGGTTTATGTAAGGGTAAGCAACTTTAGTTATTAAAAAAAAGGGTAAGCAACCTTGTTAGAAATCTATACCCTGCAATTTATTCATGCATTCAAATTCCTACCACTGGAATACGCCATTTATGAATAGGATAGTCTTTACTAATAAATAGAAAAAAAGATCGACTTCTTGCCAGAGACATATTACAGGCTCAGCTTAAAGGATGATTCTTATTAATATTTAACTAAATGAATAATTATTTCCTACCAATGAGTGTGCCATCTCATCACTCCTTCAGATGGATCTTCATGATACGTGTTCTGCTATAGTCAGTCATAATATTGGGTTGTGATACTGTTTTCTGTCTCACTCATAAGCAAAGGAAAGATGGAAAAATATTGCTCTTACACTGTATGTTTGTCCCTAGGTTAAAGATATCGATACGTATCTCATGGTATCATGCCCATGCATATCATATTGGTATCAGAGATCACAAAAACGTGAAATACTGAGAGTTAGGGGATATTAACAACTTCAACTTAACGTTTTAAACCTTGCTATTTATTAATGACTTTGTTAATGACAATGGAGAATATTCAGAAAAACACAAAAATTAAAATAACGGTACAAGTTTTCCCATTGAAGTTGATGAGATTCCTAACTTCTCGCTACGAGATAGGGGTGCAATTTGGGCGGGCCCAACCTGAGCCCAAACTGGCCCAGCTCGAAAATTTACATAGGCTGGGCTTGAATTTTTGGTCCTCGGGCTGGGTTTGGGCCCAAAAAATAGATTTTTTGGGCCAGGCCTGGGCCTAGCCCTTAGGTAGCTCAAACCCGGCCAACTATACACATGTATACATATTTACCTAGTTATATACATATTTTGCATACATATATACATAAATATATGTATACATATTTGCATAAATACATGTATATGTATATGTATATGTATATGTATATGTATATGTATATGTATATGTATATGTATATGTATATGTATGTATATGCATAATTTTAGAGTGTGTTTATTGACCAACTCAAGCCCGGCTAGGGCCCGAGCCCAATCCGAGTTCATCAAATTACAGTACAGGTTGGGAAAATTGGGCTTGGTCCGAGCTCGAGCCTTAAGCCCAAATTTTAGGCCTGGGCCCGGGTTGACCATAAACCCAGCCCAACCTACCCGATTTGCACCCCTACTACGAGACTGACTATAGCAACAACATGGTGCTACAAGCGATGTGCAAATGGTGAATGGAGCATCAAGAAGCCTGGAGAAGACCATGTTGTTCAAGGATCAAGAACATCATACTATTTAGAATTATATATATAGTGCTGATTTTCCTAAAATATGTGCTTTGGTGGTTTGAAAGTAGCATTGAAAGAGCACTAATTTAAAAACTCGTATCATTAATCCATCAAACAGGTAATAAATTATTGACAAGTATCATTTATCCATTTAAAGGCCCATAGTTTTAGCCATTTCTCTTAGATATTGGATTGAGTCAACACTTGTTTATTGATAAGAATCATTTATTCAGGCAACGTCCTATCTGACAGTAACATTTTCAAATAAAAAAAACGACACCATTTTTTTAGAAAACTGTGCTTCTAATCCATACATATAAAGAACCTTTTCTATACAGCATCGATGTCAAATATATACTTAAGTATTATTTGCTTTTTCAGTTTATCCTCTTTATTTTTCTTTTCAGAAAAGTTGCCAAAGTGAGTAAATTAGAATCATTTGAAGTGAAATGTTTATAAAATCAATTCAAATGCCCCCCCCACCCCCCCAACCCCATATGATGTAACCAGCAGCATCCTCCCCTCTTTTTATCATTTGCTTCTCTCTCTCTCTAGATTTGACAATGGCACACAGAAATGATAAAATTGGAGACAAACCCTATCAAAAAAACCACTCAGTAGGGGCATAGGATTGTCATCAACGCCCGCTGCGTTTTGAACTGTGCCCTATATATATGTACGTGCAATGCTCGTCTAAACCATGTCTTCTCATCTTCCTTGGCAACCAGCGTTTAGACTTTAGAGTGTGGACATCATGCTCTGGTGTAAATGAACCAAAATCTATAATGGGGAAAGAAACTCATGGCTGGTGCTTGAAATACCTTTTTGGTGTTTCCAGTGGTGGTGAGTTATGCGCTTTCCAAAGCATTTTCCTTTCTTATTGCTTTTCTCTTAAAAGTTAAAAGGGTCCATTCAAACAAGAATTTTGACAGAGTGGCACCTATCCTATTTATACTCAAAAAACTGCAACACAATGCAATCATACCAAAGTATGCCTTATAAGTTAGGTTTGTTTGAGGTATAAATACATATTTACACTATTGATTACTAAAATGTCAAAACCCCTATTCTATAAATCAATGCTCGCCCATAAATTAGCATCAATTCCGATTTTGCACCTATTTCAATTGTACTTTAGGTCAAAAAATTCTGACCCTGGTCTGTCTTTGTCTCTATTTTTTTTTTTTAATTTATTCCGTTATGATTTTGTGGTCACAACATGTTTTTCAAAAACGGACTGGACCGGACAGTCAGACTGTCAGGTTCTGGTTTTTCACAAAACTGGATTTTCCATAAAAACCGTTGATTTTGGTCAGCAAACTACTGACCCGTACGGTTAATCGTTCGAACCGTTTGAATGGTTTTGACCGGTTTTCATTTTTTTTGTCAAAATGGGCCTATCGTTCAGGTTAAATGGTCTGACCGTTTGACCCAATAACCAAACCCTTGACCGGTTACACCACTACTAGATGTTTTCTGTTTGGGTCGTTTGGATTAGTGTTTCCAATGAAAAAAAAAAGAAAAAAAACATCAATCTTCAGCCCTTTATGGATGATCATCAAATCTTGATTGGTCAATCCGAGGGCTCGCATTATCCCATAACATCAAGTTATTGTAGGGGTGGAAGAGCACTCATGTGGTGGATGTGGATCCCATTAAGTTCCTAACCCATCAAGCTATCATGTAATACCAGCTCCAGCTGCCACCTTTGTCTTCTTCTCCACACTCCACAACAACCACACCGTTATCTTATCGCTGTCAACGTCTGCTAACATCTAGGCTTGGCCTAGCTCCACGTCAAGACAAACACTCCACAATTTTTCTTTTTAATTCATATGCATATCATCACCAAATGAGAATAAGAATTTCTTTAAAACAATTTGTTCCATTCTTATTATTTTCCCACAATGAACCGTTGTCTTGTCTGTACCGAGAGGCCCCACCGACTCTACTCAATAAACAATCAATCACCACCTCGACGACCCCACTGATTTTGACTTACATATATTTTACATGCACGACTGCACATATATTTTGATTCCTAATCTCAATTATTATCTCTCACTAAATGGAAATTAGAAAATGATGAAGGAAGATTTGGCCCGACCTTGTAAATCACGCCATGTGACAAAAAACAAGTAGTTCGGCACTTAAAACAGCGTACCAAGGGTACAAACACCAACGGGAAGAGACCAGCGGTCCGAATTCCCCTCGACGAGACCGAATTCCCCTCGAGGAGACCAACTCCCTAAGAGGAGCCCGAACTCCCTACAAGGGGCCCGAACTCCCTAAGAGCTCGAACTCCCTACGAGGAGCCCGAACTCCCTACAAGGGGCCCGAACTCCTTACTTAGAGCTCGAACTCCCTACGAGGAGCCCGAACTCTCCCTTTGGTCCCGAGCCACGCAAAGCAGTGACCCGAACTGGCCCGTCTCATGACAGTTCGGGACATCCCCCCTTCCTATCCGAACTCAAGACTTCGCCTCACACACCGCTCCAAGCACTTTGCCTCCAGAGCATTGAACCACACCGTACCTAACACCAAAGGAGTCCGTATCCAGGGGCGGCGCACCTGACTGACTTGGGATCTGACGCTTGACGGCCGCACTTCAACGGCCACCTGCCACCGCCATCTCCAGTTACAGAGACGGCTTCGACAAAAAGAGCAGTGACGGTCCTGCCCCAGCAGAGGCAAGGACGCCCGAACTGGCAGAAGCACGGAAGTAATCATTCCCGACCTGACAGAAGTCTAGGAGTGAGTGCGCGAGGTGGTTATAAAAGGCTCTCCACTCCCCCAAAGAGGAGGTATGCAAACATTGCTCTATCTGGTTTTATCTTGCCTTTGAAGGATTCTAACTTGAGCTTCGGAGCCTTTACACCGGGTTCCCCCCGGAGTTTCCTCACCTCCCCTGTTTCAGGTTCCCTGCTACTCAATTCAGAGGCAAGGTCGTTGACAGCTAAGACCGACCGGATTGCGCATCATCAATTGGCGCCGTCTGTGGGAATACGCTTCAAAAAGCCTCCCTCCAAACTCTCATAACCTCTTTTCCTCAAAAAACCCAACACTCATGGCTTCTTCCAGCAACACTGGACGTGGCACGGAGACAAACACCACCGGGGAACAACTTCAAGTCCCCGTGGTGTGCGTTGGACAGTTCACCATCCCCCTTTGGGTGGATGGGATCCCCAGCTTGAATGCGCCACAAGCAGTGGCGCCCGTAAACCTTCCTGCCACGAGCATCCCCTTTCCTCCCCCTATTGAGACAACCTTTACTGAATC
>NW_010729093.1:6181535-6204780 GCF_000365185.1 Nelumbo nucifera | reverse complement strand
AAAGAGGAGGTATGCAAACTTTGCGCTATCTGGTTTTATCTTGCCTTTGAAGGATTCTAACTTGAGCTTCGGAGCCTTTATACCGGGTTCCCCCCGGAATTTTCTCACCTCCCCTGTTTCAGGTTCCTTGCTACTCAGTTCAGAGACAAAATCGTTGACAGCTAAGACCGGCCGGATTGTGCATCATTAGAAACCAAATCAATATGAGATTCTTTATCTTAATTAAAACTTTAAAAATTTAGGTACACGAAGGATGGCTATTGGCTATTGGCTAAGCCGAAGCGCTACCCGCTAAGAATAGGCAGCAAGGGGGAAGGGCTAACCGAATCCCAATTCATTCTTCTGTGGACTGTCGAGAGTCGAGACATACAAAATAGAGGACCCCACTTCCTTCTCCTCCACCGTCCATCTCTCGGTTCTCCTCCTCCCCTGGGAAAATATATTATTCTGAAAAAGGCCATTAATTAAATTAATAATAAATGAAATGAAAGAATCTTCTCTCTGAAATCTCCGAAAAGGCGTTATAATCATGTAAACTCCAAGATTGATAAACAATGAACATTATTCATTAGCTGGGCTGAAAGCGTATTCTCTAGATCTTTCCACAACCTTCCTATTTCCTGTGGGCGTTTCTCTTTCTCTTCGTCTTTATATTTTTACCTTTCCGTCTTTCACCCCCTCTCTCTCTTTTCCTTGATAAATCTCTAATCATCGTCTTCGTCATCTCTCTCGTTGCCTCTTTCTTCAACTGATTTCTCATTTTTTTCCTCTATCATCCATGGCGTCCCAACCAGAAATGTCCGAGGCATCGTTTCTGGATCAACTAATCAGTAGTAGAAATAGAGATCTCTCTCTCTTTCTTCCTCTTATACTGGGTTTCACGAGCTCGCCGAGGAGAGAATCCGATGACCCTGATCGGGAAAGTGAAGGACGGAGCCACGAGCGGATCATCCTCATCAACCCCTTCACGCAAGGCATGATCGTCATTGAAGGGGCTGGAAGCTTGGAGGCGCTGCTTCGAGATGCAATCAGTAAGAATGGGCCGCCACCGGCGTCCAAGGCTTCCATCGAAGCGATGCCCAAAGTGGAAATTAGTGAGGAAGAGGGAGATGGAGAGTGTGCGATTTGCTTGGAGGGGTGGGAAATTGGTGGGGAAGCCAGGGAGATGCCTTGTAAGCACAGGTATCACTCCAGCTGCATAGAGACATGGTTGGGGCTTCATGGGTCTTGCCCTATTTGCAGGTTCAAGATGCCTGTTGATGAAGAAGAGTGTAGGAAGAGAAGTGCTGATGAAGAAGGGAGAGGAAGGAGGATTGAGAGGGAGATTTGGGTCAGTTTATCTTTCAGTAACAACAGCAACAGTAGCAGCGACACCACCACCAACAACGACAACGACGACGACGACAACGACGGCAATAGCACAAACAATTCCGTAACTTCATCAACTGATTCTTCTGTTTCCTCTTCAAATCCAAGTTCTGATGATGCCCAAGAGAATTAAGAGGAATTTTACGGGAATTTTATTCTTTTTTCCTTTTAAATCTGAAAATTTTGTACATAGTTTACAGAGCATAGTACGAGGCTGTTTTATGCTTTTATTAGAAATAAATTGGATTTTTTTCTCCCCGAAATTTGAATTTCTGTGGTGCTATAAGCAGATTGTAAGGGGCTGGAAGCATATTAAGTTTTATTTTCATTTTTTGTGTTTTTTCATATTTTCTGTAATACATGCTATTATTGGGGAGATTCTGTAATATATGCTAGAGAGAGGAAACATGTGTCAAAAGAGCAAGAAGCATATTTATTTCATCTTCTTTTTTCCAAGCATATGTAAATACCGAAGGCTAAATAGTGGAATGAACTCTGATCAACTGATGAGGTTATGTGTTCTCATCCATATATAAAGAAGAAAAAGGAGAATTGATCAGGAAGGATATTAGCTTGTTTTCTATGGTGTCCTTGAATATATATATATATATATATATATATAAGAATCTGTGAATTACTTGGCATCTATTTCTCTTTCTCTGGCTTGCATCACTAGAGCTGCCAAGTCGAGCCATCAACGGTTCTCAAACCTGTACCTTGATTCTCAGGAGTCCTGTTTATCGCATTATGTTGACAAGTCACAACATGGTAAATATTGGTTTTGGGCTCTTCATCTTTCTCGACCAAAAGGAACATGTTGGTAAAGAACTAGACTGGTGCCGGAGTAAAGAATGGCTTAAGTTAGAACTCGATGGCATCCCGGCAAACATGTGTTAATTCTTGAGCCTGATCCGAGAAATTTTCCTTGCTTGCTTATGAAAAGCTGGTTCAGCATTCACCAAAAACATGCCCTCCCTCAGTTGCTTATCTGAGAAATACTCGAACTAATTAAGTACATAAACATCGTTATTCACTGGCCTATGTTAGGCTGAGAAAGAAGGAAGGGAAAAAGCACAGAGAAATCAAAAAACAGTTGCAGCTAAATCAAAAAAAAAAAAGACGGGGTCAAATACCTCTTTTTTTTGCTACTTGAGGTCGAATGCCACTTAACCTAAGGATTTGATGACTACCTAATGCTCTTGCATACAACACTACATCACCCTATGACCTGCCGTCACTCCTAATAAATTATACGCCCCGATCTCTGCATTTGGTTTAATGGTTCCATCACCTACATTATTTGGAGTTGGGGATGAGTTTCCATCATCAATTACAATAGGAGTTGATGTCATTATCATGACCCAACTTTGCAACTTTCTAAGCTACTAGAGTCTTTTATTTTTTGAGAGAAATAACAAGATGTTATATTAACGAAGAGACGTGCAACACAAGGAGATTATACAAGCAAAAAGACCAGCAAGCCCATAAAAAATACTGGGCATAACATCTTTTCTATGCAACTCTTCCCTATATAGACCAGGTTTTGCCGAAGCTATAACCATTGAAGGGTAGAATTCCTACGTCAACAAGGCCGCCATCTTTCACGACAGAGGACAGACTGTCTTGAGATCAACTCTGGTTTAAAAATCACCTTGGATTTCACCCATTCACGGGCATCTTACTATTTTCCCATCCCAACCTACTTTTTTTTTTTTTCTTTTGATAAATAAAACAGGTAGAAAAAAGCTACCTACTCTTTTAATACAATAGTCACAAGCTCTACCATGAAATCCACCATTGATAGCCGTGGATCATCTTAACACTCTTCCTCTATGATTCATTACTCCCTCTTTAGATATCAAGCTTTGTGCAACTGACGAGAATTCATCAATCTGGATCAATGAAAACCCATAATTCCTTTATGAGTGGGAAGCAACTTAAGAGAAGAAATTAACAGTATATGATTCAAAACCTTCCGACAAGCAATCCCTTGGTTATATCTGAAAGTTGCGGGTCATTAGTAAAGTTTTCAGAGGTTTTAGATAATTTTCCACCTCAAATCTAAACGAGCGTATCCGTTGAAAAAAGAGAGTATTTTAGCATTGCCACGTGTTTTGACCAGGATATATGCACACAAACTGATCTGAATTTTTCATATTCATGGATATAGCAGGGCTGCATGATTCCAATTACATATTTTATAAGACAAAAGTTGGTCTTTTGCTTAGTCTTTATTTTTTAGCTTTTTTTTTTTCACTTAAACTGACCTAGCCTGTTCCATATGATATTTGGAGTTCAATTTTCAAACCCATCAATGGATATGCATCTTGAAACAACACTTCAGGAGCCAAAATTCTTGGAGGACTCGTAGCCTAATTCCTCTCCCCTGCTGTTCAAGTCTAGCTCTTCGAAGCCCAATTCATTTCCCTCTGATATTGATTGTTAAGTTCAAGCTCGTCCGTTGATCCTGACTTTCTAAACTGGTTATCAGAATCCTTCTTAGCTGATTGCTGATCAACAGAGTTGCCATCAGAGATGGTCCCACTTCGCTTCCGTCCACCGATTCGATCATTTGAGTTGCCCCTGTTTGGGTTGATCTCCATAAATGGATGCATGTCTGAATGTTTTTTACATTCATCGGGGTATCCATCCTCCTGCTTCTGTGGTTTTTCCTCACAGCTCTCAGAAATTGTTAACAAACTGGTCATTGAACAATCCACACCACTCACTGGTTGCTTCTCTGCCTCTAGTAAGCTGAAACCTCCTCTTTCAGTTAGTCCTGAGAATGAAGAACTTGGGCGTTGTCTCTCTACCATGGAGACCAGATGAGAGAGTTCAGCTTTTGCAGCTTCGAGTCCCCACGCATGAAGAATTGCACCCGGCCAATGTTTCCTGTGCTTTCTCTAGAACTGACTGTAGGTATTTCCCTTGAGCTTCAATCCGTAGCTGCAAGTGTCTCTGCACCTAGAGGAGAACACTAGTTGCTGATGTGTATCCATTATTCTCTGCCAAGAATAACTGGCTTCAAAATAAAGCTAGGCTGATGAAAAGCCTACCTCAATCTGTTCAAGAAGCTTCTTATGCACTTCCATTTGCATCTGTAGAGCCTGAGCAATCTGCAAGTTGCTGAGATACATGTACCCATATCAGCTTAATTCTTTCTAATTAAATTTCCTATCAAACTATTCAAACAGAGGAACAAAATTTCTTACTCGTTCATGTGTGTGGGGATTCTACCAATCATTTCTCCACTGACATTACCACCTCTAACTTCTGTGCCTACATAATCTCCCTCCACAATATCTGCTACAGAATCCATAACATTCAAATGATAGAACTCACGGAAATCAGTTTCACCTTCTTTCTTGCTGTTACTGTAGTATTCCAACTGGTGGTTCTTCCCAAGTATGGTTTTTATAAACGAACCGGTGACCGAACCGGTCAGGGGTCCGGTTACCGGTTCAGATGGTCTGATCGTTCGACCCGAATGGCCGGCCCATTCTGACAAAAAAATTAAAAAAAATGGAAAACGGTCAAAACCGTTCGAACGGTTAACCGGCCAGTTCAGTGGTTTGCTGACCAAAATCAACGGTTTTGAGGGAAAAAAGCAGTTTTGGAGGAAAACAGAACCGGTGAGGTGACTGGTTCCCGGTTTTTCCGGCCCGACCGTCCGGTCCGATCCGGTTCTGAAAACAGTGTTCCCAAGCCTATATTTCTGCATTAAAGAACACCAATGTACTTCCAATAATTAATTATATGTTTGTACAATGTCTAAAATTTTAATGACTGGTAGAATCAGAAAAAGGGAATACCTGTAAATGGCTCTTTAGGTGGTACAAAGTAAGGCCAGGGATACCCATCACCCTCAACAGAGCT
This sequence comes from Nelumbo nucifera, assembly GCF_000365185.1. The sequence goes on along the minus strand of NW_010729093.1, from coordinate 6,199,536 downwards.
TTTGGGGTTGCCTCTGCCAAGATGAAAACAAGAACGATATTCAACATAAGTTCAGAAGATTGTGAAAAAAAAAAAGTTTAACACAAAATCATATACGTACTGTCTGCCCTTCCCAGCTTAGCTACTGCTTCAATGAATCGTTGATGAAGTTCTCGAGTCCATTTTAGTCTAGGTTTTGCATATGTAGAAAGGACCAAGCTCATATGTTGGTTTTGCATTTTCTGAGTACCCATTTTAGATGGTGTGGATCAGAACCATTTTGAAGACAGAGACGTAAGCAAAAGTTTTGATTGTTAACACTTTGCCTCAAGGTGTGCCAGCCACATTTCTCTTTATAAATTGGGGTTGTCTTGTCCCTTGTTATCACTCCATATATGGAAACAGGAGTGGGACCGGAGAATATATGCAGTTAGCTGTTTCTTTTCTTTCTCCTATCTCTTATTCTGTATTTCTGTATCATAACCCCCCCTCCTTTTCAAAATTTCTTTGCTCTTAAGGGGAAGAGAGAATCTTTGATGCAGCAGAAGCTAAGAAATCGACAAGTTTCCATTGAGTTTTAAAAGCATAGTAAAGAAGAAAAGTTCGTGTATTGTTCTCTTTTTGCTGTTTTCCCACTTATTTCTTTACTTTCTTCGATTCTCTGATTCATTTCGTTGGTAGCCCCACCATGATGAATAATGGGTTCAACTTTTCTTACACTAAGAAATTAATGAGAATGCTTTATTTGATTTTTTTCCTATAACTCTCTGAGATACGTTTTCTTTTCTTCCTCCGAGGGCAGATGTGGAGTGGGTGGAGAGTGATCATTTTGTAGGGGCTAGGGAAGGAATCCAAGAATCTAGTATAAGACCTTAAAATTTATCCGACCAAATTTAATGAATGAATAATAAAAACACTTCAAAAATAGTGGATGAAGTCAGTTCATCTCATGAATATTATGAATAAACTACTTGGTGCCTCTTGTAATTAGTCTTTGTGCTTCTTTCTATTTCCATGGGAAATTATGGAGAAAAACAAAGTGACATTATGTACAGTTATCTAACTGGTCACTACAAGGGGGGGAACATGAGCTCAGGTTTTGTATGAAGTTCAAAACCTGCGACAAGGCAAATAAGAATATGCTCCGAAGAGATTTTTGGTTTTGGTCTGTAATCCTTACAAAGTGAAAGGCAATAGATATTAGAAAAGAGATTCTTGGATCATATCTTTTTTATTTTTGGTGATCATATTTCTTGGGTTGCGTTTCTGAGTTTGATGGACACAACCAGACCTCAATGATTAGTCTCCATAGTGCTACCATCTGAGTGCCATGGCATTCAGTTGTTCTGTTTCATCGAGAAACAATTTTCAATGATTCAAATGTGAGAAAGATGAGATTCTTTTCATTTATTTATTTATTTCCTTTTGATAGATGAGAAAGATGAGATTGCAAGTAGTATTAAAAATTTGAAAACAAGCACCAACAAAAGCAAGGAGTACCCAACAACCCAACCATCGGGGAGCCAGCCAGAGGATTCATATCGGCATCAACATGCTTGTTGCTAGTGGTTATTTTGGCAATTTTCGAATATGCTCCCATCATATTCATAACGAGATTCAAACATTATCGGCCATTCACTGTGTTAGCCTTCATCATCCACAAACCTTTATTTATTTATTTTTTTCTGAAATTCATCATACATGAACTAACAGCTCAAATAATGCTGGTAGGTGGGTCGTAAGTTCGTGGACTTACCTTGGACTGGTTCTACAGTAAATCCTCTGGGCCATCAATTACTTCATCCCATTGGTTCGTTGTAATTTTGTTGCTGATGGTCATGAAAATGCAGATAGAAAACCTGCAGAACAGATTTACATGTGGAAAGATCAACTTAAGGTGGATGGGTGGATGATGGAATGGAGTACATTCTCATGCTGGATGTGCTCTTCTAAGTATCCTTCACACTTGATACATGTTCTAGCTGATCTCTGAGTCTGAAAGTGTGAAGATGTGAACGGAAGAATATGAAGTTACAGGATTTGAGAGATCCAGGTCAGTCATCTTACCGGTAGTAATTATCCAAATTAGTACAACGGAATCTGATCACTGAAAAGCAAGTAGTTCTCATGGCCCAAAGGTTTGAACTTAGAAGTAATTGGAGCACCTTTTCTCTTTAACCAGCTATTGTACTTGGAGCTGCGTTCTCACTTTAACATATGCCAGAACAAGTAAAGGGGATTCTAAGATGATACCAGACAAGAACTGGTACTTCGAGGTTAGTAGGAGAAGGCCCGGTGAATCAAAAGCAACATAAGCAATTCATTGAATAAAAAATCATTGACAAAGGCACCCGATCACCCCTTATCAATTAGTGATCTTCAAGACGCTCAACAACAGATAACTTGTAAATCCAAAAGCATGGAATGATGGAAAGAAGATGGAAGAATATGGCTACAGCAACCAGAAAAAAGAACAATAAAAGGAATGTGTCAGTGTCCCACCAAAAATTAATTCAACATTTACCATAACAATTTCAGAGATGGTACAGAGCCACCTGCCAGAAATGATGAAAGCAACATGTCCATACCTCTCATTAATTTTTTTTGTTCAGGAAAAACCTATAGAAATATTAACACCGATTAAATAAAAATAAAACTATATACTCATCCCATACCCTAGTAATATGCTTGATATTTTAGGACTCGGCCAATTGGTATGATGCATGACACTTATCATTTAAAATATGAGCCTATACATTGCAATATGGTGGAAATCACAAGTGAACTCTTAAGAAAATTATGGGAAACTTAGGAGAAAAAAAAAACAAGAATACCAGTTGTGTAAGCCATACATTATCATAACCGTGAAGTTGGTTTTGCTTTTTTGGCATATTTCCAGTCCAAGATGTCATAACAATTCAATAGTCCAGATTATCAAGCCTCTAGACCATATAGGAGTATAAATTTTTTATTTTACACACATACAGGTCCATCATGCACTCATTTCACATACCCACATGATTGCTAATGATACATTTGCATCATTAGCAATCTAGAGAGATAGAGAGAGAAGGGAAAAGGCAGAGTGATGGCATTTTGTACTTATCTCACTTATAACTAATGTAATAATATATTTTCTGCTGATAAAAAAAGAGTATATCAAAAATTTTGTGCCTCTTGGTTGACATGACCAATGTGTAGAACACATCCATGTACCAATGAAGCAAAACTTTGCATGAAACTTTGATGGTAAGCCAGGTGCCTTCATTACAATGCTTATGCAAGGGTTTTATACATAAAATGCAGTATCAGAATTATTTTGCCATATTGTTTGCACAAACTTTTTAATATTAGGGTTTATAAACCTTAATATCAACTAAAGAGTCATTACCCAACGATTCTCCCAGCTATCCAGGATCTTGGGATGGGGTAGACTGGATACAGACTTAACCTTTTAGTTTTTTTTTTTGGGCAGAAAATGGCCACTATAAAAGTTGGACCATGTCCTCTGTCAGCCCGAGATTTTACCATTGCATCAAGCAATGACCCATTTTTAACAATTTATATAATTGGCAACTATGCAGCTTACAAGGAAGCACTAATAAAGGTTCCATCTGTTTTCCTTTTCCCGAATGTTTTGATGAAAAGTGATCTTGAGTGGTGCAGAGTGGAGTCACTAGCATATCCCTTCTGTACTATTAATAACTCTTTATATTCATCTGTACACATAAGAGTTAATAATAAGGAACTTTTATTGGTGCTTCCTTGTAACTATTCAGGTGTCCATAGGGATATGGCCATAAAGAGTACTTAATTATATAAATAGTTAAAAATAAAGTAAAACTAAGAAATTAAGTGGACACCGTTCAGATGTTTTTTCCTCATGATATCTTGTTTGAGTTTAACAGTGGACATGGAAATGAACAGAGCAGAATGGCAGAACAGGATTAATGTAGCCAACACAATATAGTTGGGATAAGGCTTAGTTGAGTTGAGATGAATCAAGTGTATCTTGTTTGAGTACTAAGCGTGAAGGCCAGGGTTGAAAGTCTGGTACCCAATTTGAAAATTTTACACAGCATTGGGGCAGGCCCTCGAACTGAACCCACTCAAATTTTTACGGATCAGTTAACCCAAACCTGTCCAAGTTGCAACCCTAGTGATGGTTTTGTTCTGATTTCAGCTAGGAATATCCCAGGAAATGCTACAAGAAGTGTTGCATGTCCAAGTGTCCAAGACAGAACTTAGAACCTTTACTTTCAATTATGCCCTGTTAAGACTGCTCTTTAGTGCACCTGATGTTAAAGAGGTGCATTCAAGCAACGCACTCTAAGTGGAGCTGAGTAGCACTCCCCGACCACACAATGGATTTAATGGGATGTAGTCAGTAGAATTTTTTTGTTACCCTGGATGGTAGTAGAAGAGCAAGAAGAGGTGTAGAAGAGGAGCTGGAACCGTGATTCTCAGATAACTAAACATGCTTGATATACCTCAACTAATATCACACACCAATGAAACTGATATTATACTGCAACACAAAAAGTTCAAACTGCATTGCATGGAAACATCCAAAATATATACAAGCTACATTATTTAACAAATAATTTATAGGAGAATTCCTAGCTGACCCCATATAGTTGGGACAAGGCTTAGTTGAGTTGAGATTTAGTAAAGTTCCAATATGTTACAACTTAGAAGTTCTATTGAATTTGGAAAAAAAAAGCAACCATTAAGGAAAAAAACATGTTATCAGGCTATCAGCCTATAAAATAGAATTATTAGTCTGTATTCTTGTCCTTGATGTCATGAAACAAAAAAGACATCCCATTTCAGGTGAAAAGATACATTTTACCATGGACCATTGAGTAGGAGAGAGATTCTCCCACTTCGGCAAGAAATGATTGTGCAGCTACACTCAACCAGTTGCAAAAGGTCCTTTGTCTTGACTGTTTTAGGGAAGAAATTGTTAAGAATATGGATCTTGAATGCCTTAGTGCCAACAAACTTCAACTCAAGATGATAATTTGCTTGATTTTGTAATTCCTGAGAAATTATTTCTGATACTGGATCTCACTCAACTTCATCTAATTAATGAAGATATGATCTTGGGTCCTTAGTTCTATGGAACATTTGGAAGTGTCGAAATGACCATTACTTCAATCACAAGGTTTTCAGCCCAGCCACCGTCTTATTACAAGCTAATTCCTATTATACCACACTTTGTGCTGCTCCACAGCTTCCCATTACTCATTCTGCACACCAAGATAGTCACTATGGACACCAACAACAGTGGCGTAGACCACCTCGCGGTATGGTCAAACTAAATGTAGACAGGGCAGTTGGACTCTCAAATCTGGTGCTGGATTCCTCATTAGAGACCATATGGGCGCTTTAGTATTTGCCAGATCAATTCCCTTGGACAATTTATCTCCTCTAGAGGCTGAAGCTACAGCAATGTATTAAGGTCTGAAATTCCTGGTTGAACGGCAATTTCACTTATTATGGAAGGCAACTCCCAAAATATTTGCCAACTTCTGTTGGATGGGTCACTTTCCCTCCTTGGCGTATCCATACGCTTGCCATTGATTGCAGAAGTATCATCTCTAGCCTTCCATCTCACAAAATATGCCATGTTAGAAGGGAGTCTAATGAGGCTGCCTATTTATTAGCCAAATATGCCATGTTAGAAGTGACTTGATTTGATTTGTGAAAGCCATTGATTGATCCAAAGAAAATGATAAATAACATGGAATAAATCCATCAGAACAATAAAAAACCTCGAAGTTCCCACATATTAGGTCTTAATAATCAGAAACTCTAGTTGCCCAAATTTTAAGCCTCTTATTTCTCTTGTATAACATCCCACACAAACTCTATTTTAAAAGCACAAACATCTGAAAGATCTGCTGGGATTGCATCAAACGTATAACATGAAGTACAGATTTCTAGAGTGTTCAACTTCTTGGTATATGTTCTAGAACAGATTGTAGTGAAGCAAGGTGCAAACAGGAGTTTTACAGCTTAACTTATTAAAGTGCACTGAAATCAAGCATTTTGTGAGCCTCCATAAAAGCACAATCATTGAGAAATCTTTAGCAAAACAGAGAAAAGGGAGAATTAGTGGAAAAACAGTACCAACTCTATGTAAAAGGAGTAAAACTTGGTGTATATATATATATATATATATATAAAATTTTTGGTACAATGGTTTATATATTGTTAAGTCTTACTTTTTTAGCTGTCTTTAAGATATTCTCGTTAATTCTTTGTTTAATTTACTCTTTCTCTTTGTGTTGCAGTCACATAGATTAAAAATATAATAAACAAGAAATCAAAATTAAATTAATACAGATTTGAAATCATTTCAGATTTGGTGAACTCGGTTAGAAATCATAAAGTAAGAAGATTCAAAAATTCTATAATTGCAAGAATTAAGACAAATTGCGACCATGAAATTTTCTATAAAACTTCAACTAGGAACAATAATTCTGAAAAGCTAAAGAAATAAAGAAGAAACGATGTTTATACAACCTTTAATAGACAAGCCCCGTATGGTTATTGCCATCCACTTATTTAAGCACCATCTTAGATCAGAGGAGGTTGAGCTTACAAGCAATATTCTTGTTAAGGTTGAAGCTTTAATATATCGATTCCTGCCTACCCATCACCAGTCATATTCGCCTATTTCTTGATCTTTCGAAGCTTCTTCGGCCCCAGAACTTCCATTCTACCAACAGAACATCCGCATCGTGCCCGGAAAACGAGAACCGCTCGCCCATTAGGAGGCGCCATCTTCCTTAGCTCGGATTCCAATTCTCTGTGGTGATCTTGAGCCAACTCGAAAAGCCCTTTACTACTTCTACTACTACTACTACTACTGCGATCTTTCACTAAAGAAGAAGTAGAATTCTTCACACACTCCTCGGTCTCAATCTGGATATCGAATTCTGCCGCCTTGCGAAGGCCACGACAATTTGGGTTACAACATTTCTTACCTGCGCATCTGGAAATGCCCCAAGCACCTAATATTGCAAAAAATATGCCGAGTCCAAGAGATGCATAAACCATCGGAGCACGACACACCTCGTATTTCACCACAGATAGTGTTGCCCCCATAATTTCAACAATTCCATGGCAGAATAGCTGGAGATAAGGAAACACCAAAAACCCAGAGGCGCCAATAACTGCAATCAAGATCACCACATCCACCGCGGCTGTCCGAGACCGATCGCAAGGTTGATGATTCTTCAGGGGATTGGAAGCATTGATTTGCTTTCTGTTCCTATGGAATTGATGCCTGTTGTTACTAGACGGGTCGGTCGAAGAGAAAGGAATCGCCATATCTGTAGGATGATCAAAGGACTTGCAGAAAGAAATCGAGCTACAGAAATAGACCATTTGGAGATAACCCAGACAATAGAACCGGCCAGTAATTAAAATCCACCAGCTTAAAACCCCTCAAACAGAACAGTCTAAATAACCCAAAGACGAAATCCAATAGAGAGAATACGAAAGGAAGGATTTTGAATTGATCTGGAGGTTGGATATGGATGAAAATTAGAGGCTTCGGTTGCTTTTTTGAGCACGGAATCGATTGTGCGCTCGAATTAGGTGTGCATCTAATGTTTGTATAAGAACTGAAAGGACGTAGGCTGCAATCTTCTTCTTCTCCTCCTCCTAGGAATTGTCAGGAATTTGTACATATAGATTCTAGAATGTGGAATGGAAAGGGCATCGGCAGAAATTTACTCAGGAATTCCAAGGAATCTGGGCTTCTGTAGGTGCTGGCTTGAAAGCAAACCCCCAGCCTATCGACCCAAACGGGACAATAGAATCGCAACTGTTCATCTCAGCTCTTAACTCCTAAGCTCTATATTTTTGTTTAATTTTATGTGAATTAACACGATTGTTTCTTTTGAGATTGGAAATTTAAAGAGACAACTATAAGCAAAAACTGAAATCAAAGGTCAAGGTTTGAGCGCAATCACCATATTTCATGGATGAACTCAGGCTTGCTTGTATTATTGTTATTATTATTATTATTATTTTGTAAAACAATTTGCTTGTAATGAGGAATGATAAGAATCAATCAAAGACATTAAAAAAAAAAAAAATGGACCTACTGTTTTATATATTGGAAATGGGAATAATTTTCACCAAAAGAAAAGAAATGGGAATAATATATGGATAAGGCACTGAACACCTGGCAATATCCAGTGATTCCTCCATCTGATGGACGGTCTGGATCGGTCAAAAGTAGGTTAAGTGGTGTAGGGGATCCCTTACTTATCAATTTGAAATACCAATTAGTATTTCCTTTGACTAAGGGTGGGAACTAATTAGCAGAAAATATATACTTTTGTCAAAAAATAAATGGATGGGCCCCAGTCATTCTCCTAAAAAAATATAAAAAGTATTATAATAACGTCAGGTTAGGAATATATTTAACATCAAACAACCCACCTTAAATATGCTTTCAATCTTATCTAAGACCAATCCATTGCTTTCTACTCTAACTAATATGGGTCGAAAATAATAATAATAATAAGTAGGGGATCCTACATGAATAGATGATGATCAAAGCGTGGGAGAAAGGGCATTCTATTTTTTTCGTGGGGGATATATAATTTAGGTGTTTGGCATGGCTTCCCCTAAAACCTGTCAAGTAAATTATCTGAATCTTTCCTTCGTGATTCTAATTACAATAATAACTGAGATTGAAATGGTCGAAAATCAGTAAAATTCTTTTCTCTAACATACAATGACCAGACTTGATTTAGAAACATTATATGGGGTCCGTTATATGAATCTTGTTTTGTCATTATATTCTGTTCAGTGTTAATATTTATTATTAAATTATGAATAATTTCTTATTATTTTATTCAAGTATTTTTCGTCTTTTGTGTACATGACCAAACTACTTTAATGGCTACTTTCTCTCATTTTTTACCTATTGGAGCCACTGCTGAGTTTCTTATAATGACTTTCATTTCTAACCTTGTCCTTCCAAGTTTTATCACTCATTCATCTGAGCGTTTATAATTAGTTATATAGTAAAATATTTTTTTTTTTTGAGAAGCATCTATATGTATACAAGTTATTAGGCCAAAAAGTAAAAAATACAAGAGTATTTTTTGAATCTTGTTTATGTTGCACACATCTTTTTTCTAGACATGCTATATCTTAAATTTCAAACATTATGCTCAATACAACATAGCCCGCCTTACAACTGTTTTATATGATTTTCCTTTAAGCCAAAGTGGTATTCACTTATGACCTATCACATAAGTGCTAGGGTGTATTTCTCGGTTTTATTCATTATATTCTAATTTTCTAGGCAACATTCTCCTTAATCTCTCCTTTGTTATGAATTATTGAATCAGATAATGAAAGAATTTACATTATCTCTTGGTTCCCAATCCTAATTATACCTTAATTTTCACTCCTCTTATTATTAAATCTGCATGAACTTATTTTGTTTTAGTCTTATTTTAAAATCTTTTATTTTTTATGTAGTTCTCAAATTAAAATGTTTCTCTAAATTGGAAATCACTTTTTGATGTTTTTATAATTTATAATTAAGCAACGGATTGCCAATGACCCAGTAGTTCTATGGTCACTTGGCATCCCTCCCTTTGAGGAGGCACTTCACCCCCCCTACAAGAGACAAACCCTCATTACATGTACCTAAAAATACCAAACAACTGGTTTTGATCAAGTTTTCAAACACTCTCTTATTATTAACCGCTTTATGTGTTTTGGTTTTCACTTTCGTACTAATTGTGTGTTTATAAACATCATTTGCCTAATGATAATTCTATAATTAACCCCCTTATTAAATATTTCAAGTCAATTTTAGGAAATAGGCATAGGCAAAGGAATTTTCTTTTGATACATCAACAGAGAAAAAATATCCATACTAATTATCTCAATTTATTTAGTAGGAAATAGGCATAGGCATGAAAAGAAAAGAGCCCATTTTCATTAACAAAAAATATGGATAAATTATAAATTATCACCTTATATTTGGAGTAGTGACAAAGGGTTGTCTCAAGTTTGAATGTCAAAAAGCAAAAAAGTTAGAAAAAATTCTTGATCAGTATCCAGAATTTTAAGGGTTGTCTCAAGTCAGTCAAAAATTCCTGATCACTGCATTCAAACGCATCTTATATAGGGTGCTGTGGGTGCAACACTCGGCTTGGGCTTTTATTGAACTTTGAATGGGTGCGACCCAAAGGCCTGAGCCCAAAGTAGCCTAATATGCTAACTTGGGCCAACCCGATTTGCACCCTTCCGATCATGGAACATGGATCCTGATCCTTTTGACTGATGCTGCGTGGTAAGTGATGCGTCCTGTCCTTTTTGAGTGTTATGTGGCATGTGGTGAGTTACAATTTAGGAGGGTTTAGTGATCATGTGTCCTTAGAGATCGGCTTTTATCAGGGCAAATTTGTGCCCACACTGTTCTAACAGCCTTTTTTATCCTTACATTGGAAATATTTCCCCATAAAATAAAACACATAAATATGAAGGTATTCTCAATACAAGGTAGTATAGAGTGTTCGAACCTGCTTTTCCCTGACTGAAGCCGAACTCGCGTAGATTCTTATACAAATTTTGCACTTAGTTTTACATCTGTTGTTCTGCAATTTTGATTTGTATTTCTAAATATACAAAATTTGTATGTTTTTTTTTTTTTGTTTCATTTACATTCACAGGTACTGAAAATTTTGGATCCCAATAATTAATGCAAAACTTGTATCACCTTCACCACTTCATCCATGATCCAACCTCAACCCTCTCTCATAAAGCCCTCATATCTCTATTCTCTTACATAAAAGTGGGAATCACCTCATTTTACTTCTCAGAAATAAACAAACAAGATACTAAATTTTAACAAATGTTCAAAATTAACAGGGATCAACAATGAATCATTGATGCCAGAAAGTATGCCATGCAATTTGTCTCGGTAGAATGAGAAGGTCGCAATAATGCAGGTGTTGCGGTAATCAAGTATAACTCAGTAATTGGTTATATGCAATTGTAACCCATATAAAGAAGAGAGGGAGGTGTCAGATCAGTTTTCAGCAAGTCATTATAGTCGTACATTTGGAACATCTCCCCATGAATAACAAGAGAGATATTTCCAATGTTTGGCTACAATGGCCTATTGGAACAGTATTAAGAGCATTTTGTTATTCCTACTCATCATAGGTTGATGGTGATACACCACACCATGTGATGAAATATTTCATCTGTAGCCACCATGATGATGTCCTCCCTTCTTAGCTAGATTTAGGGATACATACAAGACACCTGGTCTGGTCTGAGGTCCCCACAACCATGATAAGTTGATAACTCCCCTAGAAGCCACATGATAAGTTTTTAAATCATTTTATACTATCTTTACCCATGTCTTTTTTCCACTATTCCCCTATTATCCATTTGTCTATTTCTATGTTTCTTTTATTATTATGTTATTTTTTTTTCTATTTTGTGCAGGGACTTTTGGTGTAAGGTTATTTCCCCGTTTGTTGATCTGTTTTGGGTAATAGATTTGGTTGCTGCTGATGGGCTTGCCGGCCACAATTGGGTTTAGTTATTGTTTCATCAATGGGCTAGTTAGCGGCAGTTTGGGCCATGTTCTTCTTTTTATATACCGGATTGTACAACTTTTACCACTCAGACTCAGTCACTCACATTTGTGCATTTATTCGGGAATTTCTCCTATTGCATTTTTACTTTTGATTTGAGTAGTCCCTTCATTCATTCTGGAGGATGGATGGGTTGGTTCTTCCATTGGTAATTTATCACCGTTATTGGTCGTACAAGCTTCATTTCCTTGTTTCTACCTTTGTATATTTTGTTGTTTTTGATATATATAGATTGTATCTATGCTTTTATGTTTGTTTGGCAGCATTGTCATCTGTTTGTGTCTACAAGTTACCCCAGAATCGTTATTTTGTAAAAAATCATTGATTTGGTCAGTAAATCATTGATTCGGGCGGTCGAACTATTTAACGGTTTTAGCCATTTTTTATTTTTTTGTTAGAACGGGCCATTCATTTGATTCAAACAGTCAGACCATTTGACCCAAGAACCGGTTCGTTGTCTGATTTGGTTTTAAAAACCTTGATATATATATATATATATATATATATATATATATATATATACTAACGGGGACCTAATCGATGCATGTGATTTGTTAAGTTAAAGATAAATAATAGAAACATGTAAGAGTATACAATTGTTTTATATAATAATTAATAATTATTTATATTTTATATACTACTTTTAATAATTTTTTGCAATACAAAAATAACAATAATTAATTTTAAATAGGGTTGTTTATTAAACTTAGGGATGGCAATTTCCCCATTTCCCCAATCCCCGTGGGGATCCGCCTCGAATAGGGTGGGCATGGGGATGATTTTCCCCCTGCAGAGACGGAGATGGGGAAATTTTCGTCCCCGTTGGCAGGGACGAGGAGAGCACTCCCTACCTCGTGGGGACCTTGACCCCTGTCCCATGGGATTATATATGTATACATACGTCTATATGTTAATATTTTTAAAAACATTGTTCAATATGTTTGAATCTTTTTTGATAGGATTGTAAATTTTAATTATTTTATTTTTATTTTTTAAATAAAATAAAAAAACGCAATGGTTGACATTATAAAGAATCATGGGGAGTGGGGATTCCCATGGAGATGGGGATGGGGAGAGGCTCCTCGTCCCCACCCCGCCCCATTGCCATGCATAATCAAACTATGAAACTGACCAACCCAATTTCTAGTATTTCCAATCGGCTTTGGTTCAACAATTTCCTAACCCGAATGGGTTGGATTAGTTTTTCTTTGGCCATTTGTAAACTAACTAAAATCGAATGACCCGACCTTAAATATATATTAATATTTTATATTTTAAATATATTTTTTAATTAGAAAATTGTGAAAATTCCAATATTTCCTATGCTAAAATATTTTATATCATAAATTTATTTTTTAATAATGCCATTGTAAATTTTTAAAAATTTAAATTTAATTTTTTAAGTTTAAATATTTTGAACCAACCGACCAAACCGAAAATTGACCCAAACTGATATAACCTGAGTGACCAATTTCCCAACCTGACCAAGTTGATTTGGTTAGCCAAACGATTTACAACTAACCGAACCAACCTGTGAATAATAGTTTAATCTCCAATAATTATTGAAAATTTTCTATTAAATAAAAAACAAAAATAGATTTATACATAATTATTAAAAATATATTTATCACAGAAAACAATAAATAATTACTGAAATACAATAAATATTAATTTTAGTATATATAAAATATATATTAAGTATAGATTAAGTTTTAAAATTATTATTAATAAACATTAATTTTTTTGAAAGTTATTTTCTACAATTATTAATTGGTATAAATGAAATTAGTTATTTATAGTATTATTTATTTATTGAAATAGTTTCATTATTTAAATTTTAAAGTAATTATTGTTGAATTTAATAATCCATAAAATTATAGTATGATTGATACATAATTTAGTTATTTTAACTATTTATAATTATTTAAAATATTTAGTTATTTAGCTACATATTTAAAATATTAATCTATGTATTATAATTGAAAGTTATTCAGTAAATGTTTAAAATGTATTATTAATTGATTTAAAATATTATTTTTAATATTTTGTTATGTAAGATATTTAATTATTAAAATATTTAAATAATATTTTATTTTTAATGTTAGATTTTTATTATTTGAATAACATTTAGATTGAATAATCTAAAAAAGCTTTATTTATATTTTTTGTACATAATTCCGTGATGAATTTTGTAAAGATATATAATTATTAATAATATGAATATTATTAAATTGATTATAATTAATTTTTGTCTTTTTAATAAATATTTTAAAGTTATTATATAATTTTGTTAGAATATTTAAAATTTTTAATTGAAACTTTCTTTAGATAGATGTAGATAAAAAGTGGAGGAGAAGATAAATAAGAATTAGTGATAATTTAGAAGAGAAACTCCCTAATAAATTAGAGATAATTTAAGAGAAAATTGGGAATAATAGGAAAGGTTGTTTAGGAGAAATTTTAAGACGTTAAATTATTTAGGTTATTGGAACGTGTAAGAGAAAAAAAAAATTAGGAAGATATTTAAAAATAAATAAATAAAATTTCTAATTAATAGTTTCAAAAATGATATTGGCGTATGTACGTGAAGACGCAATTTAAAAGGCGGAGGATCCATTAATTAAATTAAATCTGAAGTACTATTCATCGTTGACAACATGTTATAACCTTCTTTCAAAAGGCATAATAAAAATCAATCCCTTGATAGCATCATCTTAAACAGTCCCTTCCACTCGACTGTAATTAATTAATTAATAAATAAATAAAGGGTCATATTTCTTTGTCATCACTCTGTTATTAACCTCTCAAATGATTCCTTATCGTAGACAGATTTACTGTATTCCTATATATTTTAATTTCTTTCCGGAAAATTCTCAAGCAATTTTACTTTCCCTCCTAACTCTAACTTTGATATTAATTCTCTTTATCAATTGATGGTGGATCAGTTTTGGCAAGTTATCTGACTGGTTGCAGCAGAGACCCGGAGCAAATCGGAGATGGAATATTGGGATTCGATACGGCCACAGAAATCAGGAGACAAAGTTTAAAGAAATTTCGAGAAAACACAAAACCATACATATATATATATATATTAACAAGCACTCCATAATTAATTATATTTATCAATAACTTTAATTTAGAGATTACATGATGGCACCTACTAGTGTAAGTGTACTACTAATTAATTAACAAACCATAGATTCTCCTCTTTCCATACATATACCATGCATATAAAGCTAAATAGCCCGATCGACTCCAAGAGTCAAACAGTACGTGCATGCTAAGAAAATTAATTTCTTACCCAATATAATATGTATAATGTTTTCAAGACTTCCCACCTAGCTTGCTAGAGAAACTAGGTTCTAATTGGTGCTGGCTTTGGCGGAGTGTGGCGACCATTAGCTACTGGTGCATAATCATTCTTCTCCAAATCTATCCTATCACTCATAAATTTTTCTTCCCATGATTCCTCTGTGCTTGCCTCCTGTTTTCATATACACAAGAAAAAAAATAAAAACAAAAAAACAAAGAAAGCATGCAGCAGAAGTTAAGTCTGACTATTAATTATATTATATAACAACTTAATTTCTCTTCCTCTTTATTTATTTTTCAAATCATTATTTTGAAGTCTCATTTCACAAACATCTTTTAGTTCCATAATAAAGTAGACCAAGAGATAGGAATTTGATTTCATCACTTACTCTGTACTTAATTTTGCTGAAACATTGATTTTGATTATAAGAAGGATGGTTGTTAGCTCAATAAGCCCTAATTGAAAAATAGTATATATATATATATATAACCCCCCCCCCCCAAAAAAAAAAAAAAAAAATGCAAAGAGTACTCAAATTTGAAGCATTAACTTTAGCAATCTAGTATATGTACCTGGTGGCGGTGGGTGTTGTTGTCTGAAGCTGGAAGAACTCTTGTAAAGGATAATATATCTCTAGTCCCTGTAACCGCAAAATTAAAACAAAACGATTGGTTGATTAAGAACAAATAGCAGCAGAAGGTATGCTTCCACAATAAATTAAATATTACATATATAACAGGTAATAAAAGAATGGAGACTGACTTCTTATTGGGACAGCATTCAAGGAGATGAGGTGAGAAAAACCCAATAGAATAACTAGTAGATGAAGGAGACTTCTCGCCATTTTCTACCTCTTAATTAAGCTTTACATTCTATAATAGCGATGATCTTTATAAGAGAATTATGTTGTGTCACCATGCTATATATATAGAGAGAGATCCTTTTATATACATTCTTATTGCAGAGAGCAAAGATTCTTTTGACGCATGTAGTGGTCTAAGCACATTTTATCATTTCATGCACCAAAGTCAAAAAAGTGAAGTACTTATTAGCATATCTTATGGAGGTCTACCTAATTTGTGAACATTTTTTTCCAAATGCCCGGTGTTGTGTGATAATTAATAATTAAAGATATAGGTAAAAAAAAAAGCACAAAAATAGGGTGTCTGTTATGATGTCCAAGTAGTATTACATGAAAGAAAGAAAGACATAGGATATTTTCTTGGAAGGTGACCTACATACACATACACATAGACAAGAGAGCAAAGTCTTTGGGTTAGTTGAGTGAGAGACAACATTAGCAAATTAATATACAATTAAGATTCAAACAAGAGAAGAGAAATATACAATCACAACCAGTAAGGAGAAAGATGCATCTACCATGAAAGTGGAAGGTGACAAAAGGATATACTTTTCCTTAACTGTTCTTAATTACCTTTACTTAAATCTATCAAGGCCCTAGTGGGATATGCCACATTAATGTTTCATTGAATTTACCAGAGAAAGAAATGTAATTCTGATATGTTTTCTTCTACTTCTTTATATATGGTGGCTAGCAGCAAAGTTTACTTGTTGAAGTTAGTGAACATGATCAACCTTATATTTTTTCTTTCTTTGATCGATCTTATCAAACCCACCATACAAGCATGATCATGCATATACGTTGCCATCGGAAAAGTTGATATTAATCATTCTAAGATCAGCTGACACTTGTATGGAGAAAATTTTAAGGAGGGTTGATTGACTTTTTGATGAGTGGACGATACTCAATAATTAAACGCATTTGATCAAATTAAGGACCCGATATATTAGGTATGGGAGAAGGTATCATTGTTGCATATATGTCCCCCTTCAATTCATGTACTATTTGAAGGTCATTTTCTCGCCTTCCGAAGGCTACGTGTGTGGCTGAGACTTTCCTAGGAAACAACACAAGTCAGTAGACACAAGATGGAGACAAGCATGAAGATGAAGGATAGGTTACGTGGGACACTCACTTTGGAAACTTATTAACCTTTGCTCTTCCTTAAAGTAGTACACGACCAGAAAACAACGAAAAGAGTGAAATTATAATACCTCTCATGTACAATCAACTTAAAAAATAAACAAACTCTTGTGCTTGGTGCCAACATTCCAGTTTATTAAATTCAACCGTGGAGTTCGTATGCCATTCATCACTACTAAGGACTAAGGAGGAGGAAAATACTGAGAAAGTCAAATTTTAAAAACCAACCCGGAACTGGAATTGTTATGGCCATCAGATTCTGGGTTGATGGTTTGATTATCTGGTTCAAATGGATGGTTTGTTTTTAAATTATTTTTTAAATATTAATATTTATTTTTATTCTATTAAAATTAATATTATGAATTTATTTATAAGAATTTAATGATAAAAAAAATATATCTTAAATATAGGATTTAATGAGAGAGAATAGAAAAATATTTTTATTTCCAATTGATTTTAAATTTTACATTCAATTTCCATCATTAATAAAAACATTTCTTATTTATCATACTTATTATTGTTTAATATGTATGTTAAAAATGTTCTCAATTTTTTTTTTTAATTTATATATTTTTATTTTATCTATTTTTTTAATTTTATTATTTAATCGTGGCAACATAGATTAACCCATTTGACCCATAATGATTTAATTTCTTACCACCACCTAGATGAAAACACTATTTTTGTTAGGTAGATTTTAAAAGGATAAGCTTTTATGTTATTGGAATTATTAATTTATTAAGTATGGATTTAATTAATAGAACTTAATGATGAGAATAAACAAAAATGACTTAAATATGTGATCTAATGAACATGAATGCAAGTTAATAAATTCAATGTTGGATTTAATGAGAGAGAATTGAATGCATTAAATATCTTTAAATTACCTCATTTCAGTTCATTTAATATCAAGAAATAATTACCCTATTTTCCCTCATTTTTTATCAATAAATTTAAATATAAAGGGGTAAATTTTGTCCTTAGAAAATTCCAAAAATATTCTTGAGGCTATTCATGCTTTTTAAAGTAGTGTATATATATATATATATA
>NW_010729093.1:6159943-6181520 GCF_000365185.1 Nelumbo nucifera | reverse complement strand
TATCAATAAATTTAAACATAAAGGGGTAAATTTTGTCCTTAGAAAATTCCAAAAATATTCTTGAGGCTATTCATGCTTTTTAAAGTAGTGTATATATATATATATATATATATATATATATATATATATATATATTTAATAATTCTTATCATATTTTATGTTCAAAATGGTAACTTTAATAGATAATAAATAAAATAATATTAGTTAAAAATATTTAATTTATTTATATATATATATAAATAATTTATTATTTTTTATCATTTTTATTAGGACAAATTTCTTAAACTATCCCTAAGTTTTAGGAAATTAACTTATTTACCCTTATTGTTTGGAAATTGACTTAAAGTGCACCTAAGTTTTTTGACAATTGACTAAGTCTTATTACCCTTAACATTTGTTAACAGAAATATGGAAAAGATTATTTTACCCATCATTCTTCTTTAAATTTTGAAAAAGAAACATTTGAATAAAAGATTATTTTATTTTTTTATACATTAAAGGCTTGCAATACTTATAGAGGAGAGAACCACACGTAGTCTCTGAAATTCAAGGAATGCCTGCCATTTCCAAGGTAGCCATGACAGAAACAACCGAATAAACAAAAGAACGAAGTCCTATAAACAGGAACATTCTTCCTTTTCTCCTCTTATTCTATTACTACAACAATGTTCACGAAAAAAGAACAATTGCTAGCTTTATTTGCCTTCCTCCTATATACATCAAGGCATTTTTGTTCTAGTTGCAGAAGCATTATGTCTCTATCACTATCGCTTTCTCCAATTTCGACCCAAATTTCCTGATCATCCAACACACAGTTCATAATTACAACAAAGATAAACAAGCAGAAAGAGAGATATTGCATCAAGGAACCAACAAAGACCAAGTAATACAGAAACTGGGGAAAAAGAGACGAGAAATCGATGCATTAGTCGCTGAAGTTCCTCCTCATAATAAAGGTATTAGTAAAACAAAACAATAAAATATTAAAAAGAAAAAAAAAGATCCATTTACAAGAGGGAACGTCTATCCATTGGAGACCTGCAATTTCTAGAAGAAAGAGCCACACTTCCTTTTCTCCTCTTATCCTATTTACTGCAGCAATGCTCAAAAAAAAAAAAAAAAAATCAACATTGCCTACTATTTCCTCACATATCTAACAATCTGTGATTGGACGTCCCAAAACTCATTTACACATTCTTCTTTCTTCCTCCTCAGGTCCTCCAGCAGAGGTTTATTTGTGGATATGTGCTCCTTGGCTGGCAGTGCAGATAATTGACAATGGAAGAAACAGCAGTGACAGCGATCGACGCGGGTAATGGGGAAAACGAGAGAGAAACAGGAGGCTTTCCATCACAAACACCAACAATAGCAGAAAGCTTAATAAAACAGGGAAGGGAACGATAAATCAAATCCCCCAAAGTAGATCATCGGTAAGGAAAAATGAATAACGAAGCAAATAAAGTGAAACCCACCTTTCTGTTGCGAAGCCACCAATCCTTCTTCTCCACAATGGAGATGGTTGCTGATGCATCAACCTTCGTTTCAAACTTGTCACTGCTATTGCCTAATTAATAAATGTTTTAGTTCCTGAAAATCAATTATTTAGAAGAACGACGTCGGTATCTCTATCAGGTATTCAATTGACGTTGGGTCCAGAGTCAGACACGGAGATGGAGTGGAATCACAAAAGGGTATTTTAGGAATTTTAAATAATATATCAGCTAGACGAAAAATTAATGGCAAGAAAAGTTTTAGATAATTGTCAAAAAAATTGGGATATTATAAGACAGCATATAAATAGTAAAGATAGAGTTAGCCAATTAACTAAAACATAAAAATAGTTTAAGAAATATGACCATTTTATGAAGGTTATATTATCAAAATATAAATTTTAAGTTATTATTTAAATAAATAACCATAATTTTCAATATAATCAACCTAATAGACTTAACTATTAATTCTAATGGTTCCGAGTTGGTAATTTTATGTGATTAATAATTAGTTAGAACTATTTCTACCTGGACCTTACTAAGACGCTACCCATTGACAGCCCTATCGTTCTAGCGCAAATGAAATTGTGTTGAAACAAAGGGGGCTTTAGGAGTTGGACTACAGCGGGGTGGCCAAGTCCGAGTATGTGCAAACAGGGGTGTAGGCTTACCAAACTCTAAAGAGACTGGTTCTGTATTTTCCTATTTCCAATGGGTACCCAATTTCCTTGTTCCGATAGAGTCTGGATGGGAATTGATTTGGTGGGGAGGGGATGGGGATGGAGATTAATAGGAATCGCGATTGAGGTTGGGGAAGAGGAATGAGGTCCTCACCCCAATTATATATATATATATACTGTTAACTAAAAAATTTTGAGAATTCAGATCCCCGTAGAGAATCCATCCCCATCGGAGATTAGGGATGGGGAACAATTTTTATTCCTGATAGAGATCAAGAACAAGAACAAGAATTTATTACATAATAGAGATTGGGGATGAAGAATATGATCCCCACCCCGTTGCCATTCTTAATATCCTCTCATTGCTTGTATAAAGAAACTAGACAATTGCTTTTAAACTAAGGTCCCTTCGCATTCTGTAATCTTGTTACCTATCGAATCCACTTTTAGTAAGTTCTATATTGTTTAATTGTTGAGATACCTCATATTTGTACTTTGGGCTCATGCTCAACCACCATCTTTAAAACATTTCATTCAGGAATTGAACACAATCTTGCGTAATGAAACTCCTTGATCTCTGTCAATTCATTAGGAGATGGCTTGATTCCCGTGGGTAGGGGTGAACAAAAAAAACCGAAAAATCGAACACTAAATTAATGAAATCGAATAAAAAAATTTAGTTAATCAAATCAATTAATCAATTCGGTTCGGTTTCAGTTAACCGAAGGGAGAGCACCCTGGCCTACAAGCCATGGGACGACAGTAATCATATCTCTAAGCGAACAGACTTGGTCAATTGGTTGTAGTCATCTTTTTGATCAACCAACCACGACTGCCGCAGTGCCGCTTCCATTCCAGCATCCAGGTCTACATTGGAATCCATTAACCATGACCTGGTGGAATCTCATAATGCTAGTGTGTGCATCAAGCCAATTACCCAGATCAGATTTCAGTTCTCAACCGCACCAAATCGTCCGTCCGGTTAGAACGATCACCTCCGTTGGGACTTGGGAGTCCGAAAACCGACGGATACGTATAGTAAATCCATACGTCAACCCCGGCCATGGCCCAAAACATCTTGCTATCGTAAAATCCACCAGACCCAACAGGTCCTTTTCCTCGTGCCTGTTCATCACCCATCGGTAACCATGATAAGAATATTGACACTAACCAATTAACAAGGATATATAATCTGTTAATGAGTCACAGCCACCAACACCTGGACGAGAGGTGCGTGGAGCCAAATCTTTAAAAATGCTCTCCGTGACATTATTCAGTTGCTCATTATTCTGGAGACACGTATTCAGAATCACCAATATTAATTCTACACGTATCATCTCCAACTAGTTTGGGATACAATGGTACATACCGTACGTTCTTGATCATATATATCCCCAAGGCTTCTCGATGCATCCACGCATCCCAACCTAAATGGATTATGTTATCAGCTATCTATGGGCATCCTGATGCTCAAAGAAATCGTGAAACATGGCTCCATCTATCGATCGAGCTTCAATCCTTCGGTGCTAGGAACCAACCATGGGTTATGCTTGTGCTGGTGACTTTAACACAGTATTGGACCAGACTGAGAAAAAATGAAAAATAGTTGTCATCCCACAAATTCTCGTAAAAAGAATGATTTCCAGGACACCATGTGCATCTCTAACCTCATGGATTTACAGTGTCATGGTCAAAAATTTGCGTGGACAAATAATCAGGAGGGAAATTAAGCAGCATATTCAGGCAAAACCCTGGATTCAGCTTTATGCAATGAAAGCTGGGTTACTTTATTCTGGAAAACAGTCTTGTTGCATTTGACAAGAGTGGCGTCGGACAATTGTCCCTTGTTGCTGAATACAGAAGACAGAAGGTATGACTTCTCCAACCAATAAACCCTTTAGGCTAGAACATATATGATTAAATCCAAGGTTTTTAAAATCGAATCGGACTGGGAACCGTTCTGGATCCGGTTCTCGGTCTAATGGTAAGACCGTTTGAGCTAAACAGACAGCCTGTTTTGACAAAAAATAACAAAAAAGTAAAAAACAGCAAAAAAAACCATTGTCCAGGTCAATGGGTCGACTACCCGGGTCAGCGGTTCTCTGACCAAATCAATGATTTTTGGTCAAATAAATCAACATTTTTTGGCAAAAAAAAACAGTTCTGGGCTGAAACGGAACCAGTCAGGTGACCGATTCCTGGTTTTTCTGATTCGGTTGATCATCTGGTCTGATCCGATTTTGAAAACATTGGTTAAATCATCCCACTTTCCCTATGCTTGTTAAGGAATCTTGCAATAACCCTTTTAGCTCTTTTGCAATATCTTTCTACTTGTAGTTTACTAACAGCTTAATTTCCTGATCGAGCCAGAAAGCGGAACCAACACTTTTGGTAATTTGTTTCGAACTAAACATCAAATTATATAAAGACTTTACAGCCTATTTTGGATTGTAAACTCTATGGTTAATGTACAGCATGAACAATTATCTTTCATATGTTTTACTCCTTGGATAATTTAGAGGGGAAATTTGTTAAACTTCCCCTACTATTTAGTTAATTGATTAACTTTATCCTTACTATTTACTGTTTCTCACAATTACCGTTGCTAAATGCTAATGGAAAAATCAAAATGTTAAATTTATCCTTTATTAATTTTCAAATTTTCAAAATAAAACTTAATTGATGAACCTCTCCGAGCTTCTTCTTCCCGTGTTAACCTCTACAAGAAAAGTGAAGACACAAAAAAGGGGTATTTCTTTTAATCAGACAGCCCTATATGTGATACCCTTCTGCAATTGCCGTTGGTGCACTGCAACCCAGGTGGTGGACGGTTTCTAGAATTGGGAAGTTGGGGAATGAAAAGGTGTGGTTAGAGAATGATAGGATTTGCAGTCAAAATTGGCTAGAGAACGGAAGTTGGGTTGGTCTTTTGCAGGGAAGTCCAATTAATGGGGGAAGAATGGAGGTAGATACATCAATATTAGGCTGCAGATCTCCGAGATGGGGCATGGTATCAGTAGAGTAAGCAATGGGTTTAAATACTTCGGTTGTGCGAAGGGTTCTTTTCTTTCTTCTTCTAAAGCTTTTAATGGGGTTAGTTTCTTTGGAAAGGGTGCTCATGCTTCTGAAACTACTGGGTACAATCAAAATGTCAAAATTCCACAATTCGCCATGGCACCAAAAGGGAGCAAATAAGAGAGAGAGAGAGTAAAAAATAAAAGAATGGTTGTATTGCTTGACCTGTCGCCCATGCTGAGATAGGTACAGTATATATACACAAAGGTAAAAGAATAAATAAAGAAACTAAGAATAGGATAGGCAGTTGCCTATGTACAAAGATTTCTAATTAATTCTTCTTTCTAACTTAGTGGTTGCCAAATCTGTGTGAGAGCCTTCATTGGTAATTGTCAGTTTTGTGGAGTTACCTTCTAGAGGGCTTTCCTTAATACACACCCTCAAGTGAAATGGGGCGGGAAGCACGTGAAGCTTGGACCGGAGAAAATCAAACCGAATTGGAGCAAGAGGTTTGGTAAAGATATTGGCCAGCTGATCATCAGTAGAGATATATCGAATATCCAACTTTTTATGGAGAATATGATCACGTAAAAAATGAAAGTCCACTTCAATGTGCTTGGTACGAGTGTGAAACACTGGATGCACAGCCAGGTACGTGGCACCAATATTACCATAGTAAAAAATAGGTGGAATAGACTGACGAACACCCAAATCCCGTAGGAGGGATTGAAGACACGGTAATTCTGTGGTGGTGTTAGCTAATGAGCAAAATTTAGCTTCAGTGCTAGAACGAGCAATGGTGGGCTATGTCTTCGCACTCTAGGAGATTAAATGAGATCCAAGAAAAATATCATAACCACCAGTAGACCGGCGGTCATCAGGGCAACCGACCCAATTAGCATATGAAAAATCAACTAAATACCCATGAGAATTGGATGCAAAAAATAGTCCATGCTCAATTGTACCTTTGAGGTAATGCAGAATGCGTTTCACTGCTTTCCAATGATCATTGGTCGGGTTCTAAAGGAATTGACAGGCTTTGTTCACTGCAAATGCCACATCTGGACATATAAGTGTAACATACTACAGGGACCTGGCAATGTTGCGATACTGAGTAGGATCAGGGAGTAGGTCTCCCTAAAATTTAGACAATCGAGACGTGAGAGCCATAGGCGCGGTCAAGGGTTTAGAGCCTGCCAAATTAGTTTTCTGAAGGAGATCCAAGATGTAACGCCTCTAAGAAAGAAACAATCTACTCTTGTCACAATGAGCTTCTACTCCAAGAAAATAGTGTAGAGATCCAAGATCCTTAAGAGAGAAACTCCAAGACAAATACAAAATGAGTTGAGAAACATGAGCAGCAGAAGAACCAGTAACAATAATATCATCAATATAAACCAAAATATATAGAAAAATATTATTTCTGGTGTAGATGAAGAGAGAGGGGTCACATTGAGAGCTTCTGAAGCCAAGATCATGACATCTGCTACTGAGTTGAGAGAACCAAGCCCGAGGGGCTTGATGAAGAACATAGAGTGCCTTTTTAAGCTTGTAGACTAATCTGGACATGTCTGATCCTCAAAACCCCGAAGTTGTTTCATATAAATATTTTCTTGAATAAATCCATTCAAGAAGGCATTGTGAACATCTAGCTATTTAATGTCCCACCCTTGTGAGGTGGCCAAAGATAAAACCGTACGGACAGTGGCTGGCTTAACAATAGGGCTGAAAGAATCAATAAAGTCGACACCAAGAACTTGAGAGAAACCTTGAGCTACTAGTCTAACTTTGTATCATTCAACAGAGCCATCAGGTTTTCTCTTAATTTTGTAGACCCACTTAGAGCCAACAACATTTATGCAAGAGTCATAAGGAACAAGTTACCACGTACCATTCTGTATGAGAGCATGAAATTCAGATGCCATAGCAGTGTGCCAGTGTGCAGACTTTGATGCCTGAGAGTAGGAAGTTGGTTCTACATCATTCGAACTATCATCTACAAGTAGCCCTTCAGGTAAGGGATACCTTGTGACAGTCTGCACATGGTGGGAACTCATGGAACAGGTAGTCATAGAATGTGTCTGTACAGCTAGAGCAGGAACAATAGGTGTGGTGTCGAGAATATCCTAAATCAACCGCGTACTCTGTTGTGGCTGAGCTGTCTGATTATCATCATGAAACAAAGACTCCTTAGTATCAGTGGAAGATGAACTTGCAGTTATACCTTGTTCAAGAGACAGAGAGTCATGAGAGGAGGTATCATTCTCCTGCGCATCAGTGACTAAAGGAACAGGTAGCAGGGTGACTGGCGCCGAAGTCAGAGGTTCAGAAAAATTTCTCTCTTGAGAGAGTCCCAAAAACTATTTCTCATCAAAAACCACATGTCTTGCAATAATTTCTTGTGAAGCAAACCGGATTATAGCACTTGTATCCTTTATGAGAGGAACTATATCCAACAAAAATGCATCTAACAGATCTATAGTCCATCTTGTGCTTGTTATATGGCCAAATGAAATGATAGCGGACACAACCAAAACTTCGTAATATAGAATAATCAGGTTTTCAACCAAACAACTTTTCATAAGGAGAGAGATTACCAAGTGTTGGAGTAGGCAACCGGTTAATGAGAAACACTGCAGTTTTTGCAGCTTCGGCCCAGAAGGATTTGGGGAGAGGGGAGGACGCCAGTAGAGAGAGAATGGACTCAATAATATGCCAGTGTTTCCTTTAAGCATTTCCGTTCTGCTCATGAGTATGAGGACAACTAACCTTGTGTAAAATTCCTTCACCATCCAAGAAGGGGGATAATTTTCGAAACTCTCCTCCCCAATCACTTTCAAACATCTTAATTTTAGTGAAAAATAGATTTTCAGCATGTCTCTTAAATTTAACAAAAGCATCAAATACATCTGATTTCCTTTCAGGTGGATAAATCCAAGAAAACTTTGAATAGGTATCCATAAAAAAACATAATATTTATAGTCTTTTGTAGACAAAACTGGGGCAAGTCCCCACACGTCAGAATAAATTAACTCTAGAGGCTGAGAGACATTACTAGAAGAAGTTGATAAATTTAAACGACGTGCTTTGCCTAATTGGCAAGCCTCACAAAAAAAAATGCTCATTTATATGTCCTGAATAAAGTAAACCAAATTTAAAAATTACTAATTTAATTGTTTTTAATGATGCATTTCCTAAGTGATGATGCCAATCTTGGAAAGAGGCTCTTTCTCCAAAATTGCTTCAGTTGATTTTTCTCTATCATCAATGGCTCCCGGGAACTGATAGGGTCCATCTCTACTAGGTCCTCTGAGTAAAATTCTCCCCATACGATCCTTCAATAAAAAGAAATCTGGGTGAATTCAAATACTAAATTATTATCTCTTGTAAATTTGCTAACAGAGATCAAATTCTTCGTCAAGCCAAGAACATGATAAATATTTTTCAGATTAAACTGATAATGATCATAATTTAGTGAAGAAGAACCAATACTCTTAATTAACAAACCTTCACCCTTACCAACTTTCACTTGGTTCGTGCCCAAAAATTCAATCTTGTTCTATAAGTTATCAGCATCTGGAGTCATGTGATGAGTTGCTCCACTATCAAGGTACCAAGCATGATCGAAATTAGCTGTTGAGCTATTGTAGGAAGACATACCACTATGAAATGCGACGGTGGGATCTGGAGAAGTATGGTTCTGTTCTCCTTGGTATGAGAGGTCGTACCATTTGTAGCACTTGAGTGCATTGTGGCCAGGTTTGTTACATACCTGGCAGGTAATTGTATTACCTCTTCCTCAACCTTGTCTTCGTTCAAACTGATTGCCATGCCCCCTGCCTTTGCCGCAGCCATAGTTCCCTTTGTTATTCTAAAACTGATAATTACTATTCCTATTCTTGCCATTGTTATTGTTATTTGCAGCTATATTGGCATTAGGAGCTTCACTGGAAACATTATGCTGAACAAGCCAAGATTCATGGCTAAGCAGTAGACCAGGAACATCATTGATGCCTAACTGATCAACATCAGTTCTATTAGCAATAGCAGTGATGAGAGATTAATATTCGCTTCCTTGTCTAGATAGGATGTAAAGAATAAGGTCTTCCTTAGCTATCGGTTCAGAAACAGCAAACAGATTGTCTGCAATAGTTTTTGCTTTGTAAGCATACTCACTTGTGGACAGATTGCCTTTCTTAAGATTTTGTAACTGGCGCCTTAGTTATAGCACCCTAGATCGTGAGTGAGAAGAAAATGATCTTTCTAGGGCACTCCAGACTTCGGCTACAGTAGACAGACCAACAACTTGGGCTAATACACTCTCTATCAGAGATGCAACAAGCCAACTTAAAATAAGTTGGTCCAACTGTACCCATGAAGAATAGTTTGGGTTAAGAATTTTCTTACTACCATCATTAGGATCTAGAATTTCCTCTGGTGATGCTTTGGCCGAACCATCAATCAAGTCCATCAGTTTGTAGGCCCTGGGAACTGGCAGAAGTTGAGCCCTCCATAGAAGAAAATTTTCTCCATTCAACTTGATGGTGAGATACCGAGAAATGTTGGTAATAAAATTCATGGCTACTGTAGTAGTCATGTTCTGAAGACCAGAAGAGTTGGAGATCATAGCTTCAAATGAATCAGCACTGTGAGATGCCATAGGCTCTGATACCAAGATAAATTTGTAGAAGCGAGAAAGTAAAAAATAAAAGAATGGTTGTATTGCTTGACCTGTCGACCAGGCTGAGATAGGTATAGTATATATACACAAAGATCAAAGAATAAATAAAAAAACTAAGAATAGGATAGGCAGTTGCCTATGTACAAAGATTTCTAATTAATTCTTCTTTCTAATTTAGTGGTAGCCAAATCTATGTGAGAGCCTTCATTGGTAACTGGAGGAGATCTATCATTGGCATTTGCTAAAGATCCTTTATTAGTAGCTGCTATTCTGGATTGAGAGCTTCCATTGGTAACTGCCAGTCTTGTGGAGTTACCATCTGGAGGGTTTTCCTTAATAGAGAGAAACCGAGGCTCACATTTATGTCGTTGGTGATTCTCCATGCCACAATAAACAATAAAAAACAAGGGTTTCATAGAGAGAGGAGGGCTTTCACGCCAGAACGCCATGAGAAGCAAGCACCCCCTACGTTTCAAATAGCAAGCATCGACGTCGGGGGTGAGGAGAAGCAAGCACATGCTCTTGAGGTTCAGACAACAAGCACTGGCACCCCTCACATTTCAGATGACAAGCACCAGCAATAGGCGTGAAGATAAGGGTATTATTGTCATTTTATCAAAATATAACAGTCATGTGGTGTGACATGTGAGCGGATTATGGCAGATTGTGATGAAACCTTAACGGTAGGGGAGTAATTAGTCAATTGTCAAAAACAATAGGGTACTTTAAAACAATATATAAACAGTAAGGGTAGAGTTAGTCAATTAACTAAACTCTAGGGAAAGTTTAAGAAATTTGCTCAAATTTATAAGACTCGAAACGAATTTATTTTCCAAGGTAGGCAAATTAATATAAACTCCATGGAAAGATCCATTAAGGAATTTCATAAATTCTACTTGCATGCTAACCCTAGTTTGAGGACCGTTCCCAACAGGGTTTGGAAAAATATTCAGTGGCAGCCTCCTCTAGTACTGATGGAGCTGCCAAAGGTCAACCAAGGCAAGCGACATCAACTAGTGTATTTAGGGATCACATGGGTCATTCGTTGGGAGGATATTCCATACACATTGAGATTTCCACCAATGATAGCGTAGCTATGGGCCATTAAAGAAGGCCTTAACCAAATTACTAGCAAAGGTCGAGGTGTAAAATGGGTCGTGCTGGGCCAGCTTGGCATGGCCCACGTATAGCCCATGCAAAGTGTGAGTCAGGCCGTGTCGGTCAAGGTCGGCTTGGTCCATGGGCCGAGCCTTGGGCCAGACTGTGCCAAAGTTATTTATTTAAAAAATTGATAAAAAACTTAAATTTTGAATTTTTATGTATACAATTGCTTATATATATACAATAATTAAATAAAATTGAAAAAAGTTGTTTATTTTATTAATATATTATATATTATTATATAATTATAATTTATATTATATATATATAAATAAAATATATATATGGGCCAGGTTGGGCCGAACCAGCCTACGGGCCACGGACGGCACGGCACGATAGTGTAGGTCATGCCAGCACGGCCCGTGGACCATTGGGCTGGGCCGGCTCAAAATTGTGCCGGGCTGCGTGCAGCACGGCCTGATTTACACCTCTATCCAGAGGATACCAGAATGTCATAATTGAATCCGACTGTAATCATGTGGAAAGAATACAAATACAAATATGTAGAACGTAAAACCTTTTATTTTATATGTATTTATACTGTATATATTTATATTTATACTCTTTCCAAACTGAGCCTTAAGGTCAATCTAGAAAGAATACAAATACAAATATACACAGTGCAAATACAAGAAAAATAGTACAAAATATAAGGTTTTACACTCTATATATTTATATTTGTAGTCCTTCCAAACTAAGCCTAAAGGTAAAAAATGTTTCAAATGTCAACCAAAATATTTGTTTCAAGCTATCCATCTCATGGTTCGGTCGAACTAAAACATTGCTACAGGGAAGCAAATCTTACTGCAGATATATTAGCTAACCTAGCTGTATCTGGGAATAGCCGTCTTCTTCTGTATTTTGAACATCCTCCTATTGATCTATGGGAGGACATGAGTGATGTTCCTAGATGGAGTGTTTCAAGTACTAGTTTGTAGGTGTGGTCCCTACTGTCTTTGGAATAAAAAAAAAAAGGGGGAGCCTCTCCTCAAGTAATTATCTAATGTTTCCCAATTAAATATTTCTCTTTCTTGAACTAGATAAAGTTAAAGAGCAACTCAGATAGGAAGAAAGTCTCTCCCCTCAATTATTTAATTATTGTTTATCTTTCTTGGGTCATAAAGAGAAGAGGGAAAGAGACAGGACCTTGATAATGGAAGTGGAGTGCATTTCAAAATTATAATGAAATGGATTGGCACCCTCGAGCTCGATGTCAAACCTGAATTTGAGGTTTGAGCTGCCACTCAATCCAGTCATCCTCTCCAAAAAAGTCACCTACCCGATTGAGTGGTGGTTAATGGTATAGCCATCTACTATAATCAATTTAATTCCTCGACCGATGGAGAAAAGACAAGGGTCTACAGAAAAATTGATTCTACTCCAGAGACATGTTAATTAGTGGGGATATATGGAGTTGGACCTCTTTTAAGATTGATCTTTTGACAAACACAACACATTATACAGTTATTTGATTTCACTTTAAAATAATAAAATAAAATAAAAGTGGAGCTTTTTGAGAGTACCCTCTCTCTCTCTCTCCCCCCAGAATTATATGGATGTCACTCTGTCAGAAAAAGGTTGGACAGTCGTCTACCCAACCACATAACCTCGCGTAAGCAAAAAAAAAAAAAGCAATTTTGACAACTGGTATAGGAGATTAGGAGTTGCTTCCACTCGAATGGATGAATTAGCATGAGACAAGTGGTGGGCCAAATGCAAGTGACCTGTTGGCCAACTTATATGCTCTTGGAACAGCTAACTCTGGGTTATCTTGCCACCTGTCTGATGTTGGGTTGTAGCAAGAAATTTTTTTTTTTGAAGCCATGTTGTAGCAAGAATTGGGCATTTGACATTTCATTCCTTCCAAGTTCCAACTCCAATAATGTTATCCTGTGTTTTGATTACAAGGCTTCCAGCTAGATTTCTTAGGTCAACTGGGATAGGCACTAGGGACAATTCCACACATTATATATTTCTGCCGCGTGGACGACTCCTACGTTCAATCCAATCTGTCCATCAAGGACCCTCCGCGTTGGCCGTTGAGATATGTGTTAACTGTTGCAGTAGACGTAATAATTAATAAATCACTATATTCCCTGATCTGCAATTGCATTTTCAAATTGACATGACAGTAATAGTAACGAAAGGTTTCTCTTGAACACTTGGAAAATTTGACACAATGACGTTTTTATTATTAAGGAATTTGTCTAAAACCCACCACCACTACTTCCCTTGAATGATGAATCAGCTTGTTAAATATTTTTTTGACTAAAATGCCCTTAAGTGCCCAATCCAATTTCATATATATGATATTCCCACTCACTATTTCCCTCCCTCTATCAGCGATTTCCATCTCTTCCCCTTCTTTTCCCACCCCTTCACCCTCACCAATACAGTGCCGATCTCACCGCCGTGAACAAACCCCCGCATCCCCTCGACCATCGGAAACGACAAGGCTCACACCACTGCAACCCTCACACCCCCTCTCTATTCTCTTCTCCTCCCTCAACCGTTGAAGACAGCAAGGCTCGCCACAACATCCCCTTTTGGGATACTTGTTACAAAGTGAATGAAAGTGCGAATAAAATGCAACAGAATTATAACAATTTAGGAATTCCGGACTCGAGTTTAGGATTATTAGCCCTAGTCGTCTCAAACTAAAACACTACTATTGTACAACACAAATGTTTGGATTTTTCTCTTTAGCAGATCCAGAGTGCAACAAATGGCAATCACATATTTTGATGTGTCAAATTACTCTGTCCTTCACGTGGCTTCATGTTGAGAAGCTGTCATATATATCATCCCTCCACCTCATTTCCCAAGTCAAATTTAATCTCCCATTAATCTCTATTGTTTGTTGACAGTAATATCTTAGCTTCTTCTAATTGTGGACGTTCACCCTTTTCTATATCAATTCAAAAATTCAAATAGCAATTAGCATAACATATTATAAGCCATGGCCCTTCTAATCAAAATAGAATATTTGATCTCCGAAAGTTTCTTGTTGAGCATTATAATACAATTTTGCAAATGTGTATACCGCCCAAGCTGGATGATGGACCTTGCTTTTAGTAAATTCATGAGCTGATGTGGTTTGGGTTATTAGTTCATCAAACATGCGATGGAGCTTTGCCGTCTCCAACGGTTGAGGGAGGAGAAGAGAAGAGAGAGGGGATGCGAGGGTTGCAGCGGCGATGTTTTCTTCGACAGCAGCGGTGGCTATAGAGTCATTTCCAATGGCAGTGTGATTTGGGCTATTTTTTGGTGCTATGAAGGCTATTTCATATATAATATTCCTGTTCAACGACGTGGCAGCCATAAGTGTTCTTGACACAAGAACGATGCCAACACGTCTGTCTTGATATTTTAATATTCACACTCATGCGGGATGGATCCAACGTTCAGGTTAAATATTAAAATGGGTCGAACATAATAAAGGGTAAAATAATAAATTAGCGATTCTATTAGTCAAGTTACCATTATCTCACTTACATAGTGAGTTTTTGGACGTTTAAGAGAACTTACAAAAAGTGATGGTGGGTTTTAGACAATTTCCCTTATTATTATAAATTTTAAAAAAACTGTGTTATAATTTATAAAAATTTCAGAGATACCTCCAGCAACCACCCCCAATGTCTCAACATTTTAAAGTTAGCATCAAATTTAAGGCCTCGTTTGGTTCGTAGAAACTATACTTGTACTTGTAAATATTTCAGAAATACCTCCACAGCACTTAAGTTGATTATGTACAAAGGAAAGCAAAACATAAACGGCCCTCCTAACAAACTGTACTTGTAAATTCTTATTTGTTGTAATTTCGATTTGTTCTTTCGAGATTCAATTTGAATTAATCTAATGAATATTTAAATGTTACTTATGAGTAGTTGGGAGTCGGGACTTCTTTTAAGTCAAAAGTTACGGTTTCTGAAAAAAGTGAGAAAGTCATTACTTATAAGTAGCCAAAAGCTTTTGGTTCCACAAAACCTAAAAGCGTTAATGTTGGAGAAAGCTCGAGCTAAGACTATTGACTTTTAGTTTCAGCTCTAAACCGTAAATATGGAATGTATGATCGGATCTCACCATCTAATGGACCCACCCATATGTGGACCATTTTTTAATCTAATGAATTTAGTATGTATAATTCACCAAACCAATAGAGCATACAAATTAAGGCTAATGGACGATCATCAATACTTGATCCATGTGGAAGCTTATGAATCAAAGTATCAGCTTATAATAACAGGGGTTGCTAATTGGGTGGGCTGGATGCAGGCCGGTTTAAGAGAAACCCACCCACTGCTGACCACTCAAACCCAATAATCACCAAGTACATATTTGGGTCCAACTCAACCCAACTTTACTAGCATCCACTCAACAAAACACGGTTCAATCAAATTTAAAGGCCCTTATTTATTTGCCCCACGTAGCCACGTTGAGAGAGAGAGATGCACAAACGATTACTTCAGATGTTCTAATTAATCGGGTTGCACATAGAATTATGTTCAAATCATCTTCACTTGCTCTCCTGATTCAATCTTTATACATGATCTCATTGTAAAAGACTCACCTTTAAATCAATAAGATGATTTGTTCTCCTCAAAAAAAAGGTCGTCCGGTATATTACAGATTTCTTTTATTTTATTTTATTATTGATGCATTCTTTTCGTTTTGGCAAATGAAAGCAAAGTTATCAGAGTAATTTTTTGTAATGCCTCTTTTAACCAAAAATAATGGCCTCAATTCCATATAACTAAACTGCATTTTGCAAAAACAAGTAGAACTATAGCTGATGGAGCGCAATTCAGTCAGTCCTATTTGTCAACGATCTTGCTTCTGGCTGGAGCAAAAGGTGCCTGAAACGGAGGAGAAAGCGAGTAATCTCCGGGGAAGAACCCGGTGAGAGTGCTCCGAAGCTCAACTTAGTATTTCCTCAAAAGCAAGATAAAAAACCAGATGGCGCAAAATTATCACATACCTCCTCCTTGGGGGGGAAGGGAGCCTTTTATAACCACTTCGCGCACTCACTCCCAAGCTCCTGTCAGGTCGGGTATCACTACCTCTGCACTTCTACCAGTTCAGGTGTCATCACCTCTGCTGGGGCAGACAACCGCCATTGCTCTCTTTGTCGGAGTCGTCTCTATGACTGGAGGTGGCAGTGGCAGGTGGCCGTTGAAATGCGGCTGTCAAGTGTCAGATCCTAAGTCAATCAGGTGTGCCGCCTCAGGATACGGACTCCTTTGGTGTCAGGTCAGGAACGATTGTCCAGTTCGGCGTCCTGGAGACGAAGTGCTGGAGTGGTGTGCGAGGTGAAGTCTGGAGTCCAGATAGAGGTGTGGCCCGAATTGCCCTGAGGCGGGCCAGTTCGGGTTGTTGCCCTTTGCGCTCCTTGTAAGGCTCGGGGTCAAAGGGAGAGTTCGGGCTCCTTTTGGGGAGCTCGGACCGCTGGTTCCTCCTTTCGGAGCCCGCGCCTTGCGCGTACTGTTGTGCCGAGCTGTTGCTACTGCCACGTGTTGAGTGGTTACGAGGTCGGGCCAAATCTTCATTCTTCAATTGCCCCCCACTCCTCGTGCTAAGGGGCTTGCCCTGGCGCGGGGAGTTTGCGAGGTGGCGGGTCGATTTGACCCGTACTTTGAACTGGTTTGATTGAAAGCGCGAAGTGCGCATTCGTTAGGAGATTTCCGGGTTTCTCGAGCGCCAAAAAGTCAGGACACGCACCAATCCGTCTATAAATGTTGAAAAACGTGACAACGCGCGTTTATTTCAAAATTTAAAAAACGCGCCGCTGGGAGACGTGACAGCGGGCGTTATTTCAAATTTGAAAAAATGCGCTGCTGCCGCCTTTAATGCGGGGAGACGTGCGCCGGCGCTGCTTCAGTTTCAAAAGACGTGCGGCCAGTCACGTCTCGGTCTTAGGAAACGTGTGGTCAGCGCGATCGTGGGCCGTTGGATTTGCCTCGATCAGAACCGTCGATTTTCAGTCACTATGGGGGACCCCAGCCGCTTTTCATTGCCACTCCTGCGTTTTGCTTCTTGAGCCCGCGTCCAAGTTTCCGTAGTCTGTTTGCTTTTTCCGGGTGAGTCTACTTTCTTCCTGGTATCCTTTTCCTCCCGATGTCTAACTCGGACAGCTCAGACAGTTCTTCGAGGGGGTCAGATGCAGGTTCTACGAATCGAGCTACATCCCCCGACAGCCTTAGTGAACCTGAGGAAGAGCTCGAGGAGGAGCTCGAGGAAGAGTTCGAACCCGTAGGCCGAGTCGCCTCGGGTAGTTTGGCGTCCTCCTCCCGTCGAGGTCGGACGTTAGACAAGTTTGGGCCCTCGACCATGACGCCTGAGGGGCTTTACTCCCTTATCACCCAGTTCAACTTGCCTAGGGAGTACACTTACTTTATACCCTCGGGTGACTTCCCTTGGGAACACGGTCTCGATGAGATCGTGATATTCCGGGAGCATCTCTTCGCTGGGTTGCGCCTACCTTTCCAACACGGTCTCGATGAGATCGGTGGGGATTATCTCTCTCTTTTGCGAACAGATCTTGCCTTTAGACCTGAAGATCTTTTCTTCCATTCTAATGCTTAAGAAGCAAGCGGGTCCCCTTCCCGGGCGTAGGCGGGCGTAGTACCTGTCTCCTCGCCCAAGGTTCAAGCTTTTACACGATCTTCCCAACAAGGTCCCGGCGTGAAAACGGGACTACTTCGGGGTGCGAAGTGCAATGGGGTGGGGGATGGCTGCCCCCGATGCCGGTGTTATGCTTGATAGGGAGACAGCGAAGGGCCTCCGGGAATGGGCACGGCATGGGCTAAAATGCCACCATTATCTGACGGAGGCCAAGCTCATCGAGGCCGGTCTGAGTTCGGGTAGGTTCCTTGCTCAAAGGGTTGCCTTTTGTTTTGCCTTCCGTTCTTTCGTTTTCCTGATGCCGAGCTCTTTTTGCAGGTGTGATGGACGCAGAGAAGACTCGCGGTGGGAACCCGTTTCATGTCATGAAGAGGAGGAAGCGAGTCGCCAAACGGACTCATGCCGAACTGCCCCGAGGTCCCGGGCTACCCGCCGGGGAGCTTGAGATGGCCCCTCCAGAACAAGAAGCGGCAAGGGCCCCTTACGCCGAGGCTGCTTATATGGGGGCTCCTCCTTACACTGAGTCTGCTTATATGTGAGCTGGGCCTTCAGCTCAGGAGGCCAAGGCAAGTTTTGGAGCGTGTTGTCGCCGAACCACTCTCTTCAAAAAAGTAGGGAGGCCGTTTACCCTGAAGAGGTCGCGGCGTGGACCGAGCGTCCTTTAAACCATGTAGCCGGGCGTGCTGCCTCTTATGCCATGGTGGTAAGTCAGCGACTTCTTGTCATTACATTTCTTGCTATTGCTCTTTGAACATTCGTTGTTTTTCCTTTTGGTAGGTGAACTCCTCCATCCTTGCCTTAGCGGCCCAAGCGGAAAGGAGCTTGAGGCGGGCATGAGCTGCCAAAGAGGCTTTCCGCGCTGCTAAGGCGGCTTCTCGCGCTGCACAGGCCAGGCTGGCGAGGTCTCAGAGAGACACCGAGGCCAGGGGAGTGGTGGTGAAGCATATGCCGGACTTGAGGCTGGACTTGCAACATCAGGTCGAATACCTTAGAGAGGATATTAGGGAGAGAACAAAGATCTTTTCTCAGGGCATCGAGGATGCCAAGAAGAAGGTCGTCGATGACTATATTGCCTCGCCGCGCTTTGACGACCTGATGGTGGGCTCATACAGAAGGGGCTTTAAACTGAGCCGGTGGGTGATCCGGAATACGTACCCCGAGGTCGATATTAGTGCCATAACCACTTCGCGCATTACTCAGGAGATGGCCAACACTGCTGACGGTGAACCGGATTCTAAGGACGAGGCAGGACCTTCGGGTATAGTTGAAGTGCCTTCTAATGGTGAAGAAGTACCTCCGGGCCTGTGAGTTCGCTTCTGTTGTGTTTTTTTTTTGTTTTTTTTTTTGGAATGTAAACAAAGTATTTTGCAATGGAATGATTTTCTTTTGGTTAAGTGTTGGTCACTCTTTCTTCAGAACTGACCATATGCCCAATCCATTTTTTTCCCGGGTTACTGCACTCGTGCAGCCTGGTTTGGTGTTACACTTGGCCTCTTAGATGCCGATGTCCCTATTACTTCGTTGTTAAAACTTTGCCTGAGCTTTTAGTTAGCATTTTTTGCCTTTGCTTGCCCATGTCGAGGTCCTTGTTAGCTCGGCATTCTAGCCCTTAGGCTCTGGAAGCGATTCTTAGTCCACTTCGCATGGTGATCTATAGGTAGTATCGCCTCAAGTTAACGACGTCCCACGCTCAGGGTACTTGTTTGACCTCTAAAGTTTTGAGTTCGTATGCTCCCCCGAGCGCTCTCTTTACTCGGTAGGGCCCTTCCCAATTCGGTCCAAGTTTGCCCACGTCGGGCTCGGGTGCCAAGACCTTACGAAGAATCAGGTCGCCGACACAGAAGTTCCGCTTTTTTACTCTGGCAATGTAGTACCGAGCTATTCTTTGCTGGTAAGATGCAGTCTGGATGTACGTGAGGTCTCTTACCTCGTCCAGTAGGTCGAGGTTGGTACGCAGCTCGTCTCCGTTTGTCTGATCGTCATATGCTTCTAGTCGCAGTGTAGGTACTTCAATCTCCGCCGGGATTACCGCTTCAGTGCCGTAGGTGAGGTTAAAGGGAGTCTCTCCCGTTGCGGTTATTTCTGTAGTTTGGTGAGCCCATAGAACACTTGGTAGCTCGTCTGCCCACAACCCTTTAGCTCGGTCTAATCGCGCTTTCAGTCCGCGGAGGATAGCTCTGTTCATCACTTATGTTTGACCATTTGCCTGTGGGTGCGCGACCGATGTGAAGTTCTGCCGAATCCCCATATCTTGGCACCATTCCTGAAACTTGATGTCCTCAAACTGCTTGCCATTGTCGGAGATTAGTACCTGAGGTAATCCGAAGTGACATACTATGTTCTTCCAAAAGAAGTTCTGTACGTTTCGAGTTGTAACTGTTGCGAGAGGTTCAACTTCTATCCCCTTTGTGAAGTAATCTACCGCCACCACTAGGAACTTCCTCCCACCTGTTGCTGGCGGGAATGGCCCCAGGAGGTCGATGCCCCATTGCGCAAAGGGCCATGGGCTGGTGAGATACTTGAGGTCAGCGGCAGGCTGATGGTGGATATTGGCATGCTTCTGACACTTGTCGCATTTTCTGACGAGCTCGATGGCCTCTGCCTTCATCGTTGGCCAGTAGTACCCTTGTCGAAGTGCCTTTTGGGTGAGGGCCCTGCCCCCCAAGTGTCCGCCGCATAGACCTTCATGAGTGTCGCAGAGTACGAGCTTGGCTTCGGCAGGTCGCAAGCAACGTAGGTAGGGGAGCATGTAGGACTGTCGGTACAGTCGTTCGTCTATTATGACATATTTTGCTGTCTGGCGCTGCACCCTTCTGCCTGCATTGCGGTCTGCAGGGAGGGACCCATCTAGCAAGAAGCTCGCGAGTGGGTCGATCCAGCTCGGCTCTGTTTCAAGGACGGGAGCGACCTCCTCTGCCCCACCGAGAATGCTAGGCAGAGGTAAGTCTTCTATGTACACAGTTCTCATGGCGTTGTGACTGATGCTGGCTAACCGGAACAGGGCATCGGCCTTAGTGTTCTCTGATCTCGGGATTTGCTTGATGAAGTGTGACTGGAAGTTGAGCAGAGCCTCCTTTACCTTTGCCAAGTAGGCGATCATAGTTAGCTAGTGTGCTTCGTATTCGCCCGTAACCTGGTTGACCACAAGCTGGGAATCGTTGCAGAGAACTATGTGTTTTGCTCTTACCTTTTGCGCTAGGGCCAACCCGGCTATCAATGCCTCATACTCCACCTCGTTTTTCGATGCCGCGAACTCAAAGTGTAGCGCGTATTCCAATTTCGTGCCACCCGGGCCGCGCAGGACTATTCCAGCCTCACTGCCCTGTTGGTTCGAGGAGCCATCTACGTGAAGGATCCAGGGCTTCTCATCCCAGTTCGCGTTTGGCCTAACTAGGAGAGATGCCACCCAGGCTGCTACCTCACGGGGTTCGGACTCTATTGGCCTGGGAGCTCTGGGCTCACCCAAACTTGGGATCTCGGGCTCAACCGGCCTAGGGACTTCGAGGCTGAACATGCATTCGGTGATAAAATCTGCTAAGGCTTGGGCCTTAATAGCAGTTCGTGGCTTATATTGGAGGTCGTACTCGCTGAGCTCGATGGCCCACTTCGTCAGCCGACCGGAAACCTCGGGCTTGGGTAAGACTTGCCTCAGAGGTTTGTCAGTCAAGACGATGATTGTGTGAGCCTAGAAATATGGGCGGAGTTTCCGAGTTGCAATTATCAGTGCGTATGCAAGCTTTTCTATCTGCGGGTATCTCATCTCTGCTCCCTACAGAATTTTACTAACATAATAGATGGGTYGTTGGACCCGATCTACTTCTTTTATTAGTACCGAACTGACCACCTCGTCGCTTGCCGAGAGGTACAGTTCTAAGACCTCGCCCTCCTCGGGCCTGGTTAAGATCGGCACACTAGCGAAGTAGTTTTTT